>OY740781.1:123965145-124315145 GCA_963514005.1 Raja brachyura
TGAGGAAGGGTTAGTTAGCAGTCTTGTTGTGCGTGGCCCCTTGGGCAAGAGTGACCATAATATGGTTGAGTTCTTCATTAGGATGGAGAGTGACAAAATTAAGTCAGAAACAAGGGTTCTGAACTTGAACAAAGGTAACTTTGAAGGTATGAGATGTGAATTGGCCAAGATAGACTGGCAGGTGATTCTTAAAGGGTTGACAGTGGATGTGCAATGGAAGGTATTTAAAGACTGCATGGATGAAGTACAAAAGTTGTTCATACCAGTTTGGCAAAAGAATAAATCGGGGAAGGTGGTGCATCCATGGATAACAAGGGAAATCAGGGATAGTATAAAAACAAAAGATGAGGCATACAAATTTGCCAGAAAAAGCAGCCTACCGGAGGACTGGGAGAAATTCAGAATCCAGCAGAGGAGGACAAAGGGCTTAATTAGGAAAGGGAAAATAGATTATGAAAGGAAACTGGCAGGGAACATAAAAACTGACTGCAAAAGTTTTTATAGATATGTAAAGAGAAAGAGACTAGTTAAAACAAATGTTGGTCCCTTGCAGTCAGAAACAGGTGAATTGATCATGGGGAACAAGGACATGGCAGACCAATTGAATAACTACTTTGGTTCTGTCTTCACTAAGGAAGACATAAATAATCTGCCGGAAATAGCAGTGGAACGGGGGTCAAATAAGATGGAGGAACTGAGTGAAATCCAGGTTAGCCGGGAGGTGGTGTTGGGTAAATTGAACGGATTGAAGGCCGATAAATCCCCAGGGCCAGATAGTCTGCATCCCAGAGTACTCAAGGAGGTAGCCACAGAAATAGTGGATGCATTAGTGATAATTTTTCAAAATTCCTTAGATTCTGGAGTAGTTCCTGAGGATTGGAGGGTAGCTAATGTAACCCCACTTTTTAAAAAAGGAGGGAGAGAGAAAGCGGGGAATTACAGACCAGTTAGTCTAACATCGGTAGTGGGGAAACTGCTAGAGTCAGTTATTAAAGATGGGATAGCAGCGCATTTGGAAAGTGGTGAAATCATTGGACAAAGTCAGCATGGATTTACGAAAGGTAAATCATGTCTGACAAATCTGATAGAATTTTTCGAGGATGTAACTAGTAGAGTGGATAAGGGAGAACCAGTGGATGTGTTATATCTAGACTTTCAGAAGGCTTTCGACAAGGTCCCGCATAAGAGATTAGCATACAAACTTAAAGCACACGGTATTGGGGGTTCAGTATTGATGTGGATAGAGAACTGGCTAGCAGACAGGAGGCAAAGGGTAGGAGTAAACGGGTCCTTTTCAGAATGGCAGGCAGTGACTAGTGGGGTGCCGCAAGGCTCAGTGCTGGGACCCCAGCTATTTACAATATATATTAATGATTTGGACGAGGGAATTCAATGCAACATCTCCAAATTTGCAGATGATACCAAGCTGGGGGGTATAGTTAGGTGTGAGGAGGATGCTTGGAGGCTGCAGGGTGATTTGGATAGGCTGAGTGAATGGGCAGATGCATGGCAGATGCAGTACAATGTGGATAAATGTGAGGTTATCCACTTTGGTGGCAAAAACATGAGGGTAGACTATTATCTGAATGGTGGCAGATTAGGTAAGGGGGAGATGCAACGAGACCTGGGTGTCATGGTACACCAGTCATTGAAAGTAGGCATGCAGGTGCAGCAGGCAGTGAAGAAAGCAAATGGTATGTTAGCATTCATAGCGAAAGGATTTGAGTATAGGAGCAGGGAGGTTCTACTGCAGTTGTACAGGGTTTTGGTGAGGCCACACCTGGAGTACTGCGTACAGTTTTGGTCTCCAAATCTGAGGAAAGACATCCTTGCCATAGAGGGGGTACAGAGAAGATTCACCAGACTGATTCCTGGGATGTCAGGACTTTCATATGAGGAAAGATTGGATAGACTCGGTTTGTACTCGATGGAATTTAGAAGATTGAGGGGGGATCTTATAGAAACCTACAAAATTCTTAAGGGGTTGGACAAGCTAGATGCTGGAAGATTGTTCCCGATGTTGGGGGAGTCCAGAACAAGGGGTCACAGTCTAAGGATAAGGGGGAATTCCTTTAGGACCGAAATGAGGAAAACATTCTTTACACAGAGAGTGGTGAGTCTCTGGAATTCTCTGCCACAGAAGGTAGTTGAGGCCAGTTCATTGGCTATATTTAAGAGGGCGTTAGATGTGGCACTTGTGGCTAAAGGGATCAGGGGGTATGGAGAGAAGGCAGGTACGGGATACTGAGTTGGATGATCAGCCATGATCACATTGAATGGCGGTGCAGGCTCGAAGGGCCGAATGGCCTACTCCTGCACCTATTTTCTATGTTTCTATGTTTCTATGGGCTAAATAAAAGGGTGTGCCTGAAACCTCGTCTACCAGTAACAGCAAAATTCCTGTGGGTGAACCAGGTCCAAAACAAGGTCTACATTCCAGGGGCAAGAAACATTATCTCCTCAGCACAGGACTTCTACACTGCAGGAAACCCAGTGTCCCTAACCCATCTAAAATATGAGCATACTTGTCTGGATCTACTTGTTGATACGTTTGTGCCTTAATATTGGACCTGATATATTTTTACATTTATTTCTCTTCCTGTCAATGTATTACTTTAACTTTGCTAATATAATTTTGTGCACTAGATAGAAATATGTTTGATCTTGAACATCTCTCATATCTTCTCAACTTGAACAAAGCTGTTCATGGCACTTAGCCACATGCTAAATGCTGCCTTCATTCAGCTCCCCTTAGATTGAGTGAAAGTGAAAATCATGAGCATAAAGTTTGAAAAGTAAAATACTGTCAAACTATATTTGCAGTAGTATCCAGATGAAAGGATATGGTCACAACATTTCTTGATTGGCTGTCTATGTTCCTATTAATATAAATACCAACAAATGTCATTGTCTATTAAAATGACCATAACATTTGATCTCTGCAAGCATAATATGGAAAGATATTATTTGCCAGAATGACTTGCAGTTAAGGTTACCCCTCAGGATGTTTTCTTTCCAGGGAACACAACAGGGATCTCTGTTGTTTGTGATATGTATAAATGATTTGGGCAGAAATGCAGGCATCTGGTCAGTAAGTTTGCAGGTGAGATAAAAACTGGTAGCATTGTAGATAGTGAGGAACGATGTCAAAGGATGCAACAGGATATAGATCAGTTGGAAAATTGGATAGAAAAATAGTAGATAAAGTTTAATTCAGAAAAGTATGAGAAGGTAGACTAAAATGCTGGAGAAACTCAGTGGGTGAGGCAGCATCTATGGAGCGAAAGAAATAGGCAAAGTTTCGGGTTGAAACCCTTCCTCAGACCGGAAATGTTGCCTATTTCCTTCGCTGCATAGATGCTGCTTCACCCGCTGAGTTTCTCCAGCATTTTTGTCTACCTTTGATTTTCCAGCATCTGCAGTTCCTTAAACAAGTATGAGAAGGTGTATTTTGTCAGGTCAAATGCATGAGGAATGTAAACAGTAAAGGGCCTGTCCCACCAGCATGCAACTCTATGCGATGAACGCGATCGAACTAGAAGCGGGGTCCGCGCAGAGATCGGGTGATCCCCTGTACAGGGCCGTTCCCACCAGCATGCGCCTGCATGCGGCAAGGGCAACCAAACCGGCAGTAGGGGCCGCGCGGAGTTCGGGTGAGTGGCGCAACGCGGCGCAAAGTGAGGCGAACTTGGAGCGAAGTCCAAGGTAAGTTCGCCAGGACAGAGAGGGGCACACAGAGAGGGGCACTGAGGCACACACACACACAGGGCCACGGAGCCACACACATAGAGGTTCATGGAGGCACTTACAAATAGGTTCACGGAGGCACGATGTCGGGGCGGTGTGTAAATGTTGGGGCGACTGCGAGCCGACAAGCCGTTGCCGCGCGGAATTTTTGGACATAGTCGGTTTTTCGGAGCCCTGCGCGGTGTCGGGACGAACTCGGGACGAACTCCGCACAATTCCGCACGGCTCCGGCGATCGAAGTGGGACCGGCCCCGCGACGCCGAACGGCTCAAGCGACCACGTTAGGTCGCGCTAATCGCATAGAGTTGCATGCTGGTGGGACAGGCCCTTAACTAGCAGGACATTATGGGTATTAATATTTGGAGGCATCTTGGAGTGCAAGTCCTTAGCTCCCTGAAAATGACAACACAAGTAGATAGGATGGTAAAGAAGGTATACTTCATAAATCATGCCTTCATATGCTTGCCTTCATAAATCAGGACATTGAATATAAAAATTCATGTTGCATCTGTATAAAACTTTGGTTATGCTGCATCTGGAGTATTGTGATCGAATCAAATCACTTCTGATCGAATCAAAACAGAAAGGATCTGGAGAGGGTGCAGAAGAAGTTCATCACGATGGTGCCTGGATTGGAGAGTATTAGCTATAACAAAAGGTTAGGTAAATTTGAGTTTGTTCTCACTGCAGTTTGGAGGCTGAGAGGTGAGCTGATAAAAGTAAATAAAATTATAAAAGTCATTGATTGGGGAGGTCAGAGTCTTTTTCCCAGGGGGAATGGTCAAATACTAGAGGGCATAGATTTAATGTAAAAGGGGAAAGTTTAACAGAGATGTACGAGACAAGAGTTTTACATACAGTCGTTGCTGCCTGAAACAAACTGCCAGAGAAAATGGTAGGTGCAGATATGATAGCAACATTTAAGACAGACATACGAGCACACAAAGAATAGAGGGATGTAGAGCTTGTGTAGTCAGATTGGATCAGTTTAGATTGGCATCATGGTCGCAGGGCCTGTACTTGTGCTGTAATGTTCTATGTTTATTTTATAGTTAACTTCTCTTCCTGCTGTAGTAGGGACATCACAAAGTCACTGTCAAGTTTAGTGACACAGAACAGAAATCGGCCCTTTGGCCCATCGAGTCTGTGCTGACCAGCGATCCCCCACATTAACACTATCCTACAGCCACTACTGACAATTTAAGATTTTACCAAGCCAATTAACCTACAAACCTGCACCCATTTGGAGTGTAGGAGGTTATCGGAGCTCCCGGGGAAAACCAGTGCAGGTCACGGGAAGAACGAACGAACAATCTTTGGAGTCTCTCAAAATAATTTCCTATCCACTGAATTGTTGTGGTCTCAGCAACAGTTCACACTCTACATGGTTTATATTATTCTGTGGGATGATTTAGTCCCACGAGCCCACTTGAATCAATTAAGTAATGAGTGCTGCAATCGCACATCAAAGGACTAATTTTACTAATTGACTTGAATTTAAAATGTTATGTCAATTACAAGCGTTATGCAAAAACATAAACTTTTTTCTAACTTCAATAGATGTGCAAAAGTGATAATTCTTCTTTCTACCATGTACATCCGGTGCAGTGGTTTTTCAGGGTACAAATTCTGAAATTACCAAAGTTACAAATTGCATAATTTATTCATGGAGAAATGTTCTACAGCCTTTAATTTCTCAGGGTAATCGAGTTTCACTGACTAGATTCTCTTGAAATATTGTTATTTAAGCTTTACCAAACATCAATGTGATTTTCACTTCAATCTTATGATCAAACGTATAACCTCACACGTATACCTTGACTCATGGAGGTCACAATTATAGTCACTCTCAGCTCTCTAGTCCCAGGTCATTTATAGGTTGGTGCTGCTTCTGAATTTTATTCACATCTCAATGATTTTCTTCGCTGCTACATTTTGGAGTTGACTCACATATGACAGTCAAGGCAGAAAGAACATCAAGAGTTTATGCTCAAGATTCCAGCATCTATAGTCTCATTCAAGTGTCTGTGAGAAAGAGCATCTACTTTTCTTCAGTTCACAGGAGCAGGCAGAGTGAACATGAGCATTTGCTATCACTACAGCTTCCCAAAGTGCAAATATTAATTGATTACACATGTTCTCACAGAGCCCCCCCTTGACAACCTTCTGCCAGGTTTGCTTAACAGTAATTCTGGAAGGACTCTTGCATAAAGAACATGCCTCCTATTCTTTACTTATGACCCTTGAAATCACTGCCCTAACCCCTTCCCACCACTGTGCAGCAACTCATTCACTTCCCTGGAGCTGGAATAGAGTTCTTGCATTGTTATGTGTTCTTCTAAAAGCTGATCACTGAGATCACACCAGTTGATAAATTACCAACAGCTGTAACAACTTGCAAATATCAACAGGAACATTGTCAGCTTCAGCACAAGATTATACTTGGAGACCAGACAACTGGTGGCATGGTGGTGCAGTGGTAGAGTTGCTGCCTTACAGCAGCAGAGACCCAGGTTCAATTATGATTACGGGTGCTTGTCTGTATGGAGTTTGTACATTCTCCCCGTGACCTGCGTGGATTTCCCCCGGGATATCCGGTTTCCTCCCACACTCTAGAGACGTACAGGTTTGCAGGTTAATTGGCTTCTGTAAATTGTAAATTGTCCCTACTGTGTGTAGGATAGTGTAAGTGTGTGGGGATCACTGGTTGGTGCTGACTTGGTGGGCTGAAGGGTCTGTTTCCACACTGTACCTCTAATCTAAACTAAACTAAATCACTGCATTGTGAGTTTTGCAGTTCTCTTTATTGCCACTTCACTAGCAGTTGTAGGGTGACCTGCAGCAGTGTCTAACACCAGAAATGAACGGCCATGGAGCAAACGTTTGGCCATAAACAACTGTTGTCTTCCCTTTCCCTATATTTTAAATTTTCCTTTAGAGATACAGCGTGGAAACCAAATCCTTTGGCCCACCGAATCCACGCCGACTAGCGATCACCCCGTACACTAACACTATCATACACATGAGGGAAGATTTTACAATTTTTACCAAAGCCAATTAATCTAAAAAAACTGTCTTTGGAGTGTGGGAGGAAACCAGAGCATCTGGAGAAAACCCACATGGACACAGGGGGAACGTACAAACCCCATACAGACAGCACCCATAATCAGGATCAAACCCAGGTCTCTGGCGCTGTAAGGCAGCAACTCTACTGCTGTGCCATTGTAACTGGATTTTTTGACATTGACTCTCCCACCTAAAGCAGCCATCTGCGTTACTATTCTACTCCGGACTTATCTTTGTTCTAATTCTATGTTATGTCAGATATTTATGGACTGAATTTGGAAATATAATGATCTCACTCAACAGGACAAGCCTTCGCAAAATGTTTTACTTTACTTAGACAGCAATATCCCCATGAGACATAGCTGCCTTCCTTAATCTATTTTCTCAGAGAACACAGGATTAAGATACTGGATTTCTTTCCCACACTCCTGAAGCAGTGCTCTGGTCCCTTCTGGCACACATTATTTTCTATCTAATACCAACCATTAGGCTTATGTTCAGATATATGTTCCCAGGATAAATTAAAACTATCATCCTGCTGTTGGAAAATGATGTAAGTGAGAGAATAAGTGGCCTGTTGATAGGATCTCTGTAGTTTACAACACAAATACTGTAGTTTAAGGTAGTGAAGAAGGCAGTTGGGATACCAGCCTTCATTAGCTGGGGCAGAGGAGAAAAGAGGAGGGAGCTTTATAAAACACTAGTTAGACCACAGCTGAAGTATTGTTATGCAGAGCTGGTCAACACACAATAGGAAGACTATGATTACGCTGGAGAGGATTCACTAAAATGATATAAAATGTAATAAAAGGCAACTGCAGATGTTGGTTTGTACCAAAAATAGACACAAAATGCTGGAGTAACTCAGCAGGTCAGGTAACATCTCTGGAGAAAATGGACGTGACGTTTCGGGTTGGAACCCTTCTTCACACGGATTGTAGGGGGGAGAGTGGGGGGGAATAAAAGTCTTCTGAGATGCTGCTTGGCCCATGTGTTATTCCAATGTTTTGTGTGTCTCTTTACTAAGATGTTAGTGCATAAGATCATGAGAGGAAAAGATTGGGTAGATGCGCAAAGTCTCTTGCTCAGCGTAGGTGCATCAAGGACCAGAGGACATATGTTTAAGGTGAAGGGGGAAATATTTAATAGAAATTTGAGGGTAACTTTTTCACACAAAGGGTGGTGGATGTATGGAACAAGCTGCCAGAGGTGGTAGTTGAGGCTGGGACTATCCTAACATTTAAGAAACAGTTAGACAGGTACCTGGATAGGACTGGTATGGAGGGATATGGACCAATGCGGGAAGGTGGGACTAGTGTAGCTGGGACATGCGGCTGGTGTGGGCAAGTTGGGCCGAAGGTCCTGTTTCACACTGTATCACTCTATGACTCTATGTTGCCTGCGATAAAGAGTTTCATTTCGGAGAGGAGACTGAATAGGTTATTTTTGTTTTCCTTGCAATCAACATGACTCAGAGGTGCTCTGATTGAGGTGTGCAATATTATGAAGGAACAGGGTAGATGATAGAAACATGTTTTACCTGTTAAAATGTTGTTAAGCACCAGAGGACATGGATTAACAATAAGGAGTAAGAGACTTAGAAAGGACATGTTGGAGATGTCTTTCACCTAGTTAGCTATTGGGGTCTGGAATGCACTGCCTGTTTGGGTAATGGAAGTATCTGGATGAGCATTTGAATTGCCGTGATGTAGAATGCTCGGATCAAGCAAATAGGATTACTGTAGATGGGTAATTGATGGTCAGCAAGGACATGATCATCCAAAGGACCTTCCTCTACAACATAGAACTGTACAGCACAGGAACAGACCCTTCCATTCAGAATGACCATACCGAAGATTATGCCAAGTTAACTACTCTCTTCTGACCACACATGATCCATATCCCTCCACTCCCCGAATATCTTTATGCCGATCTAAAAGCCTCTTAATTGCCACGATCATATCTGCCTCCATCACCACCCCCGGCAGTGTGTTTCAGACACCCACACTGTCTGTGTAAAAATGTATCTTGGAGCAACTTTTATAAATCTTGCCCCTCTTACTTTAAAGCTATGCCCTTTAGGTTTTGACATTTCCACTCTGCGGAAAAAGTGTGCTGCATGATTCACTCATTCTATGGTTTAGTGTAGATTATTATTGTTACACGAACCAAGGTACAGTGAAAAGCTTTTTCTTGCATGCTATCCAGTCAAAGAAAAGACTTTACATGAATACAGTCAAGCTGTCCACAGTGCATAGATAAAGAGTACAACATTTAGTGCAAGATATAACAAAGATCTCCAATATGGGAGATGCCTTTTTATACTTCTGTACCTTTTGCCCGATGGGAGAGGGGACAAGAGGGAGTGACAGGGGTGAGGCAGGTCTTTGATTATGCTAGCGGCCTTGCCGAGACAACGTGAAGTGGAGATGGAGTCAATGGCAGGGAGGTTGGTTGTGATGGCTTGGACTATATCCACAACTCTCTGCAATTTTGTACGTGTCTATGAAATTACAACAATTCTGAGACGTCTAAATAGGTGAACACTTCACAATAGTTTTCTAGGTCTAGTGGTTGTCTCTGTGATATCTGTTTCATCAGTGTTGCTCTGAAACTTGCATTCTTGGGCCCTCCATGCCCGGATCTATATGTCTAGGTTTAACAATTACGCTTTCACTGATCTGCCAGTAGACACTGTATGGGCAGTTCATAAATTACAATGTCCATTCTACGATGTGAAAAATAATGCCAGAACAAGTTGGTGACATTTATTTACAGCTGTGAAAAATTGCAAAAGCAGATGGGTTCAGAAGGTAATGAAATACTCAACATTTCAAAACAGGGCCATATCCAAAAATGCAGATGTTACTTTTTCTAGCCTGTGGGAGTGAAATGGCTCTCTACCAGAAGCACAAAGCTTTCGTATTGGCAAATACTAGCTCCTGTAACATAGTTCCATTACTACCCTGGCAAAGCTTTCCAGACTCCAGCCACTCATTATATATTTTAAAAATTCCCTTTTTGTAGATTTTTTTTCTGATCGCCAACATTCTATGTCCCCTGGTTCTTGAACGCAATGCCTGTGGAAAAAATGTTATTCTGCCTATACCCATTGTGCTTTGAAATATCTCTATAGTATTTCCTTGCAATCTTTTTTGTTCCATGGAGAACATCTTCAGTTTCTCTAGTTTATCCACATGAATAAATATTTTATTCATAGAATCATTATAATTAATCTGCAAATAATGCAAAGCCTTAACATCATTCCTAAAGTGAGGGCTACAGAACTGGAATCCCTTTGCGGCTGACCCAGTGTTTTTAAAGAAGTTCATCATTGCTCCTTTAAACCCCAGGTATGGGGTTATGTTTTTTAACCACTTTTTCCTAATCTGCCACGTTTTGCTTGGCACGGGGGAGCTGAGATCTCCACGTTGCAGGAGCTTGATCGCACCGACGCGAGGGCCCAAACACCGTCAGCTACGGGAGCCAAGATCGTCCTGTCAATGGAAGGCTCAAGGCCTCTGACCGCGGGAGAACAAAGAAGGGAAGAGATTGAACCTTCCATCACAGTGAGGAATGTGGAGGAGTCACTGTGATGGATGTTTGTGTTAAAATGTCTGTGTGTTCTGTTGCTTTTTATTGGTATGACTGTATTGCAAATGAAATTCCTCGTATGTTGCAAAACATACTTGGCTAATAAAGTATTATGATTATGATTTAATGAACCATGCACCCAAATTTCTTTACCTGTATCTCTTCTAGTATTGTGCCCTCTATATAAGAATCTTCTAATTCTTCCAACTACAATGCAATATTTCACATTTCTCTGCACTAACTTTCTCCTGCAACCCATCCATCACTCTATCTACATCTTACAAGTCCTCACAGTGCACTAGATGTCCTAGTGGCCAGAAGAACTAGGGTGATGGAGGAACAGAAGGAAATTCAAATTAGGCAGGAAATGGTGTTGGACAGACTGATGGGACTGAAGGCTGATAAATCCCCAGAGCCTGATGGGGGATGGAGGTCTGCATCCCAGAGTGCTTAAGGAGGTGGCTCTCGAAATCGTGGACGCATTGGTGATCATTTTCCAATGTTCTATAGATTCAGGATCAGTTCCTGTGGATTGGAGGGTAGATAATGTTATCCCACATTTTAATAAAGGAGGGAGAGAGAAAACAGTGAATTATAGACCAGTTAGCCTGACATCGGCGGTGGAGAAGATGCTGGAAACAATTATAAAAGATGAAATAGCAGCACATTTGGATAGCTGTAACAGGATTGGTCTGAGTCAGCATGAGTTTATGAAAGGGAAATCATGCTTGACTAATCTTCTGGAATTTTTTAAGGATGTAACTAGGAAAATGGACAAAAGAGAGCCAGTAGATGTAGTGTACCTGGACATTCAGAAAGCCTTTGATAAGGTCCCGCATAGGAGATTAGGGCCAAAATTAGAACACATGGTATTGGGGGTAGGGTACTGACATGGATAGAAAATTGGTTGGCAGATAGTAAATAAACAGTAGGGATTAACGGGTTCCTTTCGGAATGGCAGGCAGTGACAAGTGGGGTAACGCAAGGCTCGGTGCTGGGACCGCAGCTAATTTCAATATACATTAATGATTTAGATGAAAGGATTAAAAGTAACATTAGCAAATTTGTAGCTGACACAAAGCTGAGTGGCGGAGTGAACTGTGAGGAAGATGCTATGAGGCAGCCTTGGTGTCTTGGACAGGTTGGGTGAGTGGGCAGATGCATGGCAGATGCTGTTTAATGTGGATAAATGTGAGGTTTATCCTCACTTTGGTGGCAAGAACAGGAAGGCAAATTATTATCTGAATGGTGTCAAGTTCGGAAAAAGGGAAGTACAATGAGATCTGTTGTCCTTGTACATCAATCACTGAAAGTAAACATGCAGGTAAAGCAGGCAGTGAAGAAAGCTAATGGCATGTTGGCCTTCATAACAAGAGGAGTTGAGTATAGGAGCAAAGATGTCCTTCTGCAGTTGTACAGGGCCCTGGTGAGACCACACCTGGAGTGTGCAATTTTAGTCTTCAAATTTGAGGAAGGACATTCTTGCTATTGAGGGAGTGCAGCGTAGGTTAATTCCCGGGATGGCGGGACTGAATGGAGTGACTGGGCTTGTGTACGCTGGAATTTAGATGGATGAGAGGGGATCTTATTGAAACATATAAGATTATTAAGGGATTGGACCACAGTTTAAGAATAATGGGTAGGCCATTTAGAATGGAGATGAGGAAAAACGTTATCACCCAGAGAAGAATCTGTGGAATTCTCAGCCTCAGAAGGCAGTGGACGCCAATTCACTGGATGGTTTCAAGAGAGAGTTAGATAGAGCTCTTAAAGATAGTGGAGTCAAGGGATATGGGGATAAGGCAGGAACGGGGTACTAATTGTGGATGATCAGCCATGATCACAGTGAATGGCGGTGCTTGCTCGAAGGGTCGAATGACCTACTCCCATACCTATTGTCTACACCTTCAATGTCATCTGCAAATGTGGGGATGATGCTCTTTACACCCAGGACCAAATTATTAATGTATATTTATCAATGCAGTGGTCCTAGCATCTAAGGAACTCTACATGTTTCTCCATTTTCTTAACTTTGCCAATTTTGTACCATATAACCATATAACCATATAACAATTACAGCACGGAAACAGGCCATCTCGGCCCTTCAAGTCCGTGCCGAACAACTTTTTTCCCTTAGTCCCACCTGCCTGCACTCATACCATAACCCTCCATACCCTTCTCATCCATATGCCTATCCAATTTATTTTTAAATGATACCAACGAACCTGCCGCCACCACTTCCACTGGAAGCTCATTCCACACCGCTACCACTCTCTGAGTAAAGAAGTTCCCCCTCATGTTACCCCTAAACCTCTGTCCCTTAATTCTAAAGTCATGTCCTCTTGTTTGAATCTTCCCTATTCTCAAAGGGAAAAGCTTGTCCACATTAACTCTGTCTATCCCTCTCATCATTTTAAAGACCTCTATCAAGTCACCCCTTAACCTTCTGCGCTCCAGAGAATAAAGACCTAACTTATTCAACCTATCTCTGTAACTTAGCTGTTGAAACCCAGGCAACATTCTAGTTACATACCCAGGAGTCTTTTAAGTCTTCCTGGGTCTAGCAACATACCCAGGAGTCTTTTCTTTCATTATGTTCATAAACGATGACAAACCTTTTGTTTGACACATTATCAAATAACTTTTGGATGCCCAGATGTATCACATCATCTGTATATCCATCATCAATCCTTTCGGTTGCCTTATTTTTTTTTAAATTGTTAATTAGGCACAATTTCCCTTTGCCAAATCCATATCACTTTTATTTAATCAATCCACACTTGTCCAAGTTACTGCAAAATCTGTGCCAGATTATTGTTTCTAGAAATATTTAAAACATAACCTTGGGTATATATTCTGCAGCTATTGATGTTTGTAAGACAATAGCCAGAGCTTCTAAAATGTCCTCCCTTCAGTCTACAACAGACTGTACTAGATACGCAACAGATGAAGTTCTCATTTTGTTACTTTCACCTTCATGTAGACTCCCTGCTGGTCTCTGATCGACCTAATTTCTAGTCTTACAACCTCATATAGAATATATTTTTCAATTCCCTTTTTTGTTTGCAGCTAGTCTTTTGTCATAATCCCCCCGCCCGCACCATACCTCTCTACTTTCCTTATTTATCTTAAAATACGCACTTTCTGTAATTTGTTAGTTCTCATTTAATAACCTAGCATGCATCACATGTCATTCTTCTGCTCCTCTGCTTCCAGCATCTCAATTTTCTTTGATTCTGCTCTATTTTATTACAGGTAAGTGCTTCCTTTAGTTCATTTCACTTTAACATTTTTAATTATTTAGCAGCAACTTTACTGTGTAATTAATTTCACCTACGTTTTGTGTTGTTACTGTCTTTTATATATTCTGTTTAATTATTTTAAAGAAAACATTTGGACAGTTTTTAAATATCTGATAGTCTGTGAGTGCAAAGGCTATTCCAGGAAGCAGGCCTCAGGATATGAAGCCTGAGGCCTCCTCACTACCTGGATCTCACTCTTTCTTTGCTGGGTGCGTGCTGAGTGCTAAGGTCAGCACTTCATATTTGGAAAGAGGAGCTAAGGAGTCAGGAGCTAAGAGTACCAAGTCTGGGTAATCAGGATAATCCCCAGACTAGACCATGGGAACTGGTGAACCGATGTGTTCTGAGCAAAATATTAGAAAAAGAAAAATGTATATATAAATAGATATGTCCTATTGAATATGCTAATATGATCGCAATGCTTCCTGTTACATGCACTGTTTTTTCTACAGAAACAGCTGACAAAGCATTTTTAAATCAAATTAGTCCCAATGTTATATAAAATAAAATACAACATAGTTTTATCTGTGACAATAAGGACTGAGGCTTTCAGGTTATGCAGAACAGAGAAATGATGTGTCAGTCTATTGTAAGTGAAGAACCAAGGAGAAAATGGAAATCTTGAGTTTATTTTTTTTGTATAAGGCAACTAAAATTTTAGCATTGCAAGGATTAGTTTTACTATTCTGCTAAAATAAGCAGTGGTTATTCAGTCTCAGACAGACTCCTCCAACACCACCCCACCCATCCCTTTCGATTCCCATACGCACTTTGTAGCACTTCAAACGCTGCTAACATGAGAAAATAATGTCTAAAAATTCAGCATTTGCTTTCATTTTTAGCAAAGCTGTTTCCACTTCAGTCTTTGTTACTGTCCTTTTCTGTCCATTGAATTAGATCTTATTCCACACTTCCCACATTTCCATTCTAGCAATATATCACATGATAATTACGATTAATTAAGAAAAAAAAATCTAAAAATGTTTTAGAAAAATCACTATTTACTAGATAAAATAAACTTTCTTGTTCACTGTGCTTGGGAAGTTAACATTGTTCAGTCTGAAAGAAGAGGAATAGGAGGACTTCAGATATTCTTTTGCTTGGTGTCCTGTTGAAATCTCTAGCTCTCTATGGATCTTGAGTTGACGTAAATTTAAATCAATCATCTGCATAATCTCGTGTGAGGGAATATACTCACCCTTTTGTCTCCTTTATTATTTCTAAGACACCTGACTGCCTCATTCGAGAACTTCTGCAGGATTCACTTGGCCCTTGAAGCATTAAATTACCACATAGGAAGACTGTATTCTATGCTGTATCTGAAATGGGACCAATTTGCCTTTGACAACAACTGCCCATGCTGTAAGTTAAGAACTACTTTTCTCTGCATCCCACTAGAAGGATATACCTATTCACCATGAGCTTGTAACATCCCAAGCGCTTGGGATGAATTTCTGTGTATTTTCTGTGGATAATTTCCTATGCATGCATACAGAGAACTAGGCTACATCCTCCCTATACTCCCCACACAATCATGACTGTATGGCTGAATCTACCTCCATTTACAAATTTCAGATGACACCATTGTAGTGGGCCAGATCTTGAACAAGGACAAAATGGAGTACAGGAAGGAGATAAAGAGATTAGTAGCTTGGGTCAAGATAATAATTTCTCCCTCAATGGCAGCAAATCAAAGGAACTGATCTTCAGGAAGTGGAGTGGAGTAAACACCGCAGTCTGCATCATTGACGGTGAAGTGGAGATGGTCCAGAGGGTTAGGGTTCAGATGTAAATTTCACCAACAATTTGATCTTGTTCCACCATATTGTTGGCATCACCAAGAATGCATACCAATGCCTCTACTTCCTCAAAAGACAAGAAAATTCAACATATCCGCAATGACTCTTGCCAATTTCTACAGATGCACCATAGAAATCATCCTATTATGATGCATCACAGACTGGCATGGCAACTGACTGCAACAAACTGCAGATATTTATGGATGAAGTCTAGTCCATCGTGGAAAACCAGCAAACCACTTTCGTTATGAATGCTAACACACCATTCGCTTTCTTCACTGCCTGCTGCACCCGCAAGCCTACTTTCAACGACTGGTGTACCATGACACCCAGGTCTCGTTGCATCTCCCCTTTTCCTAATCTGCCACCATTCAGATAATAGTTTACCCTCATGTGTTTGCCACCAAAGTGGATAACCTCACATTTATCCACATTATACTGCATCTGCCATGCATCTGCCCATTCACTCAGCCTATCCAAATCACCCTGCAGCCTCGTAGCATCCTCCTCACACCTAACTATACACCCCAGCTTGGTGTCATCTGCAAATTTGGAGATGTTGCATTCAATTCCCTCGTCCAAATCATTAATGTATATTGTAAATAGCTGGGGTCCCAGCACTGAGCCTTGCGGTACCCCACTACTCACTGCCTGAAATTCTGAATAGGACCTGTTTGCTTCCTGTCTGCCAGCCAGTTCTCTATCCACATCAATATTGAACCACCAATACAGTGTGCTTTAAGTTTATATACTAATCTCTTATATGGGACCTTGTCGAAAGCCTTCTGAAAGTCCAGATATAACACATCCACTGGTTCTCCCTGATCCACTCTGCTAGTTACATACTCGAAAAATTCTATAAGATTCGTCAGACATGATTTACCTTTTGTAAATCCATGCTGACTTTGTCCAATAACTTCACTATCCAAATGCGCTGCTATCCCATCTTTAATAACTGACTCTAGCAGTTTCCCCACTACCGATGGTAGACTAACTGGCCTGTAATTCCCCGCTTTATCTCTCCCTCCTTTTTTAAAAAGTGGGGTTACATTAGCTATCCTCCAATCCTCAGGAACTACTCCAGAATCTAAGGAGTTTTGAAAAATTATCACTAATGCATCCACTATTTCCGTGGCTACCTCCTTGAGCACCCTGGGATGCAGACCATCTGGCCCTGGGGATTTATCAGCCTTTAATCCGTTCAATTTACCCAACACCACTTCCCGGCTAACCTGGATTTCACTCAGTTCCGCCATCTTATTTGACCTCCGGTCCACTGCTATTTCCGGCAGATTATTTATGTCTTCCTTAGTGAAGACAGAACCAAAGTAGTTATTCAATTGGTCTGCCATGTCCTTGTTCCCCATGATCAATTCACCTGCTTCTGACTGCAAGGGACCAACATTTATTCTAACTAGTCTCTTTCTCTTCACATATCTATAAAAACTTTTGCAGTCAGTTTTTATGTTCCCTGCCAGTTTCCTTTCGTGATCTATTTTCCCTTTCCTAATTAAGCCCTTTGTCCTCCTCTGCTGGATTCTGAATTTCTCCCAGTCCTCTGGTAGGCTGCTTTTTTTGGCCAATTTGTATGCCTCATCTTTAGTTTTTATACTATCCCTAATTTCCCTCGTTATCCACTGATGCACCACCTTCCCTGATTTATTCTTTTGCCAAACTGGTATGAACAATTTTTGTACTGCATCATAATATGATTGAGTTCTTCATTAGGATGGAGAGTGACATTATTAAGTCAGAAACAAGGGTTCTGAACTTAACTTAACTTAAACAAAGGTAACTTTGAAGGTCTTTAAATACCTTCCATTGCACATCCACTGTCAACCCTTTAAGACTCACCTGCCAGTCTATCTTGGCCAATTCACAGCTCATACCTTCAAAGTTACCTTTGTTTAAGTTCAGAACACTTGTTTCTGACTTAATTATGTCACTCTCCATCCTAATGAAGAACTCAATCATATTATGGTCACTCTTGCCCAAGGGGCCACGCACAACAAGACTGCTAACTAACCCTTCCTCATTACTCAATACCCAGTCTAGAATAGCCTGCTCTCTCGTTGGTTCCTCCACATGCTGGTTTAGAAAACTATCCCGCATATATTCCAAGAAATACATTCCAAGTATCTTTCAGAATCGTTTGATGATGTTTTGGGTCGTTACCCGTTTTCAGACTGATTGTGGTGGGGAGAGTGAGGAGAAATCTGGAAAGGAGGAGGGGAAAGACAAAGCCTGACAAGTTATGGATGGTTGCAAGGAGGGGGAATTTTGATAGGCAGATGGTTGGACAAAGGCCAGAGATGAAAAGACAAAATATGTGACATAACAATAGAAGAAGTACAAATTGTGAAGCTGAAGGAAGGAACATACGTGGAATGGGATGGGGGAGGGAGATATAGGTGCACGTCCAGGAGGGGCACAGGGGAAAGAGGGGGTGGGAGAAAGATGGGAAGAGGGAGGGGTAGTTTAGGTTAGTTATCTATAATTGGAGAATTCAAAGTTTATACCATTAGATTATATGCTTGCCAAGTGGTTATGGTTAGCAGCCGGGAGACCCAAAATGGTTAGTAACCATGAGATCCAGTGGGCCTTGATGGACTGAGCTAAAATGTTCAGTGAAATTGCGGGCTACTCTAAACTTGGTTTCGCTGATGTAGAGGTGTCCACGTTGGGAACACCAGATGCAGTAGATGACGTTAGAGGAGGTGCATGTGAACCTCTGTCTCACCTCGAAGGACTGCTGGGGTCCATGGATGGATGTGAGGGAGGACGTGTAAGGTCAGGTGTTACCTCACAGTTGCAAGGGAAATTACCTTGAGAGGGGATGGTTTAGGTGGGAAGGGATGAGTGAATCAAGGAGTTGCGAAAGGAGCGGTCTCTGTGGAAGGCGGAAAGGAGTGGGGATGGGAAGATGTGACTGGTGGTGGGATCATGTTGAAAGTGGTGGACATGGTGGCTAGTGAGGACCAGGGGATCTCTATCCTTATTCTGTCTGGGAAGTAGAGTGAGAGCAGAACTACGGGACATAGAGGAGACACAGGTAAAGGATCCATCTGTGACAGGAGGGAATCCACATTTACTAAAGAAAGAGGGGATCTCAGACGTCCTAGAATGGAACACCACACCTTGGGAGTAACGGTGGAAATGGAGAAATTAAGTTTAGGGGATATCCTTGCGTATAGTCCAGACAACTATGGGAGTTGGAAGATTTGTAGTAGACATCAGTCAATAGTATTTCATCTGTGATAGATACAGAGAGATCAAGAAAGGTGACAGAAATAGTCCAGGGGAATCTGAGGGCAGGGTGGGAGTTGGTGCTAAATTAAGTCAGGGTGTCAAAGGTTATGGGGAGAAGGTAGAAGATGCAGTTGAGAAGGAAAAATAGATCAGCAATGATTGACTGGCGGAGAAGACTCGATGGGACGAATCACCTAATTCTGCTCCAATGTCTAATGAACTTGAGTGCAGAAGGCAGTCCTGATGCATGTAGCAGAGAAAGAGTTGGAGAATGGTGCCAACGTATGTGTTTAACATGAACTGTTCAAAATAACGAACAAAAGACAGGAATAGCTGTGGCCCATACGAGTGCTCATGACTACACCTTTACTATGAAGAGAGTGAGAGGAGTCAGTAGATAAGTCGTTGATGGTGATCACAGGCTTTGCCAGGAGGGGAATTGGTTCCCTGTTCAAAGAAGAAACAGAGGGCCTAGAGCCCTGCCTGGTTGGGGATAAAAGTGGGGGAAAGGGACTGCACGTCTATCCTAAAGATGAGGCAATGGGGGCCTAGAAATTGAAAGTTATTGAAGGGTTTGTAAGGTAAAAAGGGATAAAGGTAAAAAGGGACTGGACAGTGAGGGAACAAGTTAGAATCGAAGTATTTGGAGATACGTGCTGTGGGGGCAGGAGGAAGCAGACAAACCTGTGTTTGGTAGGGCAGTCCTGTTTGTGGGTTTTGAGAAGGAGATAGGAGTGGGAGTGAAAATGTTGGAGGCTGTGGAGGGGAGATAGCCAGAATTGTTGATATCAGTAATAATCTGGGAGATGATGGCCAGGTGTTCGCCTGTGGGGTCATGGCTAAGGTGTTGTTAAGAGGTACCCGAGAACTGGCTTCTGCTCTCAGCTCAGAAGAGGTCAGTCAGCCTGTCGGAGTACAATGGCTCCTCCCTCATTAGTGGGTTTAATAACAATGTTGGGATGGTTGCTGAGTGAGCAGAACTGTGCATTCAGAGGTGCTGATATCGCAGTGGGTCACGGCATTGGAGAGGTCAAAATGGTTAATGTCGCGCAGGTAGTTGGAAATAAAAAAGTCCAAAGAGGGTAGAATGCCGGCAGAGTGAGTCTATGAGGAGGAGGAATGTTGGAGAGGGGAGAATGGGTCATCATTGGGAGGTGAGGATAAATTACCAGCAAAAAAGGCAGAGAAGTGGAGGCGATGGAAGGAGAGCTCAACATCATGTTGTTAAAGAAGGAACTGCAGATGCTGGAGAATCGAGTGTTACACAAAAAGCTGGAGAAACTCAGCGGGTGCAGCAGCATCTAAGGAGCGAAGGAGATAGGCGACGTTTCGGGTCGAGACCCTTCTTCAGACTGGTCAGGGATCAGGGAAATGAGAGATATAGACGGTGATGTGGCGAGATAAAGAACAATGAATGAAACATATGCAAAAAAGTATCGATGATAAAGGAAACAGTCCATTGTAAGCTGTTTGTAGTGTGAAAATGAGAAGCTAGTGCAACTTGGGTGGGGGAGAGATAGAGAGGGAAGGAATGCCAGGGCCCGAGGGCTGAGGGAGAGGTGGGAAGGGGAGGAGGCAGCCAGGGTTAACAGAATTGAGAAAATTCAATGTTTAAGCCCAGAGGATGCAGACTCCCCAAGCGGAATATGAGGTGCTGTTCCTCCAACTTGCGGTGTTGCTCACTCTGGCCGTGGAGGAAGCCCAGGACCGAGAGGTCGGAATGGGAGGGGGAGTTGAAGTGCTGAGCCACCGGGAGGTCGGGTTGGTTATTGTGGACCGAGCGGAGGTGTTCGGCGAAACGATCGCCCAGCTTCCGCTTGGTCTCACCGATATAGATCAGCTGGCATCTGGAGCATCGGATGCAGTAAATGAGGTTGGAGGAGGTGCAGGTGAACCTCTGTCGGACTTGGAAGGCCTGCTTGGGTCCCGGAAAGTGGAGGGGGAGGTGAAGGGACAAGTGTAGCATCTCTTGTGGTTGCAAGGGAAAGTGCCCGGGGAAGGGGTGGAGCAGGAGGGAAGGGAAGAATTGACAAGGGAGTTGCGGAGGGAGCGGTCTTTGCGGAAGGCAGACAGGGGGGGAGATGGGAAGATGTGGCGAGTGGAGGGGTCACGTTGGAGGTGGCGAAACTGGCGGAGGACTATCTGTTGTATGTGCCGGCTGGTGGGGTGAAAGGTGAGGACCAGGGGGACTCTGCCCTTGTTGTGAGTGGGGGAATGGGGAGAGAGGTCAGTGTTGCGGGGTATGGAGGAGACCCTGGTGCGAGCCTCATCTATAGTGGGGGAGGGGGATCCCCGTTCTCTGAAGAATGAGGACATTTGTGATGACCTGGTGTGGAACACCTCATCCTGGGAGCAGATGCGGCGTAGATGGAGGAATTGGGAATAGGGGATGGAGTCCTTACAGGAAGCAGGGTGGGAGGAAGAGTAGTCCAGGTAGCTGTGGGAGTCAGTTGGTTTGTAGTGGATGTCAGTCAGGAGTGTATCACCTGCAATAGAGATGGTGAGGTCAAGGAATGGTAGGGAAATGTCGGAAATGGTCCAAGTATATTTGAGCTCAACATCATGGTGGGCTCGAACTGGTTGAGGTGTGGGTGTAGGGGTACATAGGCAAAGCCTCTGCTGTGGACTGATTGCTCCACATCAGAAGGGGGACCATGGTGAAAACCCAAGAGGGGTGTGGGCTGGGGTCAACCCCAAGCTCTGAAGTGGTTTATTTTGCAAAGGAGATAGAAGGATTTGAGAAGGGCAGTCCTGCAGTGATATGTGAAGGCAAGACAAATAAATATCACCTATTCATGTTCTCCAGAGATGCTTCCTGACCGGCTGAGTTACTCCAGCACTCTGAGTCTGAAATACATTCATACTGGCTTCAGAGATATGCAACCCTCCTTGACATTTGCCTTAACTAGACCCTCTGGATATGCCGATGATAGGCAGATATAATTTGAGAACCTGCGCTAAACCTGCATCAGGCACCAAGCAAATAATCATGCAAATAATGCAAATAATCATGCAAATAATCAGCAATGTTTGCTGTATGCCACTGATCCAAATAAAGTTTTAGGGTTTAACTTGCCTAACTGAAGTGAAAGAGGAGCACTCCTGCTCTTCCTAATCTCACATTAAAATTGCAGATTGTTTCCTAAATTGCAGATTGTCTCCTCCTCACAGATGAAGCAAGCATCTAAATTGGGCTGAGAAAACTGGATCTGCCCTTGGATGGTTGACTATCTGAAACTCACCAGAATTATTTAGTGGAGGCCAATTATTGGACAAGCCTCACATTTTTGGCTGAAGGCAACACTCACCCTAAAACAGGCTAAAATAATTTTCTCCCTCACTAATCACTGTCATTAGAAACCTTTCCTTAAGAAGGAAGATGTTTTTTTCATTAAAGATCTAGGATTCTACCTATATGTCTCAATAACTGTACTTTAGTCAAAACTAACTAATTTGGAGGTGTTTATCAATGGTTAATGAAGCTAGAAGTGTTCTTTCTGTTTGCATGAGTTATCATGATGAGAGACATTTCTGAAACATGTCAACAAATGTTAGCCTACCAGCCTTGTATGGGGGTGGTGGGTGGGGTAACAAAGGCTTCATTCCTTATAAGACCGACAAGAACTCTGATGCAGGTCTAAGAGGCTGTCTTACCCGTTACTAGCCTGTCTGAATTTTAACTATTGTCAATTGACTTGTCAATTTTGAAAGTGTGTGCAAATACTTTTTGGAAGATCTTGCACTTTTGCTAACTTCAATTTGATAACTTCATCTAAAGTTGACTGCAAAGCATAATTGATTTTGTATACTGCACAACTGTTAATAACTGGAATAACTTTTCACATGTAACTTGCAATCAAACTATTTGTTGAAAACTCTCAATGTGATTGTGTGTAAAGCCAACATCATAAGAAAGTATTAAAAAAAAACAGTTGTCAGATTTGAAGGTGTTGAGACATTTACCTGATGGTGATGTGCGTGGGACAATTATTTATTTAAATATGTCTCAGATCTGTGTCTTGAATATTTTCCAAAGTTAAATTTGATCTACCTATCTATTTTCACAAATTTGTACACTGATACAGTAAATGCGATTCTGAAATAAATATTTTTTGCTAAGGTCTTGTTATATTAAATGTTCAGGCTTGTGGTTAATCAGTATGTTGCTCAACAAATCTTTTTTTAAACATTGCTATTGCTGAATATGTTCACCAGGTGGCAGACTTCTAGAACAAATATTCAGCGTTGTAATTATTTCCAATGTTTATATTACTAATGAAACCAGGTTTCCCAAAAATAGCATTGATATCCTATTCATCACTTTGGCATGGAGTACTAAAGCAGTCCATTTTGGAGAATACGATAACATGTATTGGCTACAAAAATAAAACAGAAAGTTTGTTTTAAAAAAACAAGACTTCTGGAAGAATTCAGTGGGTCAGGCAGCATCTCTGGAGGGAAATGTGTAGACGATTTTTAGGTCAGGACCCTTCATCAGACTGGGTTCAGACCTACTTCAAAAGGATTGGTAATGTTCTCTGGATATTTCACCAGTAATACCAGCTTTGATATATTTGATAAAGGTAAATATTTTCACATTTCACGTGCCATATAATTAAATTATTAAGCATGAAGATAGATTATTTATCTAATGCAAAAGAGTAGAGTAAAACATGTAATGCAGTGTACATCATTGTGATGAGTTAAAAGCAAATATAGTTCCATTTCTTTATTTCAAGTAATTGATTAGACAGCTCATTAACCCGTACACTTTGCATTACTGAAACCATTTAAGCACAAGCAAACCAAGGCAGTTTGTTAAAACGTTATCAGTACCACAATACGATAAAATATTATTCACTGAATAACTTGGTCGAACTTTAGTCTAATCTGCAACAAAAAATTCAATGCATATTTTAATGTTAGGAATTGCATTATAGGTAAGAATGAACAATTCCTGCTGTCATTTTTGAACACATACTTTGTGATTAAATCAGAGTTTAAGCATAAACTAATGAACGAAAGTACTATTTCAATCTAAAGAATGTGTGTACTTTCCCCAAAAGCTGAACAATGTGTTGTCAATTAATGTTCGGTAATGCTTTTCATGCCATTTAACTGGTCAGATTTAATCAAAAGCAGACCTCTGAAGTTGTCCAGCAAAAGATTCTATACTTATTCACCTACAGCAAAAAAGAACAGCCCCTGGGCTCTTCCATAATCAAACGCAATAGGAAGTCTATTTTAAGATTGTAACTGATAACACTTTTCATCTTTACTTTTTGAAGTAACCTAATTTGATTGTTTCACATTCAGAGAATTCTTCATGGAGAATATATTGACTTTATCAGGGTCCAGCTTTTAGACTTGTAAAATTGGTTGCTTTATCAGATGGATTTAGAAATTTATGATTTATCCACTGTGGAATTCAGAATCGGATTGTCACCAAAGGCAAAATAATAGTTCAACGTGATGACTGGATATACATTGCAAACAAATCCAAAAAATATTAAATATATAAGACTGAATAGTGTTAACTACTTCAAATAAACCAGGCTGTTACACTGGAATAATGCTGCCTTTTCTGAATATTGTACATCTGGAATAAATTGTTCTGCTTACCTTTGAAACCTGTAAAGGCTGCTTGTGCTCTTTGCCACCTTGCAATCTGAATCCCCAGGGCGGGCCGCCATCAATTGTGATGCAAACATAATCCCCTATGCCCATGGAGGTGAGCTTCTGTAAACCCTTCTCTCTTATAAAGTAGCAAAGTACTAAGATGGAGTGTGGGTCAGACTGAAGCTGCTTTCTAGGTTGGAGACTCAGCTCAGTATGTGTGAGGAGGGGCAGTCACTCAACACAGTTACGAACCAGTTACAGCTCCACAGTACAACATACGTCAGAAGCTGCAGCTCAGCCCCATCCAAGGAAAGTTATCCAGAGAGCTGTGCACACACTAGACAGCCTGGAGCAAACCAGTGACCGGCTCAAGATAAACAAGAGGAGGAAATGTAAGGGGAATGAAAGGGAGAGAAAGTTACTACTTTCAAACAGAAGGCAGTCCCACCCCAAGAGAAACACCTCCCACATCATGAAAAGACACACAAAGCAGCTCAATTGAAACCCACTGGGAAAATATAGAGAAAGTAACATAATAAACAGAAAGGCTCATTTGGAGATCTAGCAAGCAGACCATTAGAACAACTGAAAATGCACAATCATGGAAAAGAAAGCTATTTATTCTTTTGCACTGCTGTTAAGTATATGACCATTTAAACATCTTTATTAATATTCTGAATGAATGGGTAAACAGCATCAATTATTTTTTTTTTATTGTTGACAAATGTAATCTTTTTTCATTTGGACTTAAAAGTGTCTTTCCAAATGCCAGCAGTAGACCCCCCAAAAAACGATTTTCAGATTTCTTGTACATAGATCACTAAAATATTATGTACAGAAAGGTAAATGGAATGATAGAATATATATGCAAGGAGGCCAAGAGGAAGACCAACGTTTTGCTATTTGGATATGATTAAAAGAGATATGACAAATTTTAACATTGGCACCGACAAATAGGAAGTGGCTGCTGGGGACCTGGGAAGGAAGAGAAAGGACCTCAGGGCAGCAGTGAAACACCGTGACAGCATATGGTTCAAGACCCTGGAGGCCAGGTACCAGCGTCACAAAATGGTCAACAGCACCAGCAACACATTCCCCAATCCAGTAGCCAGTCAACTTCACCTGTGGAGGTTGTGGGGGTGTCTGCCTGTCAAGGCTGGCCTAGTCAGCCACAGCATGAAATGCAACCACATATGAAACATTCCTCTCTCCAAGCAGGACAACATTATAGTAGATGGTGAACACCAACATATATATTGCATAGGTTGAAAAGGGTACCTTTATACATTGTACTATAAAGGGAGTACTGAGCCAGAGGTATAGACTACTTTTATGTATATTAAGGAACTACAAATGCTGGTTTAACCCGAAGATAGATAAAATGCTGGAGTCTGAAGAAGTGTCTCAACCCAAAATGTCACCCATTCCTTCTCTCCAGAGATTCTACCTGTGTGGCTGAGTTACTCCTGCATTTCACACTACCTCTCCTGTACTATGTTTATATAATGTATATACATGCCCATCATTCAAAACTGGTTGGACTATTCTGGTGCGCGGACCCAAGGAAATAGAGATTGGACTTCTGGAGTACAGATTTTGCCAGGATGATTCTTGAACTCCAAGGTTCACATTATGATTAGAGGTACAAGAGTTATATTCCCTGTTAGGGAGTAAGTTGAATTAACTTTTTAAGGGAACAAATAGAGAGAAGCCATTTCATTTCCTTTGAGATTATAGATTTTGGACTAAGATTTGGAATGAGAACCAGGCCTCAGAGTTCTTGTGGCTTCCCAAAATGATATTAACACAATAATATGTCCATAACAAAAAATTGCAAAATTGGCACCAGCCAGCATTTATGATAACAATTAATCCAAACCCATTGTTCTGATGCAGAGAAGATGAAATACTGGATGAAATAAAAATATGTTACTAATCTAAAAAGTGAGATTAACAGCAAAATATGGTATTATTCTAAGTAGAGCCACTTGCCAAATTTGCTCAACCCCAATTTAAAAAAAAATGAATAAGACAACCAAGTTAACATTTAAGGTGGAACGAACATGCAATGGTGGAATTCCAGTTGTGAAAAACTGCATAGGTTGCCTCAATGCAGAAGAGGATTGCAAGTCGAGAACAGAAGAATAATATCATAGAGGAACTCAGTGCACCTCAAAGGTGACATCAAGAGTAACTGCTGGCAATGTAAACACAAAAATTACATCTGCTGCGAAGGTAGAAGGTGAAAAAATATTGGTTTCTTCTGCATGGAAAACGTTTAACTGGACCCTTGGGTAAAGCAAGATTCGTACCCGCAGCTCCCACATATGTGCACATTGACACAGTTACAGGCAGATAAAAATAATGGATGAGGTCATTTGGACAATGAAACTCTTCATTCACCAAAGCACCACAGCAAAAGAAAGCCACAACATATTAATTACTTTAAAAGAAAGCAAGAGTTCAAAAAATGAATCTGAAAATGCCTTTGAGGACAGCTCCACACATCCGTGGTGCCAGAGGGGACTTTGTGATTAATTAAATATTGCACATTCAGATTCATAACAAGAATGGTTAATGAAACCCTGATGACCACTATTTCCTAATACTTGACAGTTCATAAATAATCTGGACACCAGATATTGATAAAATAACAACAATGATAGATGTTTCAGTATATCAAGTGATCTATTTGACCAATGATCAGTGATAACTTTAAAATGTTTTCTAGAACTATTTTTGTCTTCATATTACATGTTCTGAAGAAATGCAAAACATCCAGCAGATCTTTCATCAAATGCTCATCACATGATTTAGATGGCGATGGCTAGGCCAGCATTTGTCTTCCATTCTTAATTATCCTCTGAACGGAGTGGCTTGTTAATTCATTCGTAACAGCAATTGAGAGTCAACAGTACTGCTAATTCTGCAGTTACATTTAGACCAAGTCATGTAAGGATGGAAGATTTTCTTATTTGGAGAACATTGGTGAACTATATGTTCTTTTACAATGAACCAATTGTTTCAAATTACCATAATGATAACTGGCTTTTTAATTCCTGGCTTATGCAACTTGTTCAGAGATATGACAATAGAACACATAATAATCAGTGCAGGAACAGGCCCTTTCACTGACTATGACTGTGCTGATGACATCAACACAGACAATGTAGTTAGGTATTTAGTATCATTCCACTATTCAACAGCATCATTGGCAATTGGTTTAACTTGGAAAGAACATATCAATATTGTCTGTAGAAGATCAATGAAAATGCTTGGTATTCTGAGAAAGGTTTGTGCATTTATTCACCCGTCTTCCCATCTAACAATATATTACAGTTTGATTTTTCCTCATTTCAATTATTGTAATATTGTTTGGGGTTCTACCTATCCTTCCTATCTTTCTAAGTTACTCATCATACAGAAGAAATTTATGAGATTAATTTCTCACTCAATTTCACAAGAACCTTCTGCCCCTCTCTTCAAGAAGTATTCAATTTTGTCTGTAGATAAACTGAATCCATTCCAAATATGTATTTTTATTTTCAAATATCTTAAATTTAAACATGATTTGCCTGTTTCTCTTCATGATCTTTCCACCCTTTCTTCTAATATTCACCATTACTCAACCAGAAGAAGAAATGATCTTCATCTTCTGTTTTGTCGAACATCCAAACACCAACATTGCATTACTTTTCAAGGTCCTAAATTTTGGAATACCCTGCCTCAGTCATTAAAGTCTCACACCTCGTTAGCCACCTTTAAGATTGAGCTTAAAAAGTTTCTCATCACGTCCTGAGTTCTGACCTCCAGCTTTTTGTAATGCTATTTATGAGCTCAAACTACTTCTGTTGACTCTTATCTCATACTATACCTTATTATTTTATTTATTTTCATATTTTTAATTTCATATTTTTAATTTTCATTCTTAAACTGTATTATTGTTTATTATTGTCTTTTTTATTTCTCCTACCCCCTGATTTGCCATTAACGCTCATTTTCAGATGGGAGCGGACTTTGTATAAGCCCTCTGGGCTTCCCTTCCCTCCCAGCACTGTATGGTATTATAAATTGATCGTTTGTCTTCTTTTAAAACATGGTGCAAATAAAACAATAAACAATAAGCAATCTTTCGTTGTATTTTCTACATACCCTTTGATATAATTGCTTTAAAAGTTACTTCAGATTTAAATTACTTACTATTAATTGCTGTCTTTAAAAGTGAATACTTCTCAGAAGACTGAGGATAATCAGTATGTCGCGAATACTCTTGATCTTCTACAGGTGTATGGGAGAGTGCACACTGACTGGTTGCATCATCGCCTGGTTTGGCAACTTGAATGCTCAGGAATGAAGGAGATTACAAAAATTGCTGGACACTGCTTGATCCATCATGGGTACTGCACCCCACCTCCCCCCCCCCCCCCCCCCCCCCCCCCCCCCCCCCCACCACCACCACCACCATCGAAGGGATCTATTGGAGGTACTGCCTTAAAAATAAAGCCATTATCATCAATGACCTACACTACTCTGACCATGCTCTGATATTGTTATCATTATCAAGAAAGTTACTGGAGTCTGAAAATTGTGACCACCAGCTTCAAGAATAGCTCCTTCCCAGAAACCATCAGGGTATTGAAAATTGCTCAACACTAACCTCAGCAACTGTGACCTTCAATGCATCGTGTCTTTGGCGCTTTGTTTTGCACTTACAGACATTAAAGTTATTGATTTATTGAATTTTCAAAATTATTTTATTTATCTATGTGCATTGCATGTGCAGGCCTGTTAAGCTGCTGCGGGTAAAAAAATAATTATTCTATTGTCAGTACATATGACAATTATGCAAACTTGACCCCTTGGGAATATCAAATTTCTACCTCCATTGTTGTGGAAATCGTTCCAGATTTCATTCCTCAAAACCCTCTTCCAAATTTTAGGCCATGTCCCTGATTTTACATTCCCCAATCAAAAGAAATAACTTGT
Source organism: Raja brachyura (assembly GCA_963514005.1). Next base: position 123,994,508 of record OY740781.1, read on the forward strand.
CAATGTCAGTGCATTGATGTAAAGTTGAAAATTCAAATAACCCCTCAAACCTCTGAATTCCAAGGAATATAGCCTCATTCCTTTGGTAATCGTACCTCATAATTTAACCCCTGAAGACCAAATAATTTCTCATAATTCTGTGCCACATTCCCTCCAAAATCAACATATCCTTCCAAAGGTATGCTGTAGAAAACTGTTTAAAGAACTAATTCTAGTGCATCCAATGGGGGTTTATGGATATAGCCAAGGTTTCAAACCCCTTGTAGTTTAGTCCACAATATAAAAGCCAGATTTTTTTTTAAATCAATTTTTTGTGAATGTCCATGTCACGTAAGGGGGGGTCATACGGCTCTTTGAATTGCTTATTTTTAACTTGTCATTATGTAAATAAGAGTTTTAATTTAAGTTTTTAAAGTCCAAAATACCTAACATTAGTCTTCACTGAAGTTGATTTTCCAATCATTTAATCTATTACTATATAATTCGAATGTAATGCCAATATTAAAGGTGTTATTGTTTATGATATTGCATACCTTTTAGTCATTGGAAAACTTGGAAATGGTATGTTATTGCAACACTTAATAATAAATATAGTAAAGAGTTGAGGCCCTAATACAGGTACCTGTGGGACAAGTCACATACTGGCGATTCTCACACAATCTTAAGTGCAAACGGGAGATGGATGGGCAAAGATTTTGGATCTTAATAATCATAATAATAATCTAAGAACAGGGACCCAAGTAATAAGCCCCAGCACAGAGTAAATGCCGCAGGAAGGAAATTGTGTTCTGAGGAAGCCATTGGCAGACGTTCACAATTTTCTTCTGAGACTGAAAGAAGCACTGTTGATTCTCCTGAGAAAGCACCAGACCAATTTAGGTCTGGTGATGAAGCCAGTACCATTACCGGACTATTGGTTAAATTGATTGATGCTTCTTTAATGCTGCATATTTCATGAGAAACCTATTAAAAATTCCTACCATAGATAAATGTATTCTTTAAAAAAAAATTAGGAGCACCTGTAAAAAATCATTATCACCACAATCACTACCACAAATCTTAAAACACAATTGTAGAACCAGACACAATAAACTTTTGTGTAGGAAAGAATTGCAGATGCTGGTTTAAACTGAAGATAGACACAAAATGCTTGGGTAGCTCAGCAGGACAGGCAGCATTTCAGGAGAGAAGATATGGGTGACGTTTCGGGTCGAGAAGCTTCTTCAGATGGATAGTCAGGGGAAAGGGAAACAAAAGGCCTAGACGGTGATGGAGACAGATATAGAACAAATTATTGCAATATATGCAAAAATGTAATGATGATAAAGGAAACAGGCCATTGTTAGCTGTTTGCTAGGTGAGAACAAGAAGCTGGTCGACTTGGGTGGGGGATGGATGGAGAGAGGGGGAATGCAGGGGTTACTTGAAGTTAGAGAAATCAATATTTGTAACACTGGATTGTAAACTGCCCAAATGAAATATGAGATGCTGTTCCTCCAATTTGCATTTAGCCTCACTCTGACAATGGAGGAGGCTCAGGACAGAAAGGTCAGTGTAGGATGGGAAGGGGAATGAAAGTGTTTAGCAACCGGAGATCAGGTAGCCATTCCTTCTCTCCAGAGATGCTGCCCGTCCTGATTAGTTACTCCAGTACTTGATGTCTATCTTCACAAGAAACATTTATAAAAAACATTCTGCAAGAGAAATAAATCAAGGCCCCAGGAGGCATTTTGGAGAAATGGGATAATAAAATGAGAAATTGAATCATAAAATAAAGTGGACAACTGTACAAACGTCTCCCGATGGAGAGCCTCACATAAGGAATATGGGAACACCGGAACAAGTGCAGGCTACTTAAGGTCCCAAGCTTATTCTTATATTCAATGTCATCATGGCTGCTTTGCGACAGTAATTCACATGCTCAGTTTTGCTTGTTTCTCTTAATGGTCCCAATTAACAAAATTTCCTGACATCATACCTGAATGATGAGCTGTAGTTCATGCCTAAAATCTAAAATAATTTCTCTCCAATTCAGCAGTTCCTCTTAATAATTTCAATCGTCACAATTAACTATTTAAATTTCAGAACATAGCAAAAGTATGTTCTGAAGGTATTTAAACACTGAAACCCAGACATAATTCTGGTAAACCTACATTATGCTACCTACTATGAGCTCTAAGTCTGGTATATATGACAATAAGGTAATCCATCTATCTAATGCAACTGCGACACAGTGGCACAACGGTATGGCTGCTGCCTTACAGCACCAGACACCCGAGTTTGATCCCGATTAGGAATGTTATCTGCAAGGAGTTTGTGTATTCTCCCTGTGACCATGTGGGGTTTCTCTGGGTCTCCAGTTTCCTCCCACATTCCAAAGACAGGTTTATAAATTAAGTGGCGTCTGGATATTGCCCCTAGGTGTGTAGAATGCAAAAGTGTGATAACATTTAACTAGTGTACGGGTGATCGCTGGCGAGTGATAGGTGGATACAGGTGAGGGGGATTTGATGGGCAGATGGGTAGAGCGATGCAGAGAAGATAAAAGGTTGTGGGATATGGAGAAAAGAGGCCCAAAATGTGAAGCCAGAGGAAGAGGTAGAGGGGAAAAGAAGGGGGAAGGGGAAAAGATTGCTAATTACCTAAAATTGGAGGATTAAACTTTCATACCGTAAACTACTCATGTAGAATATGAGGTGCTGTTCCTCCAGTTTGTGTGTGGCCTCACTCTGGCAGTGATTTAGATGGTGATGGCCTGAGTTCAACAAAGTGATTGCCTCACCTTCTGCATATTTTCAAAACTTTCATACTAGTTTATACCCATTGAAGTTTAATCCTGTTTCAAATGTTGTCAAGATTTCATGTGGAGTAGTTTAAGACGTATTCAGTACACAAGTAAAATGAGATACAAGATACTGCATAAAACATCTTTGAAATGTCAATATGTCAACAATAGAAATCATACATTCCTGCTTCAACTTATGTTTTACATTACCAACTTCCTTAGAAGGCTTAAGAAGTTTGGCATGTCCCCAACAACTCTCACCAACTTCCACAGATGTGCTATAGAAACCATTCTATCGAGATGCATCACAGCATGGTTTGGGAACAGCTTCATCCAAGATCGCAGGAAATTGCAGAGAATTGTGGACGCAATCCAGACCATCACACAAAGCAACTTGCGAAAGAAGGAACTGCAGATGCTGGTTTAAACCAAAGATAGACACAAAAAGCTGGAGTAACTCAGAGGGACAGGCAGCATCTCTGGAGATAAGGAATGGGTGACGTTTCGGGTCGAGACCCTTCTTCAGACCAACTTCCCTTCCTTGGACTCCATCTACACTTCAGACTGCCTTGTCAAGGCCACCAGCATAATCAGTCTCACCCTGGTCACTTCTTCTTCTCCCCACCCCCATCAGGCAACAGATACAGAAGTGTGAAAACAAATACCTCCAACTTCAGGGACAGTTTCTCCCCAGCTGTTATCAGATAACTGAACCATACCATCACCAACTGGAGAGCGATCCTGAGCTATCATTTAACTCATTGAAGACGATCGGACTATCTTTGATCGGATTTTACTGGACTTTATCTTGCACTAAACATTATTCCCTTTATCCTATAACTGTACACTATACACGATTGTAATTATGTACAGTCTTTCAACTGATTGGATAGCACGAAACAAAAAGCTTTTCACTGCACCTCGGTATACATGACAATAAACTAAACTAAGTTTCTTGGTCTGATTTCATTTTTTTGTTGGTATTTAAAGACTTCCTATGTTTTCCAGTGGATATCTTTTCCTTGACTTTCTCGTTTTGCTCAGGGCTTAATTTCGGATATCGATTGGGACTTCTTTCTGATCAATCTTCTTTCTTTTGGAAATTTTATGTTGGATTTATGTATAATTTATGTTAGTGTCTGTGATGTTGCTGCAAGCAAAATGTTCTTTATACTTCTACTTCACCATAACTTGTGTATATGACTATAAACTCTATGACTGTAGACTTGATCAAATACCTGTAGATGCAGGAAATCTGAAGTAAAAAGAGAAAATGGCCACAACACATCAGGCCGGACAGCACTGGCAGAAAGCAAAAGAGAATTGACCTCTTAGGCCTAAGGTCCTTTGTCAGCACTGGAAAAAGTGAAAAAAGAGAGAAAACTAACATGCTAAAGAGAGAAAACTAACCTCTTTTCTCTCTCTCAACGTTCTTTTCACAGAAGCTGAGTACTTATAGCAGTTTCTGTTTTTTTCCCTCTCTCTCAGGAGTAAAGTTAGGAAACACTCCTAATCTGCAAGGATGGTGGAAATGTCTCAGACTTTTCCGCATGTCTATCATGAGTCATTAATTTTAAGTCTAAGATTGATCAACTATAACTATAAAGGAAAATGGGAAAAGGAAGGTAAATGGTGTTAGGTGACAGATTAATTAAGAATAATGGGTTACATGGCCGACTATCGTTCCTGTGCACCCACGTGATCACATTTAATGCAACAGGTACCATATGTTAACAATTTAAAACAATGCACCATGAGTTTATGACTGAGCATCTTGTAAAGTGTGTGTTGTGCACAGTGCCTACCTCTTACAACCCACAGTTCTCAATACATTGCTGGCATCCATGGAGATGCTCATGAGTGGATGCCAGATATAGGTAGATGTAGTGAGCACTTAGCAGATTGGAGGTGACGATTTGGCACCCAGTATTATACCTGAAAATTGGTTCCCCCCCTGGGAATTTTGCACCCAAACAACGGATGCAAACAATGTCTGTTTGCTCAGTCTCCCTGTTTTCTCTCTCTTGGCTCGTCTGCAACGCCGTTAGCCCACTTTTCTCTCTGAGTCTGGCCATGTCAAGGACCTTGACCCAGGCCTCCCTCGCAAGGTTCCCTCCAAACCCGGGGTAGCCATGGTCGAGACCCTTTTACAGACTCCTTATTTCCTTATAGACAATAGACAATAGGTGCAGGAGAAGGCCATTCAGCCCTTCGAGCCAGCGCCGCTATTCACTGTGATCATGGATGGTCATCCACAATCAGTATACCGTGCCTGCCTTCTCGCCATATCCCTTCACTCCTCTATCTTTAAGAATTCTATCTAACTCTCTCTTAAAAGCCTCCAGAGAATTGGCCTCCATTGCCTTCTGAGGTAGAGAATTCCACAGATTCACAACTCTCTGTGTGAAAAAGTTTTTCCTCATCTCCATTCTGAATGGCTTACTACTTATTCTTAATCTGTGGCCCCTGGTTCTGGACTTCCCCAACATCAGGAACACGTTTCCTGCCTCTAGCGTGTCCAAACCCTTAATAGTCTTATATGTTTCAATAAGATCCCCTCTCATCCTTCTAAATTCCAGAGTATACCAACCCAATCGCTCCATTCTCTCAGCATATGACAGTACCACCATCCCGGGAATTAACCTGGTGGACCTTCGCTGGACCCCCTGAATAGCAAGTATGTACTTCCTCAAATTTGGAGACCAAAACTGCACACATTACTCCAGGTGTGGTCTCACTAGGGCCCCGTACAACTGCAGAAGGACCTCTTTGCTCCTATACTCAACGACTCTTGTTATGAAGGCCAACATGCCATTCGCTTTCTTCACTGCCTGCTGTACCTGCATGTTTACTTTCAGTGACTGATGAACAAGGACCCCCAGATCTCTCTGTACTACATTTCCTTACGATTGTCTACTTTGATCTGTCGTTTTCACACCTTAACCTTCCATACATCGTTTCCCTTTCCCCAGACTCTCAGTCTGAAGAAGGTTCTCGACTCAAAACATCACCCTCTCCCTCTCTCCAGAGATGCTGCACATCCCGCTGCATTACTCCGGCATTTTGTGTCTATCTTTGGTATAAACAGAGCCGGATTTACGTATAGGCCTCATAGGCCTAGGGTCTCGAGATCTAGGGGGCCTCGGCCTCGCTCTGCCAAGGTGTATAATATTTTTGACATAGCGGCGTTGTTACAAAACCTAAAATCAGTGGCGCTGTGCTTGCGATTCCGGAGGCTTTGGTGGGGGAGGGGATTAAAATGCAGGTGAGGTTTGTATTCGTTGTTGGAGAGGGATTTGCTCGGACTACTACTCAAAGATACTAACTGATGAAGAAAATCCGTTCTATGATTGCGCTCCCATTTCTGCTGGATTGAAGTTAAACGCGACTTAAAACGCCCTCAACGCCTTCAAAATTATGGATCGCAATGCAGGAGAAAACAAAAGGTATGTTGTGTATTTAAGATATGTTCTTGCTTTCTGTTGTGGTTTCGTTTTAATCTGCTGAATTGGAAATGTCGAGTGGTGATGGCAGCCTTGCCTGCAGCTGTTCATTCTTCACCCTTTTTTATTTTTAGTTTGTTAAAAAGTTTTGTTCTGGAGGCCTTGTAGTCTTTTTATGTGGGGGATGGGGGGGGGGGGGGGGGGGGGGGGGGGGGGGGGGGAAGGGGGAAACCGTTTTTCTCCAGTCCCTACGTGGGCAAGGATGCATCCTTCATCCGAGCCACATCTTCGCCCCCTCCTCGTGGCCTACCATTTGGATTGACACGGCCTTTCCTGCCGGCCAGAGCTTCGAGCTGCAGCTTCAGCACTGAGGTACCATCGCGGAGCGTGGCTATGCCTTACCCCGGTCGCTGTGTGGAATTCCGGAGTGCCGACTTTAACATCGTGTGAGTGCATGTGTGTGTGAGTGTATATGTATGTGTATGTGAGTGTTTGTGTGAGTGTTTGTGTGAGTGTATGTGTGAGTGTCTGTGTCTGTGTTTGTGAGTGAGTGAGTGTATGTGTGCGTGAGTGTATGTGTGAGTATATGTGTGTATGTTTGTGTATGTGCGTGAGTGTATGTGTGAGTGCATGTGTGTGAGCTTGTGTGTGTGTGAGTGTGTGTGTGTGTTTTGCTGCCTGCACTCTGCTTGAGGTGCTGTGAGATTGGATTTGCTGCCTGCACCCTGCTTGGGGTGCTGTGAGATTGGATTACCTGCCTGCACTCTGCTTGGGGTGCTGTGAGATTGGATTTGTTGCCTGCACTCTGCTTGGGGTGCTGTGAGATGGGATTTGCTACCTGCACTCTGCTTGGGGTGTTCTGAGATGGGATTTGCTGCCTGCACTCTGCTTGGGGTGCTGTGAGATAGGATTTGCTACCTGCACTCTGCTTGGGGTGTTGTGGGATGGGATTTGCTGCCTGCACTCTGCTTGGGATGCTGTGAGATGGGATTTGCTACCTGCACTCTGCTTGGGGTGCTGTGAGATGGGATTTGCTGCCTGCACTCTGCCGAAAACAGGTGACAGTCACTCTGCTTGGGGTGCTGTGAGATGGAATTTGTTACCTGCACTCTGCTTGGGGTGCTGTGAGATGGGATTTGCTGCCTGCACTCCGCTTGGGTGTTGTGAGATGGGATTTGCTGCCTGCACCCTGCTTCCGGTGCAGTGAGATTGGATTTGCTGCCTGCACCCTGCTTCCAATGCTGTGAGATTGGATTTGCTGCCTGCACCCTGCTTCCGTTGCTGTGAGATTGGATTTGCTGCCTGCACTCTGCTTCCGGTGCTGTGAGATTGGATTTGCTGGCCTGCACTGGATGATGACTTTTGACGTAAATTCTCATATTTGCTTTGGAAAAATTTGACCACTCAATCTCTCCATATTAAAATGGTCTCTTTTTTTAAATCAACAGCAAAGAGCCATCAAGAGGCAGTGAGCAGCAGAACACAACAAGAGACACAACAAGAAAGAACAATAAATCTCATCTTTAACATTTAAATTGTTGTTATATTTTAAGAGTCATTCACATTTTTAAACTTTAACAAATCATTTTTCCACTTGCCATGCCTGCGTGTTCTTCATCACAATGGAAACCTAATAGGCAGGAATGGCTGCGCTGTTGGAGAGCCACTAAGAGTGCATGGTGGGGAGGTTGGGGGGAGATGGACTGAATGCGTGGGGGGGAGGGGAATGGCAAGGAGCAGAGTGGGGGGATGAATGGAGGAGGGGTGACTGAGTGAACTGCCACCACACCAGCCGTGAGTGACTGTACTGCCAGCCCACCAGCCATGAGTAGGTGAACTGCCGGCCCACCTGCTGTAATTGACTGAAGTGCCAGCCCACCAGCCATGACAGTGAACTGCCAGCCCACCAGCCATGACTCACTGAACTGCAAGTCCAAGAATCCATTCAGTCCACAATGTCCATACTAGCCCTCTGGAAACCAGTCCCTTCAGCCCAAAACACCAATACTATCGCTCCACGCAAGGATAGACTTTCCTTTCATTGCTGTGATCTGTAAAAAAAAGATGAAAATGGATAAAATTGATTCTCTACCCTTTGCCCCCCGCTCACAGTCTGTCACCTGTTTTCGGCAGAATTTCTGAGCTTCCAGCCCGCCAGGCCTGAGTTACTGAGCTGCCAACCTGCCAGGCCTGAGTGACTGAGCTGTCAGGCCTGAGTGACTGAGCTGCCAGCCCAAGAATCCATTCAACCCACAATGTCCATACTAGCCCTCTGGAAACAAGTCCCTTCAGCCCACAACACCCACGCTAGCGCTCCAGAAAGCCCCCCCCCCCCCCACCCCCCACCCCCCACCCCCCCCCCACTAGCAAACAATATTGGAATTGGTGGAGAGGTGGATATTGTGTTGGGGGACAAACCGTGTGAACATGGGACCCAATGGGTCCCACTTAGTCTGGTGTATTTTAAAACCAACTGTTTAATGACAACATAAAAGTGTCACACTGTCGGATAGTCATGGTCAACTTATTAACACTTTCCAGGCAATTTTTAAGCTCACCTATTTTTAATATAACTGTAAACTTACATTTATATTTTCCTAAAAAATTGTGTTTATTCGACAAAATGTTTACAAAGTTCGGTTGTAGCAAAAGTTTTTCAGTGTTAATTTTAACATTTATGTATTTTTTTTCAATCACTACGGTATTTAACAATAACATTTTAGAGAAGGAATTGCGAATTGTGGAATTTTAAACCCGTCATCATCCTTGGCTTTAATAAAATTATTTAAACACTCTTCCATCTTGCTCTAGTCGTGGGACTGGGGTATTGGGAGGAGCCTCACAAGTGGAATAGCCTAGGGCAGGGGTGGGGAACAATTTCATGTTGGAAGGCCGCATTGTTAGCTGTGATCTAATAAGGCCGCATCCAAGAAACTTCAATTAGATATACTTCAAAATGTACATTATTTTGTTAAAATAGCCCTCATGACTTACTAATGTTTTAATTGTGGCCGTCAGTCAGGGAGGATTATTTAGTTGAATCTTCTTTTACTCTTTGATATTTTAAATACATTCATTTTAAGATTTAAATAAAAATAATAAAAGATAAACAAAAACATATTAATAATAATAAAAAGATTTGTTCTACAAAATTTGGATTCATTCAAAAGGCCACTGAATGGCCACAGGTTCCCCACTGCTGACCTAGGGCCTTTCTTCATCTAAATCCAGCTCTGGGTATAAACTAGCATCTGCAGTTCCTTCCTACACCCTCTCTCCACAGATGCAACCTGTCCCACTGAGTTACTCATGAAGGTACACAAAAATGCTGGAGAAACTCAGCAGGTGCAGCAGCATCTATGGAGCGAAGGAAATAGGCAACGTTTCGGGCCGAACCCCTTCTTCAGACTGCTGCAGTTACTCTTGAACTTTGTGTCTATCTTGGGTGTAAACCAGCATCTGCAGTTCCTTCCTATACCCTTTCTCCACAGATGCAGCCTGTCCCACTGAGTTACTCTTGCACTTTGTGTCTAACTTGGGTGTAAACCAGCATCTGCAGTTGCATCCTACACGCTCTCCCCACAGATGCAGCCTGTCCCACTGAGTTACTCTTGCACTTTGTGTCTAACTTGGGTGTAAACCAGCATCTGCAGTTGCATCCTACACCCTCTCCCCACAGATGCAGCCTGTCCCACTGAGTTACTCTTGCACTTTGTGTCTAACTTGGGTGTAAACCAGCATCTGCAGTTGCATCCTACACGCTCTCCCCACAGATGCAGCCTGTCCCACTGAGTTACTCTTGCACTTTGTGTCTAGCTTGGGTGTAAACCAGCATCCGCAGTTGCATCCTACACGCTCTCTCCACAGATGCAGCCTGTCCCACGGAGCTTCTCCTGCACTCTGTGTCTATCCCCGGTCTTCTATTGTCCTTCAGCGCTGACGTGTGCCTGTGGGAGCCGGGCGGGCGGCCGGCCGCGCAGGCGCAGTGCGCCGTGAGAGTGAGTGCCGGCGGCTCTTTGACGTGGCACTTCCCCAGCTGCTGGACACAACATTGCATCGAGCGCCAGCGCGAGCTCCAGTCCCGGCCCGGCTACAGGGCAGCAGCAGCAGCAGCAGCAGCCAACTCACCCACTCACCCACCCATTCACTCACCGGGCATCCCCCAACACAGACAGCAGCACACGGCTCTCACCGATCGCAAGGTAATCTACAACCGTGCTTTTTAAACAATGTTAAATGTTGATTGTTCAATCGTCTATTGTAAGTGTTGCTTATTTGCTGAGATCTTTTTAACCCCCCCTTCAGACGCCGGCAGTTGCTGTGAAACCGAACACTTTCTACCGAATTACTTATTAATTCGATATAAAGAGTAAATACATCAGTAAATTTCAACGCGTGGGTAGCTTGACGTGGCATTTCATTCACTGACAGCTCTGTTAACTAATCTGAGGCGTCAGTTCAGGAGGATGGCTGTCGTTGGCATTTCATATCACAGCATTTACACCAATACTCGTTTTAGGGACTTTATAACATTTTCATTGCATTCGTGTGATTTTTTTTATCAATGGAAGTTTGTGCCTGAGACGTGAGGCCTTGCATCAGCTGCAACCAATAATGTGCAGTTGTGGCAAATGTGTATGTACATGGGCGTTTGAATCAGCTCCAATACTGAAACAAAGTTAAGTATTAAACATTCTGATCAATAGGAGTTACATGTTTTGAAAACAGACTTTTGAAATTCATTTTTATCATATTTAATTTGTCAATTGAAATTATCTCACTATGAGAATTTTATTTGGATTAATGATAATATTTGTATAGCTCATTCTTTCCATCCATTTTTCCGGATGTTTTCCCCAAATGTTGATTCCATGAAATTTCTGGTTGAATATTGTTAAATTCACCAAATTCATCTGTTTTAAATTTATTTTTTCTTGAACTGGATGTTGATGGCAAGGCTCACATTGATTACTCATCTCTAATTGGCCTTGGAAAAGAGGTGGCGAGTCACCTTTGAGCCTATGGTGATTAGCTTCAGTTGTACCAGGGTTGCTGGTCCACACACAAGTATTGTTAATGTCGAGGACAATCACTCTTGCCTCAGTTCTGGAATCAGCTCTTTTGATCATGCTGGGCTTCCCACCTTATACCACCATCACCTTACCTAATTGCTGAGAGGACTGTATCCAACACTTAGATAGGGTAGGCAGTCAGAACCTTATTCCCAGGGTGTCAAAGACTTGAGGGCATAGCTTTAATGCGAAAGGGGCAGAATTTAAAGGAAATGTGCAGAGAGCGGTTTTGTACAGGGAGTGATTGGTGCCTGGAATGGGTTAGCAGTGAATGCAGATACGATAGTGGCATTTACGAATCTTTCAGATAGGCAGATACAAGAAACTGCAGATGATGGAATCTTGTGCAAAACAAAAGTCGTGGAGGAACCTAAGGGCCTGTCTCACTGTACGAGCTAATTCAAGAGTTCTCCCGAGTTTCCCCTGATTCAAACTTGGAGAATTATGGTAATAGCCGCTCGTAGGTACTCGGGGCTCTCGTGGACATTTTTCAACAAGTTGAAAAATCTTGACGAGCTTACTGTGTTTCCAGAGTACCTGCCATTAGCATTACGAGCCGCTAAGAGACGTCCCGAGCTCCGACGTACCTAGCTACGTACATTCTACGTGCTTACCACGAGTTTGATTTTTTTTTAAACTTGGGAGAGCTCTTGAATTACCTTGTACAGTGGGACAGGCCCTTTAGCAGGGAACGTCTCTGGAGAGAGGAGAATATGTCGCTATCCATTTCCACCATTGATATTGTCTAACCCGTTCAAGTCCTTCTATACTTTGTGTTTCGTTTTAGATGGAGGGGTAAATAAACTGCAAATCCAGATTACAAAGAACACATAACAGAACAACACAGGAACAGGATCTTCAGCCTACCATGTATGTGCTGAACATGCTGCCAATATAATCTAATATCATCTGCCTGCATGTGATCCATATCTCTTCATTCCCTGCATATCCATGTGCCTGTCTAAAAACCTCTTAAATTCCAGTATCGTATCTGCCTCCACCACCACTCCTGGCAGCACATTCCAGCCATCCACCATCCTCAGTGTAAAATGCTTGCCCTGCACATCTCCTTGATTAAACCAATGGCATATCCATGACTTTTCACAAATTCATAATTTAACAATATTAGATGCAGGGAAACATCACAAACTTCAACATCCCATCCAAATCATTTCTGTTGCCACTGAACCTCTCTACCTAAAGTAAGTATGCAGGTACAGCAGGGAGTGAAGAAAGCGAATGGCATGTTGGCCTTTATAACAAGAGGAGCAATATAGGAGCAAAGAGGTCCTTCTGCAGTTGTACAGAGCCCTAGTGAGACCACACCTGGAGTATTGTGTGCAGTTTTGGTCCCCTAATTTGAGGAAGGACATTCTTGCTATTGCGTGAGTGCAGCATGGGTTTACAAGGTTAATTCCCGGGATGGCGGGACTGTCATATGCTGAGAGAATGGAGCAGCTGGGCTTGCATACTCTGGAGTTTAGAAGGATGAGAGGGAATCTCATTGAAACATATAAGATTGTTAAGGGCTTGGACACACTAGGCAGAAAACATGTTCCCGATGTTGGGGGTGTCCAGAACCAGGGCCCACAGTTTAAGAATGAGGAGTAAGTCATTTAGAACATGAGACGAGGAAACAGTTTTTCTCGCAGAGATTGGTGAGTCTGTGGAAATCTCTGCCTCAGAGGGCGGTGGAGGATGGTTCTCTGGATGCTTTCAAGAGAGAGCTAGATAGGGCTCTTAAAAATAGCGGAGTCAGGGGATATGGGGAGAAGGCAGGAATGGGGTACTGATTGGGGATGATCAGCCATGATCACATTGAATGCAGTGTTGGCTTGAAGGACCAAATGGCCTACTCCTGCACCTATTGTCTATCGTCTATTACCACATGATTGCTCAAGCTTTGAACTGCTGGGTAGTTTTGTATGTCACAGAACAGAATGGAAGATGTCTTCTGTGAAAATAGGACTTCACCTTTGTTTGGACCTATTCAATCCTTTCATGAATAGGTGAGAAAGAGGTTAAGTACATTTCCCATGCATTAGATAGTGTCAGATGGCTGTGTCATTTGGGACTTTGCCAGTACTCATTGATGATGTTAGATGACGAACGTGGGAGTCCCACACCCAGAATTCATTCTGCACCCTTGTAACATACAGGAGTACTCATTTATCAGCTTGGGGAGGGGAGAAAGTGGTAATCAACAAGCGAATAACTACTCCAGATTGGGCCAGATGCCTTAAGACTTAATGAGGTGTGGAGTAAATGTTGAGAATTACTAGGGTTACTTTTTCCCTAATTATACTTCACTTTACTATCACCCCTGGTGGATCTTTCCTGATATGCTTGCGGATGGTGATGGATGAGGATGTGATATTAGCTGAAAGCATTTTGTGACATTTGCTTTGCTAAAGTGATGCAGAAATAAAACCTGTGTTTAGTGAGTACGATTGTGTTTTAGTTTAGAGATAAACTAGATAGAGCATTGAATCCCCCACAATCAAAATGTGGGCAGCAGAGATGTTGGAGACGTTACAATTAGAAAGAATCAGATTTGTCCTATTGGACAAATATAATACTTTCGAACAAATATGGTCTCCATATATACAGTATCTAGAGAAGTAGCTGTTCTTTACGTCACAGCCTGACGGGTACCCAGCGGGATTTGATGAGAATAATTGATTCTTATACTAGGATTAATAGGCATGTCTTCATTGATATTATTATTTGTAATAGTTTTAGATACAATATATTTTGTTGATTTTCATTGACATATATATATATATATATTATATTTTTTCACTTTTTGTTAATCTATAATCTTTTTTCCTTGCTCTATTTTCTTCTTCTTTTCTATATAATCAAATTATTATTTAATCACTTTCTTATTGATTTAAAACTATTCTATTCTTTTCTTTATTTCCAAAAAAATAGAAGATGATAACTGTCAATGGGTTATTTAAAAAATAATATGTAATTAAGCTGAGGTTTGTAAAGCTGTTTACATTATTGTAAATAGATTACTTCTAATAAAATAAAGTAATCAAAAAAAAAAGAGATAGAGCATTGAAACAGACCGTTCAGTCTACCAAGTCCATGCCGACCATCGATCACCCGTCACACTAGTTCTATGTTATCTCATTTTCGCATCCACTCCCAGCACACTATGGGGCAATTTACCGAGAACAATGAATCGATTGTAGGAGGAAACCGAAGCACCCAGAGGAAACCCACATGGTCACGGTGAAAATGTGCAAACTCCACACAAACAGAACTCAAGGTCAGGATTGAACCCTTGTTCTGGCGCTGTGAGGCAGTGGCTCTACAAGCTGCACCACCGTGTCATAAGGAATAGGAGTAGAATTAGGCCGTTCGGCCCATCAAGTGTACTCCGCCATTCAATCACGGCTGATTTATCTCTCCCTCCTAACCCCACCTCCTGCCTTCTCCCCATAACCTCTGACAACAGTACTAATTAAGAATGTATCTATCTCTGCCTTAAAAGTGCCACCCAATCCCACTCTCCTAGTCACTGAATCATCTGCGTCAGGTGAATGAGCAGTGTAATGTTAATCTAATATTAATATTAGTGTTACACCACTGCTTGACTCATGTGTGAAATAGTTCTGGAAGATGCAGTTTATACAGATGTTAGTGAACATAGGTTCAGTGAGTTACCAAGGCCTGGATGTATATTTTACATGTCTGGATCCACTGCCTAGATTGATGTCAGGTGCTCATCCCTATTTAACTGTTATACATTTTTTACAAGTTTGGAATATGTAAGTGACGTGCCAGGCCTCTTTCAAGGGCAGTTACTGGATTACAGCATTGCTGAAGAATTGACATCACAAGGATAAGCCAATACAATTCTCAAGTTCTTCTTCTTCGTTTGTGTGGCGTGCACAGCCTAAAGTTGTTGGACAACTTGTTCTATTTGATCTTCCGTTTGTGCACGTCAAGTTGATTGCATTAGTCGAAGCAGGGCAGACCACGTGAACGTTGCAATCTTCCACCCATTCTCAAGTTAAGTGTGTTTTATTGTTATATATCCCCAAAAAAGAACTGTGAAATTCTTACTTGCAGCAACAGCAGCAAACCAGGTTTTGGAAACATAGTAATCAATAGATAACATAATAAACAAACAAAACAAGTTAAATAAACAAAAAAAAGCAATAAAGTGCAAAATCAAAACAGAGCTCAAAGGCCCTAGTGGAACCTTAATTCTTTCCTTAAAGGAGATTTTACACTAATTAGGTGGTCAACTCCCTAATAACTTTTTATTTCATTTATTTAAGTAACTGATTTTTAATTTGCCAGTTATCACGATAGGATTTCAACTCGTCTCCAGATCTTATGTCTGCTGTTGTATTTTTTGTCCTAACAACATAAGCATTTTGCCATCATAGGTTGTATTTTATTTCCTAATGTTTGTGATATTTGCTTTGGTAAAGATGTTGCATAAGTGAAGCAATTATTCCTGTCAGCTGTTTGTTTCCTCTTCCAATCATTGTAAGTAGAACAAGGAATGTAATACACAGGAATGTGAGGTGGTGTATTTTGGGAAGTCTAACATGGGCAAGACCGACGCAGTGAAGGCTTGGGCTCTGGGGAATCTTGTAGAGCAGAGAGACCTAGGAGTGCAGGTGCATGGTTCCTTGAAGGTGGTCGCAGGTAGATAGGGTGATCAAAAAGGCTTTTGGCACATTTACCTTAATTGGTCAGAGATATTGAGAGTAGAACAAAGCACAACGGCTCCTGCTTTTGTTCTCCCCCCCACGTCAGGTCCTCATTGTTCCTTGTTCTCCCCTACTCCCCAATTGTCCAATGTTCTCCCCCCCCCACCTCTCTCACGGCAGTCCCCCCACACTGGGTCCTCTATTGTTCTTCCTCTCCCCCTCTCACGGTGGTCCTCTATGCTCTTGTTGACTGCGGATCTATCTGCAAGGCATCTCCACTGCGTGTCTTCACCACCAACGAGGCCCCATCATCGTGAGGCATCACTGCTGCTGCCGTTTCACCACCGCTGAGACCACACCGCTGACGCCCCACTTCACGCCTCTGTGGTGCCGACCCGGGCCCCAGCCGCGGGCTCTGTTGGCCGCTCCTCCGACCTGGACTCCGATACATGAGGCCCGGCTCCTCTGTCCGACCTGCGAGGCCCTGGCCTGGCCCCGACCCGGGCTTCTATGCGGTGATCCGGGAGGCATCGAGATCACGGGACCTTGATAAAGGCCTCCGGCCGTGTTGCCAGTCCACAGCCGCATCCCGTCGGCTCACAATTTTGTTATGAGCATTGTAGTACAACAGTTCCATAGACAAAGCCCAATGTCCACAATGGAGGAAACGTGCATCGGATAGTACCCGGTTTATGGAAGGACTGTTCAGAAGCCTAATAACAGAAAGGAAAAAGGTGTTCCTGAGTCTCATGATGCGTGCTTTCAAACTTCTGCCAGATGGGAGCAGGGAGCAGGGAGAAGAAGAAATAACCAGGTTCAGATAAGTCTTTGATTATGTTGACTCCTTCTCTGAGGCAGCATGAATTGTAGACAGAGTGATGGTGGGAGGTCTGGTCTGTATGGTGGACTGGGCAACATCTACTACTCCCTGCAGTTTCCTGTTATTTTGAGGAGATCTGTTCCCAAACCAATGTGTGGTGCAACCCAGCGGTATGAATGTTGTATTCTCTAATTTTAGGTAACCTCCCCTCCTCCCTCCACTAAAGGTCGGTTAACAAGTTCTTCACAACAATGTATTCCTCTTGGGATCACACCATCTCTAGCCAACAATCGCCTTTCAGAGAACCTCCTAGTTTGAGGTAATCTGTTCCTGGCCCTGATTTATCCCTTTTTTTTCTTCTCACTTCCATTTGCTTCCCTCCAGTATAATCTGGCTGAAGAAGGGTCCCACGTCAAAATATAACCTATCCATTTTCTCCAGAGGTGGTGCCTGACCTGCTGAGTTACTTAAGCATATTGTATCTATCTGTGATGCAACCCAACAGTATGTTTTCTATTGTGCATATGTGAGGTTGTAAGTTCATTGGAGACATGCTGAATTTCCTTAGACTCCTGAAGATTTAGTGGGGTTGGTGTTCCTCCTTGGCTGTAACCTAAATATGGTTGGTCTACGACAGATCGTCGATAATTATAATGCCTAGCAACTTGAACCTCTCAACAATTTCCACTTCATCGCCACAGATGCTGTTTGGGACATGTACTCCACCACGCTTCCTTAAGTCGATAACTAGCTCCTTCGTCTTGCTGACATTGAAGGAGAGAGTATTGCCCTGACACCATGTTACTAAATTTCTTATCTCCTTCTTGTACGCCATCTCGTCATTGTTTATGATCCGTTCCACCACAATGCTGTCCTCTGCAAACTTGTCCATGGCATTAGGGCCAAATTTAACAATACAGTCATGAATGTACACGGAGTATAGTCGGGGATAGAATGTATCATTAAAGGGCACTGGTGTTGAGAATTATTGTGGAGGAGGTGTTGTCACTGATTGTGGTCTGTGGGTCAGAACGTTGAGGATCCAGTGGCTGAGGTTGTGCTGATTCCAATATTCTCTCGATCTTAACAACCTTAAATTCCATCTTTCATATGACCCTTCATATCATTCATTTTCCACCCACATATTGTTTTTGCTTTATATATATTGGATATTCCTGTATAGGTGCTTTGCCTGCAACTGTTGTAGATGGCTTGTGACTATTTTGGCATAACATTGTTGCAGTTTAATTCTTATCTCTACCCACTTTCAAAATCACTGAATCCTGCTGTTTGTTTCTGTATGTGTTATTCACGTTTCTGTAATTTTCTATTTAACATTGAGCAGTATTCCTTCTCATTAGTTTTAAGAATATCTAAATGATCTATCTATATCTAACATTTGCTCTATATTAATATGAGTTGAGGTAACTATTTCTTTACACATGCTGTCCTTATTCTGCTTTATCTTAGTCTTCCTGTTAACCTAGTTCAAAAAGTTCTTTGTGCTTCATTGCATGTACTCACACTGTTCTTTCACATTGTATAATAACTTTCTCATCATTCTCTAAGCTTATGCCAAAACATTTATCCGGTCATAGTACACCATCCCGTTATGTTCAGGTTCCATCTCAGGTTGAACCGAGCAAATTGGATTCTCAGTTGTCTATTAACTAGTAAGCTGAACTTCCACATATTTTCTTTCACAAGAGTATAGATCCATAGTTTCATGTCTAAAGTATAAGCCAATTTGCTTCAATTCATACTGTTAAAATCAATGCCTTTTTCCTTTCAGGTTTGGCTATTCCATTGCTCTTCCAGCTGCCCTACCATTTGTAAAACAAATCTCTGTTCCCAATATCTCAGTTATCACATCTCAATTCTCATCTATTTTCTGCTGGGATACTTTAGCTTTCAGTCTCCCATTATTCCTTAGCCCCGTAGTCACCCAACTAACTGCTGTTCTATGTATCCAGTCACAGCAAACTTTACATGTCGTCTGACTGGCCCCAAGTTCTTAACTTCTAAGCTTTGCCTTACCCTCTCTCATACTGTACTTTAAGTAATTATTTAAGCTCTTGGCTTGGAAGTTAATTTGTTCAATTCCAAACAAAATGCACTGTGCAATTGAAATGGTAGCACAGCAGTAGAGTAGCTGCCTTACAGACCCAGAGACCCATGTTCCATCCTGACCATGGTGCTGTATGGAGTTTGTACATTCTCCCCGTGACTGCGTGTTTTTTTTTCCGGGACCTCTGGTTTCCTCCCACACTCCAAAGATGTACAGGTTTGTAGGTTAATTGGCTTGGTATAATTGTAAATATTCTGTAGTGTGAGTATACAGGGATTGCTGGTCGGCACGGACTCGGTGGGCCAATGGGGCTGTTTCCGCACTGTACCTCTAAACTGAACTAAACTAAACTAAATGCTTAATGCAGGAAGAAAAACTCTTGAGTGAGTATTTTTCTGGGTACCTTAGTGCCATCAAGAAACTTGACTCCTCGTGGTATTTTTGTTTGCTCCTGCATCATTCTTTTGCACTATAACTCTCCAAAAGGATATTAACAGTCACATATTGACATATACTATATTTTTATTACCTTTTTAAATGGAACTGGTATGAAAGTGATCATTATTATTGATGCAAAGGAACAAATGTGTGTGACAAAGCTTTAACCAGATGCTCCTATGTGTAAACCCTGCAAAAAAATGTCCACCACGCTTCCTGAAGTTGATAACTAGCTTCTTCGTCTTGCTGACATTGAGGGAGAGGTTTTTGCCCTGACACCACGTTACTAAATTTCTTATCTCTGTGGAAGCCCTGCCCATTATAATTGGGTTGGACACTTCCTGTTGTGATTCATTCTAAGTGTAGGAAAGAACTGCAGATGCTGGTTTAAATCGAAGGTAGACACAAATGCTGGAGTAACTCAGCGGGTCAGGCAGCATCTCTAGAGAGAAAGATTGGGTGATGTTTTGGGTCGAGAAGAGCCTGAAGAAGGGTCTCGACCCGAAACACCACCCATTCCTTCTCTCCAGAGATGCTGCCTGACCCGCTGAGTTAATCCAGCATTTTGTGTCTACCCGTGATTCATTCTAATTCAGGTTTCATTTCCTGGCATGTTCTCACGATCTCATTATTTAATCACCTTTTAATCATTTAATGTGCCACAATGTTTAATCACTTAATGACATAAATTGGATCAAAAGGTTGAAATTAACAGCATTCATAAGTAACTCACCATAAAATAAACAGTATTTGCTGAAAATAGTGAACTAATTGTAAATAATAGTGACCCCACAAATTTTGTTGTCATATGTCCCAAAATGGAACACTGAAATTCTTACTTGCAGTAGCACAACAGAAATGTAAACATAGTACTCTGTAAACACCATGTTAAACAACAGAAATGGTTCAGCATGTGTAGAGGTTGCAGTGTTTAATAGCATGATGGTTGAAGGGAAGAAGCTGTTCTAGAACTTGGATGTTACTGTTTTCAGGCTCCTGGACCTTCTACATGATGGCTGGGGTGAAATGAAGGTGTGGGGTCCCTGGTGATACTGGCTAAGCTTTCTGTCACATATTTGTACCTTATCATGATATCTATTTCTCACCACAAGATACTTTTCTATCTTAAAGATATAATAGGTAGGTGTGTAATTTTGTTATAGATGCTAACCTTAACTATTTTTAAGTTCTGGATTCCAATTTTAGAAGTTAGCAATATACTTTGTATTCATTTTACTTTCTAGTAAACTCGTAACATTAGTTTACTTTGGCAAATTTGGTTGTGACCAGGATTGACCTCAATGGATTGATGTCTTGCATATGAATTGTATTGACCTAAATAGAAATGATCGTGAGGGAAGTGAGCACAAGATGCGGTCGATATTCTAGCATTAATGACTAAAATGTTAACTCAGTAGCCATAATAATACTGCTTTGCACAGACATACCTGAAAGCAAGTGTGAATTATGTTATTAATAGTTTGACTAATGCCAAATTCTGCATCAGCGGTAGCAAGCAAGCTTGCAAGAAATCAACAAATCCCAAAAAGTGCAAAGCAAGTCAACCGGTAGATGCAGTCACATTGAAGGCCTCGGTATTTACAGTAAATATGTCTTCTGCAGCTTGTAAGCAAGCTCATCAATCATGTACCAATATTGTTCCTTCAACTCACAAAGAAACAATAAAGAAAATGGAAAATAATTTTGCTGTTTGTAAGGCGAATGAAGAAAGATACAAAGGACCAACTAAGGAAATAGGCATAAATTCAGCAGATGAATGCAGAGGATGTGGATAAAAGTAGACATGAGTCTGAAAAAATAAATTAACTTATCAAGGACCATAAACAAATAGTAAAGTATTTTACAGGCATACCAAAAACTGGGATGGGAAGAAGGCCATGACCAGATAGACAACATAATAATACAGGTGCAGACAGGGAAATGGCAGAAATATGACATCATTATTTTGCATTGGTACCAACCTGCCATTTATAACAAGTAGATGAGATAGTCAATGATGAGAAGAGACATGTGCTAAGTTAATTTAAAATAGGAAAAGGGGATATATTAAATAAACTAATCAAATTCAAAGAGGATAAAAGCTCCGGGCCAGATGGCTTGCATCCACAGATTTTCTCAACTGAGATTAGACATGACAATATATCTTTAATAATTAATTTAAAAAATGGGTAACACCAGGCATCTGTACTTGATGGTGTCATGTTTAAAGGGAGGATTCTCAGACTGATATCTGGGATGGTAGGCTCTTCGCATAACAAGACATTAGTTAGACTCGGGGTAGACCCTGCAGAATTTAGAATGAGAGATGATTTGTTTGAAATATTAAGTAGATGCGGAGATGATTCCCTTAGCTGGGGGTCTAATATTAGGGTCAACATTTCAGAATTTATGATTCCTTTACAGTAGGGGCTTAATTACTTCAGGAAAAAGGATAGATTATTAGATTTTAGGAGAATCAAAACTTATGAAGCAAGTGAAGGAAAGTGGCACTGAGGTAATGAGAAATTATCAAATTCAATGGTAAAGCAAGCAACCAGGTACCAAACGACCTGTTCACATTTCTATTTCTTACATATTATAAGGGGAATACCTCCTGTTCATGGAACCACGGACCTGTCAGATTAATGGAGATGGTAAAAAATCTAAGGAACATTTGTCAAGGAGAAACAGGGTATCTGGAGACGAAAAAGTGTAAAAGTTAATGATAGAATGGATCTTGATAGGGATACTTACTTGGCCAACAGAACAAGTAGACAACAGAAACACAATATGTCTAGATTTCCAAAGGGCCAGCAAGCTATTTCACAATTGATGAACGAGGAAGTTCAGTAAATGGGGAGCCAGGCAAAAAGATCCCGGCGAGCCAGGAGTGGGAGATGGTCCCGGTGATCCTCGGCCACACCACGACAGCAGGCCCCGCTCACCCACGCAGACCTGGGAGAGGGGAGCCACAGAGCCCTGAAAACAGAGAGGTGGGTGGAGGGTGTAGGCGACGGTGGTAGACTTTGGACAAAGGGCCAGCAAGAAGAAGCAGGGGTCTTACCTTCCATGCCCTCAAAGTCAGCTGTGATAGGCGCCCTCGGGGCACAAAGCTTGAAGATGGCCAGGCAAGGAGAGGGATGACAGTTTGCAGGATGACTGGATGGAGGTGAAGGTTGCAACGGGCCTTTATGGCTAGCTGCTAGGACTTTGAAAATGGCACCAAAAACCTGGCGATTCTTGCTTCTTGACTCCGTGGGCTGTTTCTATATTCTGTACCTAACCGGGTATGGCAATAATCTATATGTTAAAAAAAAAAGAATTTCAATGTGATTATTCACCTTGGTACACGTGATAATAAAGAACCATTGAACAGTTAAACCACAGGATGGATTGTTTGCTGGCTTCACGAGAAATTAGAATAAAAGGTAGCTCTTCACAGTGGAAGTGGGTGGGTCATGGTATTCCACAATTATAGACTCTGGGTTCATTGCTGTTCACAAATTAAACTACTGATTAATGTACAACTAAATTACTTAGATGTGAATGTGAGTGATGAGAATGTGGAATTTGCTATCACATGAGTAATCAAAGTGAACAGTGTAGATACATTTAAGAGGAGGCCGAACCAACATCTAAAGAGGAAGGGAAAAGTGACATTCACTGATCGAATTAGAAGAGGAAAGGTAGGATTGCATTCAAATGGAGCATAGATTCCGCAGTAAACTGATAAGGCTTAATTATCATCTATATAATTAAAAGTCTAATCTTTACCACTTCCTGTTTGCGCTTTATTTTGATTTTAGAAAAATACGCTACCACGTACGCCTGTGATTATTGGTCATCTTACTCAGAATCCCCATCTGCTGTGCAGGACAAGAAGATTTTTCCCATCGATGAAAAATAAACGAGTTATTAGTGTTTAAAAAAAGATTCTCTCTGCTGAAGGCCACGCCCCTTCCGGAGGGACTATAAAACCCAGAAGTGTGAGTGCCTCAGTCAGTCTCTGCAAGATGAGGGAGCAAGAGGGTCATGTCTCTCAGTCTGAGCTGTGAATAACACTGAACACATGTCTACTAAACTGTGAGTGGTTTTACTGACCTGTCAGTGCCCTTAATGTGGTTTGAAAATATAGTTTGGAAATGCTAAAGCTGTGTTGCCTTTGGTTTGGAAATGCTAAAGCTGTGTTGCCTAATTAAAGTTGTCATGCCTAATTAAAGTTGACATGCCTAATTAAAGTTGCCTTTCCTTCTATATAATTAAAAGTCTAATATTGACAACTTCCTGTTTGCTCTTTATTTTGATTTTAACAGCTGTGATTTTTGGCCATCTGACTCAGAGTCCCCCTCTGCTCATCAGATGCTGAGGATTTTTCCCATTGATGAAAAATAAAGGAGGTATTAGTGTTTTAAAAATGTTGAGATTCTCTCTCCTATCAATCATGCCATGAAGGTCATGCCCCTTTTGGTGGGAGAGAGGAGAGTCTATAAAACTCAAAAGTGTGGGTGTGACTCAGTCTCTGCAAGATGGAGGAGGTAGAGATCACGACTCGCTGTCTTTAATGGCCTTGCACCCTGCTTGAAGTGGTATTAAACTGCACAAAAAAAACGAAAGGAAATCTTACTTCCGCAAAAAAGTAGAAAATTATTACACCTGACCTCAAGAAGAAGCATCCATCAGATATCCATGGAATTGTTTTGATTGGTACCTGGTCTTCTGTTGATTGTTTCTGCAAACAATGTTATCCTGCTTCCCAGGCTTCTGGTTGTTTCTCATTCACATCTATGGTAAGTCCTGTGCATAGTCAATATTGTGAAGTATTCTGCCACAATTTTGTTCAACTATCTCTCATATATATTGCAAAGCTTCCCTTGATGAGTTGAAATATCTGAAGTATTATCCTGGCTTGCATTTGAATACATGACAATTCACAATGTATTGTCAGGATATAAGATTGCTTACATCATTTTCAGAATATATTTAGATGGTACAGCATAGGCATAATGCTTTCAGATGACAGAACCTTGCCTGTCTTATAATGTGAAAGTACCCAGTTTGAAGAAGAGTCTCGACCCAAAACATCACCCATTCTTTCTCTCCAGAGATGCTGTCCCACTGAGTTCCTCCAGCATTTTGTGTCTATCTATGAAAGTAACCTTGTGCTTCTTTTCTCCTCTTCCTCCCAATAGATTATTCAAGGATCCAGGGAATGAGAATATTTTGAACGAAAATGAGTCAACAAGGATATATTGCCACACCACCTTATTCTCAAGGTCAACCAGGAATGGGAGGATATCCAGCTGGGTTTGGTTCAACAACTTCACAGCCACATTATGGCCACTACAGTGGAACAGGTCAGTCCACTGCAGAAATGGCAGCAATGGGTCTAAGAAATTCTCAAATGTTGTCCTCTGTGCTCTTTTTCCTGCCTTCACACTGCTCACCCTGACAACTGTTGACATTCACAGTGCCCTCCATAATGCTTGGGACAAAGACCCATCATTTATTTATTTGCCTCTGTACTCCACAATTTGAGATTTGTAATATAAAAAATCACATGTGGTTAAAGTGCACATTGTCAGATTTTAATAAAGGCCTTTATTATACATTTTGGTTTCATCATGTAGAAATTACAGCTGTGTTTATACATAGTCCCCCCATTTCAGGGCATCATATTGTTTGGGACACATGGCATCACGGGTATCTGTAATTGTTCAGGTGTGTTTAATTGCCTCCTTAATGCATGTATAAGCGAGCTCTCAGCACCTAGTCTTTCCTTCAGTGTTTCCATCATCTTTGGAAACTTTCATTGCTGTTTATCAACATGAGGACCAAAGTTGTGCCAATGAAAGTCAAAGAAGCCATTATGAGACTGAGAAACAAGAATAAAATTATTAGAGACATCAGCCAAACCTTACGCATACAAAATCAACTATTTGGAACATAATTGAGAAGAAAGAGAGCACTGGTGAGCTTACTAATCACAAAGGGACTGGCAGGCCAAGGAAGATCTCCACAGCTGATGACAGAAAAACTCTCTAAAATAAAGAAAAAATCCCAAACACCTGTCCGACAGATCAGAAACACTCTTTGGGAGTCTGGTGTGGATTTCTCAATGACCACTGTCTGCAGAAAAATTCATGAACAGAAATACAGATGCTACACTGCAAGATGCAAACCACTGGTTAGCCACAAAAATAGGATGGCCAGGTTACAGTTTGCCAAGAAATACTTAAAAGAGCAACCACAGTTCTGAAAAAAATGTCTTGTGGTCAGATGAGACGAAGATTAACATATCAGAGTGATGGCAAGAGCAAAGTATGGAGGAGAGAAGGAATTGCCCAAAAGCATACCACCTCATCTGTGAAACACAGTGGTGGGAGTGTTATGGCCTGGGCATGTATTGCTGCTGAAGGTATTGGTTCACTTATCTTCAATAATGATACAACTGCTGATGGTAGTAGCATAATGAATTCTGACACATCCTATCTGCTCAAGTTCAAACAAATGCCTCAAAACTCATTGGCCGGAAGTTCATTCTACAGCAAGACAATGATCCCAAACATACTGCTAAAGCAGCAAAGGAGTTTTTCAAAGCTATAAAATGGTCAATTTTTGAGTGGCCAAGTCAATCACCCGATCTGAACCCAATTGAGCATGACTTATATGCTGACGAGAAAACTGAAGGGAACTAGCCCCCAAAACAAGCATAAGCTATAGATGGCTGCAATACAGGCCTGGCAGAGCATCACCAGAGAAGACACCCAGCAACTGGTGATGTCCATGAATCGCAGACTTCAAGCAGTCATTGCATGCAAAGGATATGCAACAAAATACTAAACATGACTACTTTCATTTATATGATATTGCTGTGTCCCAAACATTATGGTGCCCTGAAATGGGGGGACGATGTATAAACACTGCTGTAATTTCTACATGGTGAAACCAAAATGCATAAAAATGGCCTTTATTAAAATCTCACAATGTGCACTTTTACCACAAGTGATTTTTCTATTACAAATCTCAAATACAGAGGCAAATAAATAATGATGGGTCTTTATCCCAAACATTATGGACGGCTCTGTAGATACACAATTGGATAGTTTGTTTGGTGTGTCTACGATTAGCAGGGGTTAGCAGGAAGCCAACATTTGACTTTTGTTAATTTGCACAGATGCTCTAACCTTTTATTTTTATTTTTATTGGAAATTTTATATCCTACTACTCATGTTCAGGTTATCTGATAATTTAAACTGTATAACTTAATTAACAACCAAAGTGATATCGACAGTTATATTTATTTTGGGTTTAATTATTTACTCTGCATCATTTAGCGCTAGAAGTAATCTTGAACTGACAAAATTATATTGTATTCTAGACTGCAGAAAGGAAGACTTAAAAACAGAAAATGCTGCAGATCCTCAACACGTCAAGCAGCATCTGTGAAGAGGGACATAGTTAACATTTCAAGTCATTGACAATAGTGATTAGATTTCATGCTCTCCAGAATATGTTTCATTGCCGAAGGATCATTGGCCAAAATCATTAAACTCTGCCTCCCTCTTTATAGTAAAGTAATTTTATATTCTACATCTCATGAACATGTTATCTGATAATTCAAATAATGCAGACCATACAATTTAATAAACAACCAAAATAATATAAATAATTTAATAATCTATTTATCTATTCTGCAAAATTTCACAGATGCTCAGTCTGCCCATTGAATATCTCCAAGATTTTCTGGTTTTATTTCAGATCACCAGCATCTGCAGTTTTTTAGCCTTTAAAGTAGAATTGAACAAATCCATAAACTTTGCAAACACTTTAAATTTCATATTTTATTTTGAAGATGTTTTGCAACTATTCTTTCCATGTACTAGAACTTACTTCAAAAGATGTATCTGTGTAAAAATAGTGTTGTGGTTAATGTTTGTTTTACAGGGCTATTAAAACCAGTATCTTCACCTCATGGACCTTCCATTTCTCTTGGTCACTCACCACCTTCTCCAGCACAATTCAGCCAAACTAGCCTCCAGAATGGAGTATATAATCCAGGAAACCAAATGTCAAGGTATTTGCCAAAACCTATAAAATAATTGTATAAAACACCATTTCACACATACATGTGCTTGATTTAATAAAAAAAACGGAATTTATCGAAATGTTCATCTCAGCATCATGTTCATTGTGGGTTGAAGGGTCTGTTCTTGTGCTGTACTGTTCTGTGTTCTAGGTTCTATCTATGTTTATATTTAATGTTATTTGTCATTTGCAGCTATGCCGCTTCTTCTCCAGGCAGTGCTCAGCCTCCTTCCTTCCAATCCCATGGCTCCCACCCACAACCAATGTACCAGAATACTGCACCTGCTTCATTCACACAGCAAGTCGTCAGTCAAATTGGTGCCATGCAAATAAGTGGCTACGGTAAGCCTACTAGCTATGCACTGCAACAAACCAGTTGAATATTTGTTTGGATGTATAGGGAAGTGGGAGGGAAGTGAAATAGCGACACTGAATGAAAGATTTTCTCATGTTTTTATATTTCAAAGGATTTGGGCCCAAGATAGTTTCTCTGCAGTTGTTCCCTGTTGGCTCTCTCAGCATACAATTTCCTCAGCCTTTTGAACTGTGAGGACAAAAGGGCACCAGAGAGGAATTAGATGAAATTGGCATATTTTTTAAAGCAATGTGTCCTCACTACCATGCGGAATGTGATATTTCCCTGAGGTACATATCTATGCTTTGATGAATATTCCCCTGCCTGTCTACTTTAAACAATCAAAGGGAAACAAGGGGAACTCATTTAATATCCTGTGGTGATTCTGGGATGTCTAAGACCTTAATAAAACAAAGCGAGTGTACTGCTGACATGACACAAGCATCTCAGAACCTCAACAATTGTGCACAATTGTTTTCATCTTAATGCACAGAACATAATTCACTCCTCGAGAATTCATGCAACTCAAACATGATTTGTCTTTAATCATGTCTTTTTAATCTACAAATGTTTAGTTTGGATAAGATTTCTGAAAACTTAAGAGGAAGTTTATTGTGCGCAACATAAATTCAATAATGTGAGTTAAACAAAGCTAATTGGAACCAATGTTTTAAAAGTTGTAAAGTGTTGGATTTATAGGAAAATGTTTATATCCATAGTTCAAAATAAAGTTTAGAGTAATCTTTTGTGATTTCATTTAAAAAGTCACACACACAAATATAAGGCGATTAATAAAAGAATCAGAGGCAAAATGAGGAAACAGTTTGAGGTAGAAAGTGATTATAAAGGACCTCCTGATAGGACTGGTTCATTGGTTGCTGTAATTGTTCACCAATGTGCAGATGAGTGGAAGGATCTGGAGTTGAATATGGAGAGAATAAAATAAAATAAAATTACTCCAAATTGCTGCTTTATGATCAGTGCTGACTTGGGCCAAGGGATCTGTGTTGAAAGGAGAGGCAACTGAAAGGTTAATATCACCCGTCTAAATGAGTAGAGGTGTTTTCTAAATAGTCGTCCAGTCTACATTTGGTTTTTCCAATGTAGAGGTGCCAACTCCTGGTTGGGGATCATATTAGAGACAGTGCTGACAATGTAGACATGGAAATCAATCCCCCCCCCCCCCCCCCCAGCCAAAAAAAAAATCAGGCCCAAGGAAGGTTTTTATAGATTTGAGATGGATAGCTCTGTAGTGTGACCTTGGAGTTTGTACCACAGATAGCATCTGTTCTAAATTAATTGTGTAAATTGTTCTAAAAAAATGAAGCCTCGTACAATGTACTTCTGAAATATTGTAAGACTCTCCTCCTTGTTTTTTATTGTGTCAAGATTATTTATTTATTTTCACTGGAACTTACACTGGCAGTTAACTTTTGCAAATCTCACTTATTACACATATTTATAAATTATTAAAACTTATTCTTTTGTCGAAATGTCACCCCATAAACATAGGGCAAATTCAGTTATCATTTCTGAAATTGTTAAAAATTTCTCTCACATTTCATGCTTTTTATCTTACTCCAAACATTTATTGATGGGTGGGGGTATTTTGTGAGGGAAAGGATTACCCCAGTGAAGAAAATAAAGGGTCACATGCCTAATCTCTCCTACAGAGAGAGTGTCCTTTTATAAATTGTTCATGTGATTGTTTGGCAAAGCTCCAAGATTTCATGCACTTAACTCCCATTAAGTTATACACAAGGCTTATCTCCCACTGAGGCCAAACCCCACGGTCTTTTGCATTTCTGTGGTGCTTCTTGCATCCCGTCAGTATGAGTTAAAATCTTCTGAGGCATGTGGACAAGTCTCTGACGTCTCACTCCTGCACTCATTTGACTTATTTGGTTGAGACAGTTTGAAGAAGGACTGAAAAGAAACCTGCTTTTAGCAGGTATTTTTGATGGGTTTAAGTTTCATGAAATGTCCAGTAGAATCTTTGTTTATTTATTCTTTTTTTTTAAATAATCTGGGCAATGATGGCAAAACCAGCAATTATTGTCCATCCCTAATTGCCCACAGGAAGTGAATGATCCACCTTCATGATCATTCACAATCCCTCTACTGTGAATTTGGATGGGGAACTATAGGTGCCAGTGAGGTAATGCTGATATATTGCTCATTAAGGTGATGTTCCTGCGTGTTCAATGCTTTGAATCTTCATAGTTTAGGAAATGCTTTCAGAGCAGTCTTGGAGAGGAACTGTGGTTTGAAGTATTAACGGTGTTTGATGGTATACCAATCAAGTGGACAGCTATTTCTGGAATGGTGTTCAATTCGTTGAGTGCTGTGGGAACTGTCCTCGTCTAATAAGTTGAGATTGTTCCCTGGCATTCCTGCTTTGCCTTGTTAAAAAGGGGAAGGCTGTGGACCATCAGGAGATGATTGTGGTCCGGTTGAATCTTATGTCATTATTGCCTCTCATAATGTGACAATGGGGAGCTCAACAACAGTATTGCTATGAAGGGCAAGGGTAGGTGGTTAGCTGGTCATTGTACATGGCCACTGGTCTGGCACTTCTGTGGCACTTGTTGTTTGACACTTATTAAGCTATTCCTGCTGTAAACATGAACTGTTTCATTTGCTGAAAGTTACAAAAGTTAATGAATTTTGTGTAATCATGAGTGGTCATCCTCACTTCTGACAATATGGTGAAAAGAAGATTATGGATGAAGCAACTGAATATGGTTAGGTTTAGTTTAGTTTAGTTTAAATGATTGTCACGTGTACTGAGATATAGTGAAAAGCTTTTGTTTGCTAACCAGTCAAGAAAAGACTATGTATTAAAACAATTAAGCCATCCACAGTGCAAAAATAAAGGATAAAAGACACAAACGTTGTACAAAGGTATAACAGAGAGTCTGATTAAGAACGTTCAAAGGTCTCCAATGAGGTAGATAGGAGTTCAGGACTGCACTCCAGCTGATGAGAGGATCGTTCAGTTGCCTGATGACAGCTAGGAAGAAACTGTTCCTGAATCTGTGGACATATGTTTCAAACATCTGTATCTCCAGCCTGATGCGAAAAGGGAAGAAGAGGGAGTGACTGGAGTGAGACTGGTCCTTGATTATGCTGGTGGCCTTTTCGAGGCAGCGTTAAATGTAGATGCAGTAGTTGGAAGGGAGGCTAATTTGTGCGATGGCCTAGGCTACGTCTACGATTCTCTGCAACTTCTTGCGGTCTTGGATGGAGCTGTTCCCAAAACACGCTGTGATACATGCTGATATGATGCTTTCTATGGCTCGGGCCCAGGGCTCTGCCTTGAGGAATTCCTGCACTGATGTGTGGTCAAGCTCACATCATCTTCCTTTAAACTTCAGGATTCCAACCACTGGAATTATTTTACCCATGTCCATTGTTTTCAGTTTTAGCAGCACTCCTTGATGTCAAACTCATTGAGATGCTGCTGTTTCAATACCGACTCTCTACCCACCACAGGGGTTCAGTTGCTTGGTTCATGTTTGATCCAAGACAAATAATCAGCATATCAATTAGCAAAAAACAAATGGCTGGAGTAATTCAGTGGGTCAGGCAGGTCCAGGGTCGAGGGATGGACGATGTTTTTATAAGTAGAAGCCCTGCAGCAGGACCTGTAACCGCCCCTCTATCTCCCCAGATACTGTCTGACCCGTTTAGTTCCTCCAATAGTTTTTTTTGGCTCCAGATTAGAGCATCTACAGTCTCCTGTGTTGGCATTTCCATTGGGCTCTGTTTCAAACTGTTCCTTGTTTAGTAGGCTCTTCACAAGCACCATCGCAAAATGACCCATCACGACCTGGACCTCCGCTCCAGCCTTCATTCCAAGGATCTCACCCACAACAGCGTTTGCCTCCTATTTCGTCTCCACCATCCCAAGGCATGTCTGTTGCCCCTGCTGTCCCTGTAACTACAATGCCGCCTGGAGGGGCTGTACATCCCCCTCCAGGAATGAACATCAACCATGCTGGACTCAATCAAGGCAGCGTTGGCTATCAGCAGGCTCCCGGTCAGCCTCCCATGGCTGGGTACCCACCACAGCAAGGTAAACACTCATTTTATTAATTTTATAGACTTAATTAACAAACTGTTATTCTGCCTGAAGTCTGAAATGTTGCTGTCTCAGATCTTGCCCTTTAGAATCTTAAGTAGGGACATTGTGTGTATTCAGATACTACGATAATGTAGCATGATCGATCAGATGTTGTCGTACGTGGCTGTGAAAGGGACTTGATCACCATGTAATCACAATTACATTCTGAAAAGGTAAGTTTGATGTTGCAACTTGTGTAATTTAAACATCTGTAAATATATATTATTTAGACATGCTGCCCCATTAAATCCTCGTCCTTAGGAAACATTTACACCCAATGGATTACTTTTAGAAGTAGTTCCTACAACTAAATTGTAGCCAATGTGGATGAAAAACAAGCTGTCGAGCAGTTCAGTACATCAGGCTGCATCTGTGGTGGGAAATGGACAGATTAAGTTTTGGGTTGGAACCCTTCCTCGGAATGATGGTGTGGGGGGGAGATAGTTGATTGACATACATTTTACAGTGGTGCAGTGAAATGGAGACACAATAGGCCAGCTATCTCCCCTCTGCTCCAACAGTCTGAAGAAGAGACCTGACCCAAAACGTTGTCTGTCCACTTCCCTCCACAGCTGTTGCCTGACCTAATGAGTTTGTTTTGTACAATGTTGGGGTTCACAGAAAATACACAAAATGATTTGATATTATTGTGGTTGTAGCTATCACTTCAGTTTGGTTGCTAATAATAGCTAATCAGGAAGGTTATCTACTTCAATAAAGTGCATTTGAAACTGATACAGTACTTTTACAGTAATTTTAATATTTCTACCATATAAAATCTTGCCTTGGGTGTGGGTTAATGGTGATGGATGGCAGTGGGTTGGGACTGTGATGGTTTAGCTCCATAATTAGTCAATATTTTTCCGTACACAATCAAATCATAAGGAATTGATTTCATGGCTGGACTTTTGCTGATATATCTCTGATAGCTGTAATTTGTGGAAGATTGGAAGAAACTTTGGACAATTGGCAGGAATTAATGTTTCTGAAAGGTTTAAGTGAAATTAAGACATAGGAGAACCTATGGCTAAATATTACCCATACATTGAATTCAATCGTTAACTGTGAAGGCTTAGTGGACTAGAATTATAGACCTGTTCACTCTAGTAGCAATGATCTCCACATGTTACCATTGTTATGATGAGAACCATACAGTCAGTCATCTTAACTGTTTTGACTCACTCACACATATGGTTAAGATTTATAGATCTTTCACGTTAGAAAGGAATTTCAGTAAAATCACCACTACCAGTAATAGTACTTCAATAAATCACAATCTGATTTTATGAGATAGAGAAAACATGGAACAAGAAAAATAAGAAAACATTGGAATTGAAAATGAAATTATTTAGCCGTTTAGTATTTCAGTTCTGTAAAAGATTATAAGAACAACAAATTGCGTTTATGAATAAAATGCAATAATTATTGAGCTGTTACAATTAATTAGTACTTTGTGAAATAGATTTTGTAGAAGTTATCACTGTGATCAGAGCAGTTCAGCAAGAAGATAGTGCTCATTGTTTAGGTTTTAGTGTAGTTTAGCTTACTTTAGTGTACTTCAGGTTAATTTAGTGTAGTTTGGTTTAGTGTAGTTTAGTTTAGTTTAGAGATGCAGCATGGAAATAGCCCCTTCAGCCCACTGAGTACATGTAGACCATTGATCATCGATTGACACTATTCTGTTATCCCACTTTTGCATCCATTCCTTGCACACTAGGGCCAATTAACCTATAAATCCGCCTGTCTTTGGGATATGGAGGAAACCAGAGCACTTGGCGGAACCCCATGTGGTCACAGGGAGAACATGCAAAATCCATACAGTCAGCACCCAAAGTCAGGATCAAACCCGGGTCTCTGGCACCGTGAGACAGCAGCTCTATCAGATCAGAGAGGAAAGGGTTATAGGGTAAGCTTTGAATTTTAACTGGTTATAATTAGTGCCTGGTTAAAACATGAGCAACACCGTATTACCATTCAGAAATTAATATAAAATTAGATTGCATGAACACAACAGTATTAATCAAGCACTATCAAAGACTTTCCAAATAGTGGCACAATGCACAGTGATGCAGTGGTTAACACTGTTGCCTCACAGCGCCAAGGACCTGAGTTAGATCCTGACCTTAGATGGTAACTTACTGCAGTTTGCATGTTCTTGTGACTGTGTGGGTTTCCCCTGGATGCTTCTGTTCCCTCTCACATGTGAAAGACATGTTTGTTGGTTAGCCAATTGGCTAATGCAAAATGTGGGTTGGTGGCAAAAAACAAACTTAGTGTTATAGGGGGCTTGATGGCTGGTGCAGGCACAATGGCACGAAGGATCCGAGTTGGACAAAAACACATAAATTACATAAATTACTAATATGTAGAGTATAAAATATATTAAATAAGTAGTAGCATATAGTTTATTGACAAATACTGACTTGTTGTCAACTGTCCATCAGCTTTGTAACCCATATGAAGAAAGTTAATGTACAAGGAGTTAATTCTCCCTTCAAATGCAGAGCTGACATTGACACCTAAGATCCAGTAATGAGAATAAAGACCATCCTCAAAGGATTCTTGTAACATTTGCCCTGATTCTGTTGAATACTTTTAACATACTGAGTCTGAGAGCTGTTGCATCCTATATTATACTCGTCAGGTGGAATTTTCCACGGATGTTCTCCCAGTCTACCATAGTTTGTGAAAGATCAGCAGAGATCATAGGGAAACTCTAAAATGTTAATATATTTGATGTATTGTGTGCAGTTCTGGTTGGCAGGATGTGGAGGCTTTGGGAAGGGTACAGAAGAGGTGGCCCAAAAATGCTGCCTGGATTAGAGAATACTTTCTGTAAGGAGAGGTTGGACAAACTTGGATTCATTTTCTAGGAGCGTCAGAGGCTTATGGGAGACCCGATGGAAATATAAACTATAAATATAAATATAAACTATGAGACGCATAGATAGGATAAACAGTCAGAGCTTTTTTTCCAGGATAGAAAAGTCAAAAAAGAGCTTTATTGTGACAGGGGCAAAATTTAAAAGATGTGTTTATCACAAGTTTATTAAAGAGAGAGTGGTGGATGGCTAGTCTACAATGCCAGAAATGGTGGTGGAAGTGGACATGATAGTGGCATTTAAGAGGCTTTTAGATAGGCACATGGACATGCAGGAGATGGAGGGATATGGATCACTGTGCCGGCAGAAGAGGGATTAGTTTAACCTTGCTTCGTGTTGAGCACAGACATTGTGGGCCAAAGGGTCTGCTCCTACGCTGTACTGTTCTATGTGCCACATGGCAGAGTGCCAGTTGATTCCGAATTAGAATAACAGATGGGAAGAACGTATAAAGAGATTTCAGGCACAGTTGCCTTAAATTCACAATATTGATTTAAGTGACTTAAACATGTTTATCAAATTAAGTTACATTCTCTGTTTTTGATGTGTGAGGCTGTTGAATCTCTTCAATTTCATTTCCAGTTCCCCCAGTAATGAAACCAAGGAAAATTAAAATGTTGATTTTGAAATGTAAATTTGTTCATTGATAGTTTGTGCAGCGTCATGCTTTAGTGTACTGCTTGATTTTAATGAAAATTAAATCAATACCAGAAATTTGGGATTAGAGCATGGTTCGAGAAGTCCTCCATGAATCCAAAATGTATGCGTGAAGTTCCCAGATATCTCAGTATCACCCAATATTGTGCAACACAAATCCAGATTTCCATGTATGATGTAGTAGGCCATTGTAGGGTTTTAATCTGCCCATGTGTCTTACAGTTCCTCTACATGGCTTAAAGAAGACACGTGGGTGGCACTGTGGCACAATGGTAGAGATGCTGTCTTACAATGCTTGCAGCGCCAGAGAGCCGGGTTCGATCCCTGGAGCATTGGAGGCTGAGATCTTATTGAAGTTTATAAAATAATGAGGGGCATAGGCAAAGTTAATAGCTGCAGTCTGTTCTCCAGGGTAGGGCAGCCAAGAACTAGATGGCTTAGTTTTTATATGAAATGAAAATGATTTAAAGGGGTCCTGAGGAGCAACTTTTTTTACACAGCAGGTAGTAGGTAAATGGAACGAGCTGCAAAAGAAAGTAATAAAAGCATGAACATTTAAAAGGCAATTGGGCAGATGTATGGGTAGAACAGTTTGGAGAGATATGAGCTAGGCACCAGGTCAGTATCGATGACTTCGCTGAAGAGCCTGTTTCTACACTGCATTATCTCTGCTTCTCTACTGAACAAATCCAAGGCTGGTGTAGGGCATTAATCTCTGTAAGATCTCCTTTAATTTACTTTCTCTCCTTCATTTGTGAAACACCAACCCTCAAGTTGGCAATATAAGATGAACACCATCCCCTCCCATCTACACTAATCAACTGATTAGATGTCTCCATTGATCACTCAATCGTACACCAGACTCAAATGCACTGATTGCCTGACTGGCATTTGAGGCTTCTCCTTCCAGCACCTCTGGTAAATGGAGGCCCTACCTCCCCCTCAACTCTTCCATAAGTTCCTCTGGCCCCCGGATTACTTTCTTGCACCTGATATCAGCACAATGGAGGAGTAAAGGTAATCTCCGAGAGTCATGTAGCATGGAATCAGGCCCTTCAGCCCAACTTACCCACGCCGACCAACATGCCCTATCTAAATTAGTCCCACTTGCCTGCTTTTGGCCCATATCCCTCTAAACCTATCCAATTGATATACCTGTTTAAATATGTCTTAAACATTGCAATAGTACCTGCCTCCTCTGGCAGCTTGTTCTGTACACCCACCACCCTTTACGTTAAAAAAAGTTACCCCTCAAGTTCCCAATAAATTTTTCCCCACTCACCTTAAACCTAAGTTCTCTGGTTCTTGATTCCCCTACTCTGGGCAAAAGACTCTCTGCATTTACCGAATCTCCCCAGTAATGTTTTGTGGGTTTTGGATCACAGGCTGTACTGAATCATGTTGCCCAATGGCTGATTAATATGCTTATCCAGGCATGAAAGAAATTCATAGAATTGCAGAAAGGTCAGCAGAGTGCAAGAGGTATCCAGCTTGTCTCTCTCCCCATAGCCCTCTGCATTTTTTCCTTTCATTTCTCCATACAACTATTGAAAATACTTATTCCTCATATCTGTATATTCTTGATTCTCATCACTTGCTATGGAAAAAATATCTTCCCTTTTACACTTTTGGTCTGTCAAACATTTACCTTCATTCTTGTCGCCAAGTTCTTGATCCTTCAGTCAATGGGAACAGGTTTATTTTCTGTCTGTTCATGATATTATCAATTCAATCTCCTCCTTTTGCTCAGAGGAGAACTATCTTCACTTCTTGTATGTTCATGCAATTAATGTCCCTAATCCTTGGAATAACTCGTTACCCTTTCCTGCACCCTCTCAAAAGTCTTCACATTTTTCCTGAAGTGTGCAACCCAGATCTGGACACATAACTCCAGTTGCTGTTGAGCCAGTGATTCATGGAGATTTGCCATGACTTCCTCACTTTTATACTTTTATACTCCGCATCTCTATTTATAAAACCCAGGATTCAGTGTTGGCTTCAACCAATTCAACAAATCATGTAAATGGTTTGCATACACATATCTGTTCCTTCATCCTGCATGGAGTGGTGCCCTCCAGTTTAAATTGTCTCCTTCTTCTTCCGATTGAAATTTAATTTTTTTTCTGGATTAAATATCACCTATCTAATGTTAGCTCATTCTGCCAGTTTGCCTATATCCTTTTGAAATCTATTATTATTCCCCTCAATTCATTTTGCTTCCAAGTTTAGTGATGTATGAAAATTTGAACACCCTGTAGACCCAAGTCCAAGTCAATCGTATATATCAAGAAAACACTGTTCTGACTCACAGGGAGCATTATTGTCATCTTGCACCAGTCTGAAAACCTACCATTTGCAACTGCTTTCTATTTCCTGTCACTTAGTCAATTTTCTATCCGTAGGATTAATGCCCCGTTTTGACATGACTTGTTATCAGCCTCACATAAAGCATTTTATGAACCTCCTCTTAAAAGTCTGGATATTCATCAATTGCATTTTGTTTGCTGACTTGCTCTGTTACATTATCAGAAAGCTCAAGCTTATTAAGATGGATTTACCTTTAACAAATCTCTGCTGACTTTGGATAATCGATTCACAATTATCCAAGTAACTGCTAATTCTGTAATTTTTTGTTTTCAAACCGCTGAGGTTATAAATTTACTAGCCTGTTGTTGCATTTGTAGTTTTCCAAACCTCAGGCACCTCTCCCATATCTATAGATATTTGAAACATTATGCCCTTACTCTCTTAGCAATGCAAGATGCATTCCATCTGAACTGGATGGTTTGTTAATTTTAAGTACAGCTGCATTTCTTGTATCTCTTTATCAATTTTTAAACCATTAATATTAATTAGGAGACACAAGACTTCAGATGCTGGAATCTTGAGCAAAAAACAAACTGCTGGAGGAACACAACTGGTTAGGCAGCACCCGCTGAGTTCCTTCAGCACGTTATTTTTGGTCAAGTATGTCCACTACATTTTCTGTTGCTAAATAGTTATTTCTAAAGATGGACCAGCCCCATCCTCCATTATTAGACATCCTTTTTGTCCTTCGGTCTCACTTCCCGCTTTATCTGTTTACTGTATACAACCTGTGATCGGACATGATCACAGTGAACGGCAGTGCTGGCTTCAAGGACCGAATGTCCTACTACTGCACCTATTGTCTTTTGCCTGTAAAAGATTTTTGGACTCCCTTTTATATTTGTTGATATACTCGCATTCTCTTGGCTCCACGTGTTTGACTTTTACTTTCCCTTTAACTTTGTATAAGCAGATTTGTCCTTAGTTGTGTTATCAGCCTGATCCCTTTTTCTGCTTAATTTTGTCCCAGCGTCTTTGATTATCTGGCTTTAATGGCACAACTTACTAATGGGAATATGCATAGACTGCACCCAAATTATTATTTCCTTCAGGACTGCTCATAGCTCATTTCCAGTTTTGCTTTCTTATTGAAGTTGTTTTATTCCATTAGAATTAATTATTCTCGTGTTGCCTATTTTCTTTACCTTAGAATGGCCTATATTCTTTCTCACAGTTATTAGAAAACCCCAAAGTACTATCATCACCATTCTCTGTGTTCTCCGACTGATATATGCTCCACTGAGCCTGCTTCCCTCCTCTTGAAGCTGGAAATATACAGATCTATAATGTTCTCTTGAAAACATTAAAAAAATTCCATTTGTTTTTCTCTTAATTTATTACCATCCTGGTCTATATAAGGATAGTTGATGTCATGATGCGCGCTGAGCCTCCTGCTCCACACCATCTACACACATGACTGCACCTCCGCCCACCACAGCAACACCATTGTCAAATTTGCGGATGACACTACGGTGGTGGGGCTCATCTCTGGGGGGGACGAGTATGCCTATCGGGATGAGGTGGAGCAGCTGACAGTGTGGTGTGGAGAAAATAACCTGCTCCTGAACACCTTAAAGACCAAGGAGATAATAATAGACTTCAGGAAGAACAAAACAGAAATGGTACCACCAATCAGCAGAGGGGACTGTGTGGAGAGGGTGGCGGATTTCCGCTTCCTGGGAATCCATATTGAGGAGTACCTGACGTGGAGCGTGAACACCTCTGCGCTGCTCAAAAAGGTCCAGCAGAGACTGCACTTCCTGAGGGTGCTCAGGAAGAATAACATCACACAGAGACTGCTGCTGTCCTTTTATCGGTGCTCCATTGAGAGCATCCTAACATACTGTGTATGCGTTTGGTGCACCAGCTGCACAGCGGCTCAGAGGAAAGTGCTCCAGAGGGCCATTGACAACGCCCAGAGGATTGTCGGCTGCCCTCTCCTTACCTTGGAGGACTTACACAGTTCCCGCTGCATCAAAAAATCCCAGAATATTATAAAGGACATTTCCCACCCCGGACACTCCCTGTTTGAACTGTTGCCGTCAGGCAGACGGTACAGATCTACAAGGACAAGGACAAACAGACTTAAAAAACAGTTTTTACCCCACTGCTATAAAGGCACTAAATGTAGCCGCCAAGGAACGCGGGGACTAAGGGACTGTGGTTGGTACACTGTGAAATCGACAGAAGGATGTAGGGTTGGGTGTTTATGCGTGCTATTTTCATATTTCATATTTAATTTAGTTGTTTATCTTTTTTAATATTTTACCTTATATGTATCGTCAGCTTTTATGGTTTGAATGGTGCACTGACTGGTTGACATTTTTAAATTTCGTTGTACATGGTTCATGTTACAATGACAATAAAGATACTATTACTA
Organism: Raja brachyura; assembly: GCA_963514005.1. The sequence goes on from OY740781.1 coordinate 124,034,665, forward strand.
TATTCTCTTTCTCCAGAACTGCATTCTTCAACCTAACCACTCTCCTTTTTACTTCCCTATCTCTACTGAACACATTAAGAAATAGTGAGTATGCAATTCTGCATTTTTAAACAGCTATCCATGAGTCCCACTCTATCATGGCAGCACAGTGATACAGTTCATTGAGTTTTTACCTCGGCTCTAGTGACTTGAATTGAATCCTGATATCCAGTGCTGTCTGCATGTTCTCCTTATGACCTCATGGGTTTCCTCTGGGTGCTTCAATTTTCTCCACCAACCCAAAGACATTTGGATTAGTAGGTGAACTGACCACTGTAAAACACCCCTGGTAGATATACGAGCTGTGGAGACTGGGGAGATGTGTTGCGTACGTGGGGAGAATAGATGATTTTGTATAAGATTAAAGCTCGAATATGGTTTCAATTTCGTAAGTTTTTTGGACTGAATGATTTTATCTTATCGAGTCCTATCTTATCTAATTTTCTCTTCCAACCTTCTAGTACTGATCAAGCCTTTCTGTTATGGAAGAGGAAAGGATTAGTAGCTTTTCATGATTTGTTTTTGGATGGTTGCTTTATGTCTTTCGAACAACTCTCCAATAAATATAATTTACCTAATTCACACTTTTTTAGATATTTACAAATTAGACATTTTTTGAAGGCTACCTTTTTTTCCGCTACCACATCAAATCGAAATCTTGGAACATTTTTTACATTTGAACCCTTATCAGAAAGGATTAATAATGACTATTTATGTTGATTGTGAAATTAAAAATAGATATATTTGATAAAATTAAGAATGACTGGGAAAGAGAACTCCAAATGTCTCTATCTATAGAGAAATGGGAGAGGATTCTTCAATGCTAATACCTCTTCAATGTGTGCAAGACACGCTCTGATACAATTCAAGGTGGTTCACAGAGTTCATATGTCAAAAGGTAAGTTAGCTCATTTTTATGGTCATATAAATCCAACCTGTGACAGATGTAACTCTGAAGTGGCCTCACTGACCCATATGTTTTGGTCCTACCCACTTTTGGAAAAATATTGGAAATAAATTTTTGATACTGCAGGGCTCTCGCTTAACTTTTTTTCCCTGTTGCCAGCCGGGCAACCTTGGCAGCTTTTTACGTTGCCAAATGACAGTTTAGGTGGTCATTTAAGATGGCTTGCATGACGCATGCGATAATGTGCTCGGACGAAGTGCGCAGTTACCAGTCGGAATTATACTCAATGAAGCATTCACATATTATTTCTGCTTCAAATAAAGTCACAAACTAAACATATTCATCAATCAAGACATGATATTTCCCATAATAACATGCAGAAAAATTATAAGACAGTATCTCAACTCTTTTTACACATTGCAATTAATGCAATTTCTATTAGTTCTTTCCACTTCCAAACAAAAATGTGGTTGGATTATTCAGCATATGATCAACCTGTGTCAATAAATCCTGGACTATGGTAACATATATGCATACGTATAGTTGTGAATGTTGCTCATTAAATAACTACAGTACTGTTACTCCATATTAAGAGCATTGATTTGCCGTTAAAATGAATTCTGTAATAACGTGTCAACAGCAGCAGTGACAATCGAACACTGCGGTTTTAATATTTCACGTGTTCCCAATTTAATTGATCCATCTTTCTGGATTAAAACCAATAATAACATTGGGGATTAAAACACATTTGATTGCATTCCGTTATCAAACATAGTCCATGTTTGCTCTGAAGACATTTCCAGCACAATAGGGTCAGGGAGGGGGGTGTGTGTGAATCAGTGCGGGGTGGATAGATGGCGGGGGTGGGGGGGTTAGAAGGCAGTCGGTGCAGAATGGATGGATTGAGGCAGGTGAATTAGTACGTGTTGGTTGGAGTAGGTATAATTGTGAGGGGAGAGCACCGGGGATGTCAGTGGTGTTGAATGGGAGGGTTCAGTATGGGATGGATGGGGTAGACAAAAGTGCTGGAGAAACTCAGCGGGTGAGGCTGCATCTATGGAGCGAAGGAAATAGACCCTCCTTCAGACTGTTCCCCCCATTCTTCTTGAATGGGAGGATCAGTACAGTGTGGATCGGAGGGTCTGTGCAGGATGAATGGGGGATCATTACAGGATGAATGAGGGGAAGGGGGAAGGTGCTGGGTAAATGAAGGATGGGTCAGTACGGGATGAATGCGTGGATTAGTACATGATGGATGGGGGAATCAGTACAGGATGGAGATGGAGTCGCTGTCGCGGCCGCTGTTTGGGTCCCGTCATTCGCTACGACCCTTCCTCACCCCGCACCTAGTATCTTTGCACCACTCAGCCGTCGCTGACACGAAATGTCGCGTTCCTTTTCTCCAGAGATGCTGCCTGACCCGCGGAGTTACTCCAGTTTTTTGTGTCTATCTTCGGTACAAACCAGTATCTGGTTGCCAAGCCGGGCAAAATGACTCGGTGTTTAGGTTGCCCGGCGGCGCTTTGAGTGGTCAGTGGCACCCGGGCAACCGTTAATTTCGAGCCCTGTACTATTTCTGTAGTTTTAGGTATTGATTTACAACCTCATCCTATTACTGCAATTTTTGAGCTACCAATGTTAGATTCTATTCATTTGTCCCGTTCCGCCCATCGGCTGATTGCTTTTACCACATTAATCGCCAGAAGATCTATTTTATTTAAATGGAAAGACTCTAACCCTCCGACCACATTCCATTTGTACTCTGAAACGATATCATGTTTAAATTTAGAAAAAATCAGGAGTGACATTGTTGAACCTTTGGTTAAATTTGATAAGACTTGGGGAAAATGTATTCAACACTTTCACACAACATAAATTGCTTCCACTCCAACCGTTATAAAAATTATTTTACCTTTATATGGTGGAACGGTCTTGACGACAAACAGGGACTTAATTTGTTGAAATTCTCTGCTCAGATTCTGTTTTGCTTTTTTTCCCTCTAGTTTAGGGGAGTTTTGTTTCTTCCTTTTTCTTTCTTTTTTTTTTTCCTTTTTATCTTTTTGGGTTTTTTTCTACGTATATAAGTTTTCTTTAAACATTTAACTATACATAGAGGTCTATATTCAATGTGTATTTTGATACTGCTCATATTTAGGTTATACCTGTTATTAATGTAATCCTGATCCCGAAGTATCAATATCATTGTTATGTTTATTATTATTCTTTTTGTTTTGTTTTTGTTTTTTGGAAAAAAAACTAATAAAAAGATTTAAAAAGAAAGAAAAAAATAAAGTAGGGTGTTTGTTGGTTAGTGTGGACTCAGTAGGGCAAAGGGCCTGTTTCCACACTCTATGGCTGGATGACTATTACTTTCATAAGCTAGGTAGTTAATTTTGCCTGTGACTCTCCAACAGGAACTAATTTCCCTTTGTGTTGACACACATGCTCTGTAAACTTTAGACCTTGTACTCTTGTTTAGTCTGCTCTTATCTACTACTGCACTATTTCTTGTTCTAAAGCAATCTGCTTCAAGCCAGGGTTGCATGAAGATAGGCTGTAAATAAGGTCATCCAATGAATCCAGAGAGCCAGAGGGAGAGAATCTGAACAAAAGAGAGAACTCTTGAATTAGCTCGTACAGTGGGACAGCCCCATAACCCTACTCATGAATCAACTGTCTGTTGTGTTACAAGAGTATAGAATGGATATATATTTTTTAAAACATTGTCATCGTCAAAACATATATGGAAGAAACTGGGTTCAATGGTATCTGGTCTTTGAGTGGAAGGCATCCCATCGATGCTCCAAGTTGACATCTATATTTCACATGCACATTTTTGGAACAAACCCCTCTAATTGCCTTGTTGGTGGTGGGGTGAAGCCACAGTAAACCTCTCCACTGCACATTAGGAAGTCAGAGCTTCAATCAACAAACAATGACAGTAAATCTGTTTAATGAACCTTAAACGTGTGAATAGAACATAGAACAGTACAGAAGATAGACACAAAATTCTGGAGTAACTCAGCGGGACAGGCAGCATCTCTAGAGAGAAGGAATGGGTTATGTCTCGGGGTCGAGACCCATCTTCAGAATGGCTGTAGAAGGGTCTTGACCCGAAACGTCACCCACCGCTTCTCTCCTGAGATGCTGCCTGTCCAGCTAAGTTACTCTGGCTTTTTGTGTCTACTGTTTAAACCAGCATCTGCAGTTCCTTATTACTTAGAACAGTACTTCACAGGAACAGGTTTTCGGCTCACAATATCCGTGACATATATGATGCCAAGTTAAACTGTTGGCCTGCACCAAATCTATGTCCGTCCCTTCCCTGCATATCCATCTGCCTATCTAAAAGCCTCTTAAACACCTCTGTCATATCTGCTTCCACCACCCATACCTGGCAGTGGATTCAGGACATCCATTATTCTTCAACAACAGCAAGATGCCTCCAAATCAGTGCTTTTTAAAGTGATAAACGATTTACAAAACAGGTTGCGTTCTACTGACACTGGTCCAATTCAAGGGTCTCGATCCGAAAAGTCACCCATTTCTTCTCTCCAGAGATGCTGCCTGTCCAACGATTTACTCTAGCATTTTGTGTCTACCTCCAAATTCTTTAAGTGTTTGATCCTGGTAACAACTTCTCTTTTGAGAAGCAAGGAGAGGGTAGAATTACATTTCATGTTTTTCTTCACTCCTTACAATTCCATGTACGACAGTGATCGCAACTTCTACTGACGTGTGGGTGGCCGTTGGCTCACTAGGAGCTCATCCGCCCTTTGACAGATCTTGTTTTTGGTCCTGCTGGGTGTCCACAGCCCCCTCCTCACCTGGCAAACCAGATGGGGGAGAAAGTTTAGTCGCCGGCTACCCGACCATGGAGCAGGTGGCACGGGATTACATGGTACCCTATTATTGAAGCAGAAATCTTCAAGGATGGGAGGACTTTTGCTGATATAAGATCAAACTAATTTCCATGGAAAAGGATGCCTGAGTAGGCAATCCTCGTGTAGTATACAGCATGGGAGAGGACACACAAAACATGACAGAAGCTGATGGAAAAGGGAGGACAAGAACTCCAAACAAGGTGCTAGAACTAAACCAGGCCATGATGCAACCAGCATTCACCATCAGTGTTATCTGTCGCAGCAGGCCAGTTGCACCCATTGTCTGAACTCATGCACTATCGCCTTTGTGATACCCTCTAAATAATGCAGTGCTGGCAGCAGAGCTTCTGAATCGTGTTGCAAAATCAAGTGACGGTATCTTTTCACCATCCCTGTCTCAGACTGTTTCTCCACTGCCTGGCCAGGTTACAGTTCTTGGCTCACTGAAAGACATTAAGGTTTGTTGTGCAAGGAGCGAGAGGCAGCAAGAGGTGCCTGCGTGCAGTTTATAAATCACTAGAGTGCAGGATATGGGGAGATGGGATGTGAGGAAGAGGATGAGATAAAATGATGGGAGGCATTGATGTGGGAGACAGTCAGAACTTTTTTCTCAAACAGAAATGTCAAAGACTAGAGAGCATAGCTTTAAGGTAAGAGGAGCAAAGTTTCAAAGAGATGTGCGGGCAAGTTTTTTACAGAGAGTAATGGGTGCCTAGAAATTGCTGCATGGGGTGGTAGTGGAGGTATTTATAATAGTGATATTTAAGAGGTTTTTATATAGGCACGTGGCTATGCAGAGAATGGAGGGATATCGGAATGTAGAGGAGTTGAGTTTAACTTTGCATCCTATTTGGCACTGAAATTGTGGGCCGAAGGGCCTGTTCCTGTATTGTACTCTTCTACATTCTATGATTGGAACATTACAATGGCTTGAATCTCACTGCAGGCCTCATTGTCAGCACCATGTCCTCCGTATATGTTAGGACACCCTCGTCTGTCCACCCTCTCCTGGCGGCTCCTGCTCCTTCTGTTTGTACCACCTTGTATTGAGAGAGAGAGACACACACACACGTGTGTTATGCTCTCTGTTTGCCCATTAAGACTGAATGCAGGTCTATGTCGATGATGCCGGTCTGAGAAACGCGGCAGTCCCGAGTTGGAGAGGTCCAGGACAAGGGGTCACAGCTTATCCTTAAGGGGGGAAATCCTTTAGAACCGAGATGAGAAGGACTTTTTTCACACAGAGAGTGGTGGGTCTCTGGAACTCTCTGCCACAGAGGGTAGTTGAGGCCAGTTCATTGGCTATATTTAAGAGGGAGTTCGATGTGGCCCTTGTGGCTAAGGGGATCAGAGGGTATGGAGAGAAGGCAGGTACAGGATACTGAGTTGGATGATCAGCCATGATCATATTGAATGGCGGTGCAGGCTCGAAGGGCCGAATGGCCTACTCCTGCAGCTAATTTCTATGTTTCTATGTTTCTATGTAAAATCAATGAAATTATGGCAGATTGAAAACACAGCAAAAAGAATGTTAAAAATTGTAAAGTACAGTGCTGTGCCCTGGAAGTCTAGGCTATGCGAATGAGGAGAGAAAAACGAGTCAAAATCACAATCTTGCTGTTGATTCAGTCAGAGAAAGTAAGTTATTGGAGGATGCAGAATTCAATATTTCGTCGTAAGCTGCAATGTGTTCAGGTGGAAAGCAAAGTACCATTCTTCAAGTTTATGTTGGGTCTCATTATAACATTGCTGGAAGCCAGAGGGAAATAGCTTAGAGCAAAATTAAGGGGGAAACCTAAAGTGAGAGGCGACAGGAAGATTAAAAGATCTCTCCTGTAAATTGAACAAATATGCTCTGCAAAGTGATCACATCCCCAATCTGCCTTTGATTTATCCAAAGTGCAGTAGATCACATTATGATCACAGAATGCAACACACTAGATTGGAAGAACTGATTCACCTGGAAGAAGTATTTGATTTCCTGTTTCTCTCTGGTGATGGAATGTCAATGAGGGTGGTGGAAGTTGCTGAGATGTTTGTGAATTACAGTCACTTTGAAGATTCATGTAGTTTCTTACCTTCCCCTGTATAATTATCCTGAATGCCTGGTTACAGTGGTGCCCAATTCATGGAATGTATTACATGAGGAACACTCAGCCTTCTAATGTTCCACAGTGATTCCAGTTGCCCTCAAACCCAGTCACATTGTATTGGCATATGAAATTACCCCCCTCAGATCTGTAGTAAACAAAATATAGTGGTGAATTTTATTGACTCAATATTTTAGTTTAAGGGCTCAGTTCAAACAGTTAAAAACGTATAAATTATTGAATGTTTATACCGACTTGCAATGGAATGAAAAAACCAAGAACAGTCAAACGCTGCTCTTAGTTAAAGATGTTTGAAACATTATATGAGCTGAAAGTGTTTGTTTCCTTGGTTGTTTATAAAACAGAGTATACTTTTAGATGATCAGCCACAGATGGCTGTGGAGGCCAAGTGTCCAAAAGATATTTTTAAGATAGAGATTGAATGAATTCTAGATTAGTACCAGTGTCAGGGGTTATGAGGAGAAGGCACGAGAATGGGGTTCACAAGTAGAATTTGTCCTTGTTAAACTTAATGTAACTTTTAAAATCAATATTGTTTCTCTGAACAAAGTACACAGAATAGATAAAATATACAACTGATCTAATTGACATAATCTTGTCTTTTTTGCTTCTTTTGTCCAGGAGGTATTTATGGAGGGCAGCAAAGGGGAATTCAGTCCAATTATCCTGGTGCCCCTGGAACCTATCCAGGAGCACCAGTAACTGGTGGACAGCTGGCTGGACCTCAGCAGAAGAAACTTGATCCTGACTCCATTCCTAGTCCAGTAAGTACAGTACAAACAGTACAATAAACAAAAATACTTCATAAATTATTATTACCCCCAGTTTATTTTTGTCTCAGTTACGTTTTAAGCATGTAAATTAATTAAAATCCCTTGTGTCACTCTTGACAAGCTACAGTATATACGATAATCAATGTGGTCATAAACCAACTTTGCAACAGTGTCGCTAATGGAGCAGAACTGTTCTTATTCTTTCAAACAATTCCGATAGTTCTTCCTTTCTGTTATTCTTGACAGTTACTCCTGACAATTATGAAATATGAAACATAGGAAATATTGCCAATTCAGCATTTGTTTTGACGTTAGTTTGGGATTTTTAACCTGTTCAGGAGATATTAGCTGTCGTTGCATCAAACAGTTTCATTGAAATCTCTCATGACTTTGCAGGCAGGTGTAGCTGTGACCACCCAATTTGGGGAAGATACAGTATAGGTTGTGTACTTAATTTATCAGCCTCAGACACCTAGTCTGTTGTCAATGCTAAAAGGTTTAGTAGTTCTGGCATTACCAATGAATCAACTTTAATAATGCTTGCAGAACTGACCTTCACTTGAAAGGCTCCCAGTGGAAGCAGCATTGGCCACAGTAACATCCAAGTATGGTAGGAGTCTGAGCTCCAATCTAAATATTCAATTGCCTTCAGCCAACAATTTTGCGTCTGTGATACCTGCAAGTTTGTTGTGATTTATTAACAATCCTTTTGGTTCAGTAATTTGTTCTTTGTTGGATGTCTTGTACTTTTATTTAAATGGACAAGGAAAACTTGGTCTTTAGAAAAGGACTCTAAAATAGAACGTGCAAGAGGAGGGCAAATGATGGCAATAACATGGCTTGGATTTTTCCCCTGATCTTCAGTGGAATGAATTGCAAATGCAATCAAATGATGATGAATTTCCAATTCATTTTCAATAACATTTTTTTAATGACAATACTACAATCAATGTGTAGTAAGATGTAAGATTTCCATTATTTAGAAAAAATGTAATTTCATGATTCATTAAGGTAGGTTTTACTGATAATCGAACTTATACTGATAATCAAAGTTATACTGACACTGTTTTACTGTTAATCGATGTTTGAAATTCATTACTCAAGTTACTTACCACTGTTTATTAATCAACTTGCTAGATGCAAGTTATGTGCAAAGTATCTGATGGCATTCCAAAGTTGTGGTTACAGGACTCTTGTATGGAATTAGTAGCAGAATGCTCAATACTTAATTCTATCAAACCAGCAAATTCCTAGAAGAAGTTCAAAGGACATGTCTGATTTTGAGAATTATTATTTCAGGCAGAATTTAGAATAGTCTCTTTAAATTGCGCTGAGTTATTAAGTGCATGAATTATCCTTATTTTCCTTAATTTATATTAATATCCTTTAATATAAGTAAGCATCCTTATTTTATATTAATCATAGACAAAAACAAACATCTCTTCTGATGACTTGCAAGGTTTCCCACATCAACATGTGTTAATTACCATTTTTTAATGGAACCGCATTTGCTTTTACAAGCTAAAAATGGCAGAGCAATGCTATTTTTAATATAATTAACACATTGACCAAGCTGAGGAATATTGCTGTATAAATGGAATCGCAAAGCAAAATATTTTGGATGATAGAAATAAAAAACACTGAAAATACCAAGCAGAACAAGTATCATCTGTGGTTAGATAAATGGAGCTACTGCAATGATTTGGCTGCCTATTTCTCCACAGGTGTTGCCTGCCTACTGACCATTCCCATCATTTTCTGTTTTATTTTTATCCAAGAGATTTGGATGTTTTAGCTTTCAGGCAACACATCAGCAGAAGCAAAATGGGTAAGGCTGTCAATCATATCTGTCACCAATGATGACATTTCTAAGGAACTTATTTTGAATTTGGTAGCAGCTAGCAGAGAAGTTAACAGGCATTGCTTGCCCTGAACCATCCCTTACTGCCTGCAGCTGCCATCTTTGGGTGGTGAAAATATTTCTTCAACATGCCTGCACAGCTTCAACAGGAAATTGAATTTATCTCCCTCCAGCACCCTCCAAATTTTGCCTGAGGCTCTTCAGCTGACATTGATATCTATACCCACCTGGAAAAACTATCGCTGACAACTTGGACCGACCGAATATGCTATGAGGAGTCATGACTAGTTTCCAACAATACTTGGGCTTTATTCAGTAGATTTTATAGATTATCCAGTTCAGTTACAGCACTGATAACTTGATCTGAAATATCCAAATTCATTGTAATTTTCCACTATATAAATAAATGAATTGCTTTTGGGTGTACATATGCATCTAATTGCATTATTAAATATTTTAGGACAGCATTCTGTCTCAGAAATGAGAATAGCCATTCAAATTGCTGCTAAATCTGATTTGGCCAGAGCATTACAAAAAAAAAGCGTGGTTGGAATTTTCTATGAAACTCGGGGAAACAAGATGTTTTTATGGCATGTGTAAAAATATCCATTGCCATAGGTCAGCACAGGGCATCGTTAGTTAAACTGCTGCATTGCAACTTTTTTAATTTAGCAGAAATCCCATATGAAATAAGCTGGCCTTATGCCATTAATATGCCTCGGGAGTCTCTTTCTGGTTCTGGTAATCTGTGGGACAAAACACTGCCGTTCAGCTTTGCTTCTGCCATTTAGTGTGCCTCATTTTTTGTCTCAAACATTCTAGTACGCTTCACATTTGAACTCCCTTTTGGCCATTTTTAATATTTAACTCATTTGCCATTTTTGTATACTTCAAACATTCCAAGGGACCATTTGAATTTATGGTCTATCCCAATTATTGATCATGACATTGAGAGAATCTATGGGCGTGGGAATACAGTAAGATCTGACATTGATTCACATAACGCCTTTGTGCTACTTGTTGCGACACAACAACCTCTTATAAACTGTAGCAGATTTTATATTGTTTAGACTTTTAGACTTTAGGGAGACAGAGCGGAAACAGGCCCTTTGGCCCATCCAGGTCCGTGCAGACCACTGGGACTATCCTACAGAATTACAATTTGTTTTACTAAAGCCTACAAACCTGTCCGTCTTTTGAGTGTGGGAGGAAATCGGAGAAAGCGCATGCGGTCACAGGGAAAACTTACAAGCTCCGTACAGACAGCCCCTCTAGTCAGGATCAAGCCTGGGTCTCTGGCACTGAAAGACAGCAACTCTACTGCTGCGCCACTGTGTCAAATCCTGGGTCAACAGCTTGGAAGGCAGCTATGCTCACCACTATACCACCATATCCATTATACCATCATTATACCACATGTTCTGCATGTGAAAAGAGGTGTTCCTCGAGAAAATGCATTCAGTTGGGTAGATATAAACCAAAAGTTATTGTATCTTAAAGTTACAGCAAATGAGTTTTGGTGGTGGGTATAGTGAGTATCTTTGTTAACTTACTGGTCTTCCTCCCTTTATGATCATATATGCCATAACTCTTATATAGTCATATTTTCTGCGATTTGCTCCCATCTCTGGGTGAAGATTTTTCTCTTGAATTTCCTAATGGATTTAATGGAAGACAGACATGACTTCTGTATCCATATACCATAGAACGTAAAACAGTACAGCAGAGGAACAGGCCCTTCGACCCACAATGTCCATGCCAAACATGATGCTGAGTTAAACTAATCTCTGTCTACACATGATCTAGATTCCTCCATTCCCTGCATAGCCATGTGTCTATCCAAAAGGCTCTTAAATGCCAAAATTGTCTCTGCCTCCACCACCCACCAAGACAGCACACTCCAGGCACTCACAATACTGTGCACAGTATGCACATATTTGCTTTAAACTTTGTCAATCAAATCTTAAAGTTAGTCCTTGACATTTCCACCTTAGTAAATAGTTTTTACTGTCGACCCACTATCTATGCCTCTTGCCATTTTATATACTTCCAACAGGTCTGCCCCCAATCTCCGATGTTTCAGAGAAAACAATCCAAGTTTGTCTTAACTTGCCATACTAAAATCCATGCAGACAATATCAAATGATGGAGATTTATCCACCTTACTGCTTTTCAAGAGCCCCAATGTCGCTGCACTCTCAAATTTCCCGTGCATATAAGTCTTCCACACACTGAACTCGCTATTTCCTATGTCCTTCTTCATGGTGAATACAGGTGCAAGGTATTTGTTTAATCCCTTGCCTAAATCCTCTGACTCCAAGCTTAAATTCCCTCCTTTATCCTTGAGCAGTGCGACCTTCTTTCTTGCTGCCCTTTTATTTTTAATGTTTGTATAAAAAGTTATGGGGTTTTCTTTAACCAACTCATCAATTAGATTTCTTGGCCCCTTTTGGCCCTTCTAATTGCCTGCTTAAGTTATTTCCTGCTTGTTTTATATTCCTCAAGGACGCTATCTGAATCTTTCTAAACCTTATATAAAAATTATTATTAATTTTGGCCAAATGTACAAATTCCTTGGTCATCAAGGTTCCCTTATCTTGCCTACCTCATCCCTCCTCCTTACTGAAATATTCCCGTCCTGATCTCTGATCAACTGGCCCCTAAAGAACTCCCACATGTCAGATGTGGATTTAGCCAATAACAATTGCTGTCAAATGACTCTTAGAAGCTCCTACCTAGTAATGCTGTAATGGCCTTACCCCAATTTAGTACATTTCCCAAAGGTCTATACTGATCCTTAATCATATCTATCATAAAACACGTGTAGTTGTGCTGACTAACCCCAAAATGCACTTCCACTGAAACACCAGTCACTTGGCCAAGCTCATTTCCTCATACAAGGTCCAGTTTTTTTTTAGATGTTCGATAGTTGTACGGAAACTTAATTATTTCTTCTATGTAAAGCAATTTGGTTTCAACGCGAGTTGATTTAAACGTGCTATAATAAAATGTACTTACTTACTTGCAGTATAGTCTCTCCTCCAGTTGGACCTTCTACATACTGTTTCAGGAAAACGTCTAGGATGCACCCAACAAATGTTGCTGTCAAAGCCCTTTGAACTAATTCCAAATCAATATTAGGGAAATTACATTTACCCACTTCGAAAACGCTTTGCTTTTGCATCTCTCCCCAATCTGTCTAACAATTATTCCTTTATCTCCCATTGGCCTTTGGGAGACTGACAGCATTATCTCACGACATTGATTGCACCTTTCTTATTTTTGAGCTCAACCCATATTGCCTCAGTGGACGAACACATTATGACACAGTGACCTTCTCCTTAATTAGTATAGCAACTCCTTGACATCTTTTAATTCCTTCTCTAACACATCTGAAAAATCAAACCCCAGAAAATTGAGCTTCCAGTCCTGTCCCTCTCACAACCAGGTCTCTGGAGTGGATTTAACACCATAGACCCAGGCACTAATCCAGGCTTTATCGACAATATTCCTTGCATTGAAATAAATGGATTTTAGTCCATCAGTTTCACCATATACCTTAACATCTCTCTGCCTATCTTTCTTTTGAGATTATTAGTCTACCATTGGCCTTCCCATCAGTCCTTCCATTTGCTGACCATCTTTTGTGCATCTCAACCCTCTGCCACTTTAGTTTAAACTCCTTTTGCAGTTGTACAGAGCCCTAGTGAGACCACACCTGGAGTATTATGTGCAGTTTTGGTCCCCTAATTTGAGGAAGGACATTCTTGCTATTGAGGGAGTGCAGCGTAGGTTTACAAGGTTAATTCCCGGGATGGCGGGACTGTCATATGCTGAGAGAATGGAGCAGCTGGGCTTGTACATTCTGGAGTTTAGAAGGATGAGAGGGTATCTCATTGAAACATATAAGATTGTTAAGGGCTTGGACACACTAGAGGCAGGAAACATGCTCCCGATGTTGGGCGAGTCCAGAACCAGGGGCCACAGTTTAAGAATAAGGAGTAAGCCATTTAGAACAGAGATGAGGAAACACTTTTTCTCACAGAGTAGTGAGTCTGTGGAATTCTCTGCCTCAGAGGGCGGTGGAGGCAGGTTCTCTGGATGCTTTAAAAAGAGAGCTAGATAGGGCTTAAAAATAGCGGAGTCAGGGGATATGGGGAGAAGGCAGGAACGGGGTATTGATTGGGGATGATCAGCCATGATCACATTGAATGGCGGTGTTGGCTCAAAGGGCCAAATGGCCTACTCCTGCACCTATTGTCTATTGTCTAAACCCTCATGAGTATCACTAATGAAACTTCTTGCAAGGTTATTGGTCCCCCTCCAGTTCAGATGCAACCCATCCATCTATACAGGTCACCTCTATGCCAGAAGAGATCCAAATGGTCCAACAAATTGAACTACAGGTGATGGTTTACAAAATAAAACACAAAGTGCTGAAATAACTCAGTGGGTCAGGCAACATCACTGGAGAATATGGACAGGTGACATTTCAGGTCGGGACCCTTCTTCAGACTAATTGTGGTTGGGGATATATAATAGTCTGTTCATATTTTCTTGATTATACCCTGAGCACATGATTATGCACTTGGGGACCAAACAGAATGCTTAAGTTGCCAAGCTAGTCCGATACAGGCAACAAATTATGCACTTATTGCAAAAGTTAATCTACATTTTTAATGACACTTTAAAATAAGGATCCAGAGAAATGTAAAGTGTAGTTTGCCTTTTCTGAAGCACAGCCAATTCCTGTTAACATTCTTAACTGATAAAACATTTCAGAATGAAGTTTCTGTATTCTGTCAAGCAGCACCTCACAAATTTAAACTCCCATAATTCTTTAACTCTTGGTGCACCAACTAATATATTACAGTATAGATGAAAGATTCATAAATTTTCCTTGGTGGCCTATAGTGCTAATATGGAGTTTCTTCTCCATTAATAGTCTACACACACAGAGTGAATAAACCACCACTGGCACTGTATTAAATGCGCAGAAAAGCAGATTTGCACGTCGATTAGATTTACAGTCATTAGAGCATTATCCTGTGAAGTTTCGGTTATTTTCTGAGAAATGTGAAGTATTGGATTATTTTCTCAGCTTGCACTCACATGCTCAAATAGTTACTTGACATCATATATCATGAGAGTGCAAGCTGAAAAAATAATCCAAATAATGCTCTAATTACTGTAAATCTAATCGACGTGCAAATCGGCTTTTCTGTGCATTTAATACAGTTCAGAGACGCCTAAAGCTAAGAAACATTGGGAATTTTGTTCATAATTGACCAAGAATCCTTTGCCACCCGTGAAGATCAGCAACTTGCCTTGAGTGTTAAAAATAGACACAAAGTGCTGGAGTAGCTCAACAGGTCAGAAAGCATCTCTGGAGAACATGGATAGGTGATGTTTTGGGTCAGAACGTTTTGGTAGGAAAAAGAAAGCTGGAATGGCAGCTTTCTTCCACCCAGTCCGTCTGTACAATCAGTCTGAAAAAGTGTGTCAGATAATAGGTTTATACAGGTGAGGGGGTGTTTGATGGCCAGAAGATTGGACAAAGGCCAGAAATGAAAAAGACAAATAGTGTGAGACAAAGGAATTGAAGTGTTGTAAATTGTTAAGCTAGAGGAAGGAATGTAAGTGGAAGGGGAGGGGGAGAAATATGTGTGAGTCCAGGCGGGGCATGGAGGAGGGGGAAGAAAGCAAGGGGGAGGGTTGAGGAGAAGAAGGAAGAGGTGAAAGGTTTTGTGGTTACCTAAAATTGGCGACTTCAATGTTCAAACTGTTGGGTTGTAAACTACTCAAGCAGAATATGAGGTATTGTTCCTCCAGTTTGAGTGTGGCCTCACTCAGGCACTGGGGTAGTCCCAGGACAACCAGGTCAGTATGGGAATGGGAAGAGAACTTAAAATGGTTAGTAACCGAGTGATCCAGTACGCCTTGGCAGACTGAGCGCCAGTGTCTGGAGAAATGATTGCTGAGTTTACGCATGGTCTCGCCAATGTCCAGGAGGTCACATTGGGAATGGTAGATGAGGTTGGCGGGGGAGCACATGAACCTTTGTTTCACTTCAAAGGACTGCTGGGGGAGTCCCTGGATGGAGATTGAGGGAGGAGGTGTTGCATCTCCTGCGGTTGCTGGGGAAAGTACCTGGGGAGGGGGTGATTTGGGTAGTTGGGAAATGCAAACCAAGGAGTTGTGAGGGAGCGGTCTCTGCAAAAGGCGGAAAGTGGTGGGGTTGGGAAGATCTGTCTGGTGGTGGAATCATTTTGGAAGTGATGGAGAATTTGGAGGATGATGTATTGAATGAGGAGGCCTTTAGGGTGAAAGGTGAGCACCAGGGAAACTATCCTTGTTCCATCGGGGGGAGGGGGAGCGAAAGCAGAACTATGGGGCATTGAGAAGATGTGGGTGCGGGATCCATCTATGATGGCAGGGGGAAAACCTTGTTTACTAAAGAATTAGGACATCTTGAATGTTGAGGGTCCCGAGCCAAAATGTCAACTATCCATATTCTCCAGTGGTGCTGCCTGCTGCTAAGATACTCAGCATTTTGTACTTTTTAAAAAATAAATCTGTAGATCAAACCGTATTGCTGCCTTGAGGTCAATGGAATGAATTTCTGAGGTGAAGTGAAATGCACTACTGAAAAGGGATTTCTTTCTAGCAATTGTCTTAGTATATATTTGTAGATCCCTCTGGTTGTTAGGCTTGAGCTTCAGTGCTTTAATTAGTCAGTGAAATCAAATTTAGGAAATGGAGTAGGACATGTTGCTATTATTATTTGACACCTTTAGAGCGACTTAGGATGAATCTCTGGGCATATAGAGATTCCTCATAGTGCAATGAATTTCTTGTTTGGCTGTGAAAAATTGGCAGAAACATTGTCTGGCATCCTGATGATCTTTTACCACTCAGATGGGGAGATCAGTATGAAATAGAGAAAAAATGGCATTGGTAAAACCACAAGCTAATCACAGAACCCAAACCATAAAGATAGAATTTGAGTTCATCCAAACCCATATTGGTAACAAGTAAAATCAAATTGATTTATGGAATTTGTTCCCAGAACATGGGTTAAAAATCCAGGAGTCCAATACAAAGAAATGAAATTTGACTTGCTCAATCTCTGCAAGACATTGTTATCAATCATTTTTACCAAGACTTGTAGAATATCTTATGTTGATCATAGTGAGTGCCATTACCTCTGATCTTTGTCTCTTTTGCAATGCGCAGAATTTTCTTACAATTTGTCTGTTTCACCGCTGTCAGTTAAACCCAAAGCATGGCAAAAAATCCCAGTTTTGGCACAAAATTAGCGTTTTACTCAATTCTTGCACCTCTCTGGGAGCATATCCATTCATTGTGATGTTTATTTGCCCCTTTATTTCTACACATTTTGTTTACTTTTTTCCATTGGGACAATGGCTTTGGAATTTGATGTTCTTCAGTTTTATGTTTGATAGTATTTCATCTTGCAGTCCAATCTCTCTCTCTCTCTCTCTCTCTCTCTCTCTCTCTCTCTCTCTCTCTCTCTCTCTCTCTCTCTCTCTCTCTCTCTCTCTCTCTCTCTCTCTCTCTCTCTCTCTCTCTCTCTCTCTCTCTCTCTCTCTCTCTCTGTCTCTGTCTCTGTCTCTGTCTCTGTCTCTGTCTCTGTCTCTGTCTCTGTCTCTGTCTCTGTCTCTGTCTCTGTCTCTGTCTCTGTCTCTGTCTCTCTGAGAATAATTGCAATTAAAATAATGTTTGGAATGTTTATTTAAAAGGTGCTATAAATCAACGAGAAACATGTGTGATAATATTTTCAACATGATTTGTACAATTGCATCAATGGTTGTGGATTTCTTTTAGATCCAGGTCATAGAAGAAGATAAACTTCGAAGATCAGGACAGCTTTTTGCAACAAATTCTAGGGGACAGGTTCCTCCACTCGTTACCACTAAATGTGTTGTACAAGATCAAGGTATAGCAATTTAATTTCACATTGATGAATTAATGAAGAGATTTGTGGTTACTTGCTTACACTTTACAGACTTTAATAATCTAAGAATTGATTGATCCCTACTTGATAGAATTGTGCATAAATTATCTGAATAACTCTTGCCAAACATCAGCATTCTCTATTATTAACAAATGTTAACTAACCTGCTGCCTTGCTTCTGATTACTTGTTTACACTTCACAGTTGATAAAATTCGAAGAAGAGATTTATCCCTCCTTAATACATTTTAAAAAATATATATTTTTATTAGAAGCAATGCATATTGCCAACAATATAACAGTTTTTGAAATACACATTTAACTTGTTTCAAAAGTTATACAAATATTACAAAATTATTTATATAAGCTATTTATTTTTTAGATAGTAAAGAAGTGAAAGAATAGGTCTATAATCAATGGAGATGGTGATTAAATAATATTGATTATGATTATATAAGAAAAATTAATTAATTAATTAAAAAAACAAAACAATAAAAATACAGAATAATACAAGCAAACAATTATTATATTAAAAAAGGAAGTATACATCTTAACAATGAATGGAACAATTTCACATAACCATATCTATAGAGACGTGTGTATAAATCTCAGAATAGATCTTTTCATCTAATCCTACAACCGGGTGTTTATTGAGTTACAATGCTGAGCTCAGCTACCCCTTCAAATAGTCAGTGAATGGAGACCATATTTGTCCAAATTTGTATTGCATAAAAATGTTGAACTGTGAAGTAGAATTTCAAGGGCAATAAGTTTATACATTATGAAAGAATGCAGTAAAAATAATTTGATTTTGGCTTAAATGAAAATTAAATCGCTGGAAGGATACAGTCAGACATCATCTGTGAAGGAAATAGACAGACGGCATTTCAGGTTGGTACCTTTCTGACAAAATGTTTTCAGCCATTATATGTCTTTTATATTTGCTTGTTTCCAGAAACCTCAAATTGTTTTACTTTGAGTGGGAAAATGTTCACAATTCTACTCAATTGGAATTGTTTATTAAGGGACAACCTGTTGGGCAATATCTTGTATCTCATCCTAGCTGATTACTCATTAGACACCAGTAAATTGGGATATTATAGGCAAAAAATGGAAGAAAACCATGCTGCTTGGAATGTTGTATTTATAACAAACCAAAAGGCTGTAACAAAATAATCTGAAGTCTTTCATACATTCCCTTTTAATTAAATAATTTGTTCATTTATTGGTATTACATTTTTTGTTCTGCACTGAAATTGCAAGAAAGTTCATCTTGTATAACTTTGCTAACCAGATACAACTTCTGGTCAGCCTAATTGATACTAAAACAGTTTTGACCTTGGATAATAATTGAAATAATCTATTTCTTACTGTTTATCTTGCAACATTCAGCATGATGCCAAAAAACGTTGCAGCAATAATTTGACTATGTGTGAGGCAAAGCATTTCAGGAAGTCAACTTGGGGTAGGACATATGCAGCAAATGCAATGGAAGGGCACTTGGGAGTGTTGATGAGCAGAGGAAACTTGGGATTCTAGTCCATAAACCTAGAAAATGGCACCAGATGTGGATAGGGTGATGAAGAAGGCATATGGAATGCTTGACTTCACAGGTAGGGATTTTTTTTCAGTTTTACAAGACACTGTAAAGAGGACACTTGGAGTATTGTATGCAGTTCTGATCACAACAATGTAGGAAGCATGTGATTGGGCTGGAAAGTACAGAAAAGATTCACTAGGATAACTGGAGGACTTTAGTTATGGAGAGAGATTGAAAGGTCATAGGTGATGGGAGTAGAATTAGGCCATTCGGCCGGTCTAGACTTCTCTGCCATTCAATCATGGCTGATCTGGCTCTCTCTCCCAACCTGGGTTTGTTTTCCCTGGAGTGAAGGGGTGAACTGACAGATATATCAAATTATGAGGGCATAAAAGGGGAGATAGTCTGAAACACTTATCCATATTAGGGGAATAGTAAACAAGAAACCATAGGTATAAGATTGGAGGTGGGAATATTAATAAGGAATTTACAGCGAGAATATGACTAATTAGTGTAGTCTAGTGTAGATGGGCAACAAGGTCAGCATGGATAAGGTGAGGGTGTATGAGGTTTCACACAGAGGGTGGTGGGTCTATGGAATGAGCTTCTGGAGGAGGTAGTTGAGGCAGAAACTATAACAATGTTTAAAAGCCATTTGGACAGGTACATGGATAGGAAAGATTTAGAGGGATATGGGCCAAATGCGGGCAGGTGGGACTAGTGTGCATGGGACACCCTGGTTGGCATGGGCATGTATTTTTTTCCATTAAACTAATAAAATCATAGCCACTGGTCCTGAAGTACTTCCTCACTGGCACTTTAGTGATACTCTCAGTAGGTGGTCTAGTTTTGCCCCCTCTCTAGTTGGATCATCTGCACATTGCTTGTAAAACCTTTCCTGGGAGTATTTAACAAATTATACCCTATCCAAGCCTTTTGCATTATGGCAGTCCTGGACAATATCAAGGAACTTAAAATCACGTAAAATTGTAACTCTTCATCTTCTTCTTCTTCTCCGGATCAAACTCACAGGTTGTAGACATATGAGATTAAAATAACAAAGCAGCACGGATTTAATGTGGCACCTAAATCAGCTGAAAGATCCTGTTGCATCTGCCTCTCTTGTAAATTTTCAAATTAGAAAAATGTAAAGCTGAACCTGATACTGTTTTGCACTGAGGCAGTATTGTGTCACTGTTTATTTTCTGTTGACACATCACTAGTAAAATTGTTTCGAGCCGAATATTAGACAGTAACATTGAGAGTGATTATTTTTCCAATTCGAATCCTGATTATAATACCAACAGAAAATGTGTTATTTGTGATATACACATCAGCACGTTACTCATATGGTGGTAGTTACATGTAACAGAATAATGAAGCACTCTCTTGTCTTTTAACTGTTGGCTTATTATCTCACCTCTTTTTGGCTGTCGGATGTTTTTGATGAGATTTTAACTTAATCATAGCTATTTGCCACTTTGATTTGCTGAAAGAGATGAATGCAAGGACGAATAATTGATTACCACATGGAGTGTTTGAGGAAAGGTTGTGTTTGTTGTCATGCTGGATTCTGACCTCAGGAGTACAGGAGATCTACTAACACTATTTCATGTGACTGTCCCATTGTACACACTCTCACCATTTGGAACAAGGTACCATTAGTCATTTGCGGAGGAATGTTCAGATTTGATTTTATTTATTTTTTAAAGGAAATGCAAGTCCTCGTTTCATCCGCTGTACAACTTACTGCTTTCCAAGCACAGCAGACATGGCCAAGCAGTCACAGATCCCATTGGCAGCTGTCATCAAGCCCTTTGCAGCCTTGCCAGCAAATGAGGTAGGCCAATTGGTCGAACAATGTGGTAAGATATAATGTCTAGGAGGAGGTCAATCAACTCTGTGGCAATAATTAAATCTCTCCACTTAATTATTCTGTTTAATTTTTCAGATATTTGAATCTAACTTTATTAGAGCCAGTAGGGGAAGGAATTAGTTTGATGAAGTCACATTGATGATGAGCAACGCAGCCAGGAAAGTGTAGTCAATTAGGTTGTGAAAACCCATGATGTGGATAAAATATATATTTGAACCAGATTTCATTGGATGATGCTGCTGAGCGCATGTTTGCCTTCTGTCCCAATCTCCTGTACGGCTCATCATTGTCATAAAATCACCACTAGAGATTAGGTACTGGTATCACTGAAGCACCATGAAATGAGTGGCTCAGTAACCAAATGCTGGTGAAAATGCTCCCGATTAGTGTAAGCATATTCAGTAGAAATTAGGTGTTTGAACAGCTTACAGTCGATTCTCAAAATACCAATTTGGTTTCCCATGTACCTTTAGCAGTGAAGGAAGTAGCCAACTAGCTATATTGGCAGTTTCCAATGCAGCCAGTTAAATTGGTAAGATTGATATCCAAAGGAATGGATCCTCTTCTCCCAATGTTGATTATAAACATTTATATAACTCCTTCATAGAATGTGGAAGAGTACAGTACAGGCACAGGCACTTCGGCCCACGAGGTCTAAGTTGTCTTCATCAGTACAAGCAAATGTTTATTGTCAGGAGCTGTGCACAATCTTGTAAATCTCTATATTATATTGTGTAGGGGTTGTGCTCTGAAGTTTGGACGTAGCTAATATTAATCTTTCTTTGCTCTCAGGTATTTTCTGTTTTCATTCAAAGCAAAGGTTCATTTAGATTTTTTGAAAGAGTGCTCTCATTAGATTTAAAAATGCATTCTAATACCTCAGTTAATATCTGAAATGTTAATATAATGACAATATATGGTTTTGACATTTCTTTGATCGTAGTTTAGCATCAGAATTTTACTCTTAATTTCAGGACATACAGAGGAGGCCATTGATGTGAGCTGTGATGTCATATAGATAAATTGAACATTAAAAGCATATTTAAGAACACGTATAACCTCCTGAAAATGAAAGAAACATATTAAGACTTGCCGAAGTTCACACGTTACCTGAATTTTACATTTCAGTGACGTCCTGAGCCTACATAGGTCAGAAATGATCATCCCTGTGACACTTTTATTAATGATTAAGGCATAAAAATTGGTGCCAGTGGGGTGTGTCTGTGACCAATTTTAAAGTCTTTGCATATTGAAATAGGATTCTAATCTTGTCTTAATTGGGCAGCATTTTGTGGAAATTTGTGTGAGCGTTTTAGTTTGCATACAGAGCCTGTCACAAGTTCATCCATACCTATTATTGCATACAACATGGGTATTCTGCCTGCGTTTCCCTGAAAGATTTTGTTAGTTTAATTAAGATCAAATCCCTCCTCAGTTTTCTTCATATAATTTGACAGTAAAATATGTCAAGGAGATCACAAAAGATCAGCCATTTCAAATTCGCATTGTTCGAAATTGGAAAGCAGAACCAACTAACCTATTATGTTCTGGTATTATTATATTGCTAATTGATAGGAAGGATTTTTCTTAAAATAAGTTTATCTGTATCATTATTTCCATTACGGCGATAAGAAACACACTGAACACTTGCAGAGTTTATAGCGCTTTCTATTATTTTTGAAAAATGAAATCTTTTTATTGCTGTCATTTGCAGAAATGCATAAGTTTGTCTTCAATTACCCGATTTAATTGTATCCCAACTAAGACCTGGGAGGTTTAATTAGTTTCTTAATGATATCCCGATTTCCTTCTTTTGAAGTGAATTGATACTTTCAGGGACATGACTTCCTGAATAGTGACGACTGTATGGTGACTCTCCAGATTTTCTTATGTAAGTCTTTGGACATTTGTCATGTAATATCTGTGAGATTACACTGTGCCTATTGGTAGCTATTGGACTATAGTTGGCTGGATCTTCCACACCAGACAGCCACTTACAGGTATGTCTCAGCAGAGACCATAGGACAGTGATTGGCACGAGCTTTGGTTGATTTTCTACTCCCAAACATGGTGCACCAAGGTCCCCTGATGCAAATCAATTGGTGCTTAAATTCTGCCCGTGGGATTAGCACGGACCATGAGTCAAACATAGAAACATAGAAAATAGGTGCAGGAGGAGGCCATTCGGCCCCTCGAGCCAGCACCGCCATTCATTGTGATCATGGCTGCTCGTCCCCTATCAATAACCCGTGCCTGCCCTCTCCCCATATCTCTTGACTCCACTAGCCCCTAGAGCTCTATCTAACTCTCTCTTAGATCCACCCTGTGACTTGGCTTCCACTGCCCTCTGTGGCAGGGAATTCCATAAATTCACAACTCCCTGGGTGAAAAAGTTTTTTCTCACCTCAGTCTTAAATGACCTCCCTTTTATTCTAAGACTGTGGCCGCTGGTTCTGGACTCGCCAGAAGCCTGATATCTTCTGAGCCAGGTAATTTAATACTGCATTTGGTCCAGTTAATTCATTAAAATACAATAAGCCTTTGAGTACATGTTTGCTAATCAGCAATATTTGTGGAAGTAGATTATTTTAAATCATGCACAATTGCCCATGAAGTAAAGAGAAACACAATCCCTTTTATTCAAGGCTATCTTCAAGGACATTCCGAGCTATATCTTGGTTATAATTCAGACAGACATCAGCCAGGTTGAAACCAAAGAGATAACAGATTAGTTGGAAAGGTTGGGATCGAGAATAGTTATGCAAAAAAGCAGATGGTTATTTCTCAGTGCTCTGTTTTATGCTGTAAATTATAACATGCCAACTTTATTCATTTATTGGTTTGGCTTGATTTGATTGGTGTGATGCTCTACTAAATATTCATACCCCATATTCTTTGTTAAATATTAAATAATTTTAATGAGTTTATGAATTCCAAGCTGTGGCCAGATAAAGTATTTATTATCATCATGTACCTTCTGAAAGTCAGTCTGATCATATGTTCAAATATGAATGCATTCCATTAATCTGGAGTATAGTAAAGAGTGTTTTACACCTAAATCTTACATTTAGCTCAATTCCAGACATATGAATGCGGTCTTATGTCAGTTTATGGAGGTGGCCAATGAACCTGAACTGTTTAGTCCTACAAAACTATACTAATACCACCATATGAAAGTCAAGGGCCATTGTGCTGAAAGGTAAGTGTTAGAATGTGTCAAAGATTCCTAAAGAGTAGAAAGCCAGACTTAGTATAGTTTCTTGCAATTGTAGAACAAAGTGAGTTATCGTTTATTTTAATTTTGGGGTGGAGAAACTTGCAATGTCAGCATTAATTATTTATGCTAAATGTTCCTTTTTCTAGCAAGACAGTTAAGAGTCATCTATGTGGGTGCATTTGGAGTAACATCTCCAGATCTCAAAGTGCAGATGACTTCCAAACTATGTTATGTAAGCTTGTAACAAAAATGGTGAGAAAGCACTCTTTCCAGCAAAAAGACAAGAAAAGAGATTTGATCAGCCTACTCAATTTTCACTGTGTTTGTGCTCCACTTTCACTGGTGAGGATCAGGAAGTCTGAAGACATCTAAACCTAAGATTAACTTTACAAATCCACACCTGTCACTTAGGTTCAACAATTGACACATGTTAAGTGGAAACTCTCCACTTCTGACAGAATTTATCACATGTAGCTTAACGGGCCGCAAGTAAACTTGGAGGTCAATGGTGAGAGAGTCCTAACATAGTGCTTTGATCCAAAACATCAACCATTCCTTGCCACTCATGACCGCTGCATGACCTGCTGAGTTCCTCCAGCAAATTGTTTGTTGGAAGTCAGTACGTTGGAAATACAAAAAAGTTGGGAAATCTATGTGCTCAGACATTTTACAATCCAACTCAGAATTCCTTTAAGGGCCTGTCCCGCCAGCATGCAACTCTATGCGATTAGCACGACCTAACGTGGTCGCTTAAGCCGTCCGGCGTCGCAGGGCCGGTCCCACTTCGATCGCCGGAGCCGTGCGGAATTGTGCGGAGTTCGTCCCGACACCGCGCGGGACTCCGAAAAACCGACTATGTCCAAAAATTCCGCACGGCAACGGCTTGTCGGCTCACAGTCGCCTCGACGCATTACACACCGCCCCGACATCGTGCCTCCGTGAACCTATTTGTAAGTGCCTCCGTGACCCTCTATGTGTGTGGCTCCGTGGCCCTGTGTGTGTGTGTGCCTCGGTGCCCCTCTCTGTGTGCCCCTCTCTGTCCTGGCGAACTTACCTTGGACTTCGCTCCAAGTTCGCCTCACTTTGTGCCGCGTTGCGCCACTCACCCGACCTCCGCGTGGCCCCCGCTGCTGGTTTGGTTGCGCTTGCCGCATACAGGCGCATGCTGGTGGGACAGGCCCTTTAGTGTGGTTGATTCCTAAGAGAAAAAAAGTAAGGTTTCTCTCACATCATTAAAACATGTTTCCTTTACATTGTTGGAAACAGAAAGGCAATGGTAAAAATCTTGAAAAGCTGTTTGCTTATGAAAAAATATATTTATTGGTCAGTTACATTTTTTTTTTAATGGTTAACTGAAGCACATTTTTTTTTACATCCCAAACTATTCTAGGTAGGCAACAATGAAAATTGCTATCTGCTCATAAATTATGATGTTCCGACTCAGGGCTGATGAGTGAAATATTGCAGCATGTAAACCAGTCCAAAACTGGCACATTGTATAGTTTTCCATGATATTTAGCCAAAAAAGCCCACACATGTGCTAACACTGTATAAAAAAGTTATTTTGAATGTTATCTTTTAGAATAAAGGTAGCATAATTACTTTGAAACTTTGAATGGTATTTCTCAGAAACAACCTACAGGGAATTATAAATAATTCATGTGATTGATTCTTCAATGATATAAATTTAATCTGCAGTGGTTGGTCCGTTTGTAGCAGTTATTTGTGTTACTTGTGAGACTATAACGGTTTGTATAGCTGGTGAAGTGTTAATGTCTTGATGTCTATTTTCAAGCAGTAAAACCAGATGTCTTCCATTATTGTAAATTATTCATTATTTCAGCCAAAGAATAGTGTGCTACATTTGAGCAGGAGTAAATAAGTAGATAAAGGGCCTGTCCCACTTCGGCGACCTAATCCGCGAGTTCTGGCGAGTTTGCCCTCGACTCATACTCGCAACATGGTCGACACAACGTCGTAGGAGGTTTTCGTAACTCTCCTTCATGCTCTAGTACGTGGTCTCCGCGTACTCAAGGCCTCAGCTAGGTTGCGGCGTTTTTTTCAATATGTTAAAAACTGCCCACGAGTAAAAAAAGGTCGCCATGGAAACAATCGATACTTTTTGTACTCGTAGATTTAGTCATAGTAGGTCGTAGTAGGTCGGCCTGTTAGTCATAAGTAATCGAAGGTAGTCGAAGATAGTCTTCATCATAGTCGAAGGGAGGTCGTAGGAGATCGAAGGAGGTCGTCTTCACTCTCCACTATTCGGTGTCCAATTTTCCCTAAGTTAGTCAGAGCTAGTTGAAGCTGGTCTTCAACATAGTCGAAGGAGGTCAAAGGAGGTCTTCTACATAGTCGAAGGAGGTCTTCAACATGTCATTTTGTCAAACTCTTCTAAACTCGCCAATTAGGTCACCCAAGTGGGACAGCCCCTTGAGGCAGGAAATCAGGAACTTCCGCTGTTTCAGACTACATGCTGCAGGAAAGCTATAAATACTGCTCCTATTAGATATAAAAGATCTACAAATGGTCTGAGCATTTAAAAAAACTGCAGCTATAAAAAAAGTACAATGATTGCTTTGGGAAGTTTGAATTATATGTAGTCTACTGTTGGCTTGAGATCATTATTCATCTATATAAGACTAATATTAGAAAGGGTATAGTACAGTAGATAAATGGTCTGTAACTGACAATCCATTTATGGATAGTTAATGAAATGTAACAAAGTTCTAAAATGCACTCAACTGTCAGAATGATAAAAGTACATGGGCCTTGAAATTCCTGGCCCTGGGAAAGTAATACTAAGTCACGTACATCATGTAAGGGAGCAAGAAATAGTTCTCATTTTCCCATGACGTAAAACCGGTAGCAGGGATTGGGCATTTCTTGTGCTCATAATTTACCTCCATCCCTCTTCATCTCCACCATAATACTGACCTGGTGGGGATGGTCAATATTCTATGTTTTGTTTATATGACAAGATTCCTTTGCTAAATACTAGAACCCTGCGTAATCCACTTGTGTAGTTTATGTTTTGAAAAACACCATAGAAAAAGATTCTTTGACCCATTGAGTCCACACTAACCATCGATCACCCATTTGCGCTAATTCAATGTTTTCCCAGTTTCTCATTCACTTCCTGCATATATTAGGGGCAATTTACAGAGGGGAATTAGCTTAAAACTTGCACATCTATGGGATGTGGAAGGAAAAGGAGCACCTGGAGGAAACCCATTCAGTCACAGGGAGAACGTGCAAGCTCCACACAGACAGCATCGAGGTCAGGGTCAAATGGTGGTCTTTGGTGTTGTGCAGCAGCAG
Organism: Raja brachyura; assembly: GCA_963514005.1. The sequence continues at coordinate 124,062,170 of OY740781.1, forward strand.
CTCTACCAGAAGCAGTGCCCTTGTAGAGGGCATTTTAAATAAAACTTATCCCAAAACTTATGGATCTAAATTACATAGTCAACAAGTGGTGTTGTGGACGGAAGATGGTCATCAAGAATTAAACCAGGATCTTGAACAGCTGGGCATGTGGACCGAGAAATGTTTAATGGAGATATTTCAGATCAGTGTGAGGTGTTGCATTTTTGCACATCAGTGTGTGTTTTCACTGGTAAGTTTTACATAGAGAGGGTTTTAGAGTAGAGGGGTCCAGGAATACAAGTACGTAGTTCCTTGAAGGTTATGCTGCAGGTCCATAGATTGATGATGAAAGCCATTTGAACTATGCTTCCATGCATATATTCAGTTATCCTGTCCGTAGTTCCCTTGCAAGTCACCAGTCCATTCACTAAACAGGCTAAGTACCCCTGAAACTGGTCATATCTCCTCATCCAATCACATATCGCATGCCTGTGCACAATGATGCATTATCCTTTGCTTCATTATGTTCAGTTATGGTTGTGGGGTAGAGGTTCCCAAAGATAGACACAAAATGTTGGAGTAAATGGCCTGTCCCACCAGCATGCAACTCTATGCGATTAGCACGACCTAACGTGGTCGCTTGAGCCGTCCGGCGTCGCAAGGCCGGTTCCACTTCGATCGCTGGAGCTGTGCGGAATTGTGCGGAGATCGTCCTGAGTTCGTCCCGACACCGCGCGGGGCTCCAAAAAACTGACAATGTCTGAAAATTCCGCGCGGCAACGGCTTGTCGGCTGGCAGTCGCCTCGACATTTACACACCGCCCCGACATCGTGCCTCCGTGAACCTATTTGTAGGTGCCTCCGTGACCCTCTATGTGTGTGGCTCCGCGGCCCTGTGTGTGTGTGTGTGCCTCGGCGCCCCTCTCTGTGTGCCCCCCTCTGTCCTGGCGAACCTACCTTAGACTTCGCTCCAAGTTCGCCTCACTTTGCGCCGCGTTGCACCACTCACCCGCCGCGCGGCCCCGACTGCCGGTTTGGTTGCGCTTGCCGCATGCAGGCGCATGCTGGTGGGAACGGCCCTGTACAGGTGATCACCCGACCTCCGCGCGGCCCCCTCTTCTAGTTTGATCGCGTTCATCGCATAGAGTTGCATGCTGGTGGGACAGGCCCTTAACTCAGCAGGACAGGCAGCACCTCTGGAAAGAAGGAATGGGTGACGTTTCAAGTCAAGACCCTTCTTCAGAAATCATTCAGAATTTCCCAGATGTTCTTCAAATCACAGGATGATGGTCATTGGACTGCAAGATATTTGTTTGAATTTAATTGTGAATGATTAAATGACTCATTTTAATGCTTGAAGTATGAGAGATGCTAACCTCCTGTCCTTGTGAACAGCAAATGTCAGCCCTTGTTTAATCCTGCAAGAATCTGTGGAAATATGCAGTTGGTTAATTCTTGCCAGTTTAGTACAAAGCCACAAGAAATGCTATTCTATTGTGAATAGTTTGTGGAGGAGTTGCAGGAGCTAGGCCTTCTGCAGTAATTATGCAGGAACTATGTTACTTCAAAGTTGCATGCATAGCATGAACTCTGCTGTGCAACCTCCTGCATTACAGAAGCTCTTAAATAATGACTTCCTTTGGGAGTTGCAAAGATGATTTGTCCTACAATGAGGAAGCCCACTATCTGTCACTACATTCAAGCTATTTTTGAATGGCATTCTGTTAAAGCAGTATTGCATGCTACCCAGATGCTTCAATGCGTAGGCAATCTGTACTTCAGATTCCCAAGGTGTCCCAGGCATGCAGAAATGTAATGATTACCTTTAGTAAGAGGTTCTCAACTAAATAATCATGTGGTGCATAATGGCACTTATTTTCCAAGCAATGGAATTTCTAGCCCAAGTTGAATCTTCAAGTTAAAAAAGAGGTAGAGATTTTTTTAATTTGTTGCTTAACTTGGAGATAATGTCAGTTGAAAAGTAAAGGAGCAATGGGTGAATCAGTCAGTTCAAGTTCAAACATCCGGAGGAATAAAGCCATAGATGAGGTCATTGGGAACTGAGGCAGAAACCCATTGAGATAATGTAACAGAGATGTAATTAACAATGTAACACTGGTTATGATTATGAATAGGGAAGTGCTTCCTATTCATGATACCATCTGCAAGATAATTCTATTTGCTGTATGTTACTAACCAAATGTCAGAAAACTCAATAAGAACAAGGTAGGATTAAGAGACACCAGGGAAAATACAGGACTTAGTTTACTTTTCCTACCAGCACCACAGTTCATATATTTCACATAAAGAAAAAACAAGGGGGTTGTCGATTATTGTAATTATTCAAATCTTGCAGTACAACTCAGCCATCACCTACATAAAAGTTAACATAAACATCCATCACAGTGGATTCCACATTCCTCACTGTGATGGAAGGCAATAAAGTTCAATCTTCTTCCTCTTTGTTCTCCCTCGGTCGGGGCAGTCAAACTATCCGCAGCCAGGGCGATCAAAGCCCCCGCAGCCAACGATCGAAGCCCCGTCGTGGTAATCGAAAATCACGCGTCGGGGCGGTAGAAACTCTCTCCGTGGCCTCTTCTTACCAGAGACTGTGGGCTTCATGATATTAATGTCCACGGGCCCTGCAGTTGGGGCTTCAATCCCGGGCAAAGGGATCACAAAATCCATGATGTTAAAGTCCCGCAGACTCCTGCAGCTTGGAGCGCTAGGTCGGTCTCCAGGAAAGGCAGTCAACTCCACGATGTTAGGCCGCAGTGGGGACGGAGATACGATACGGAAAACAATCGCATGTCCGTTGAGGTAAGAGATTGAAAAAAAGTTTCCCCCAACTACCCCCACCCACATAAAACAAACCAAGGAACACTAAAGCATACTTTTTTTTTGTTAAATTTTTTTATTATTACAAGCAATTACATAATAAAAAAGGTGCGTGTTCATTGTTGACATAATAAAAATCATTTTGTTCTTTGTAGATATACATAATCAGTATTATTTATGTTAATCCTTGCTTAATAATTGTACTTATATATATATTTTTTCCATTTTTTATAAAGGTAGAAAATAGTAGAAAAAGATTAAACAAAAATATATATATATATATATAAAAAGTTGGGAAAGAATGGAATATTCTACAGATTTTACATCGTTGGAGATGTATCTGCGTTTTATGAAATGTACTACTTCATCTATTCTGGTTTCAGTCGGGTTCTCGTGCCGAACCAGTTTGCCCCTTCAAATATTCAATAAATGGGGACCATGTTTTTTTAAATAGTTCTTGTTTGTCCATTAAGACAAATCTTATTCTTTCCAAATATAGGGTCTCCGACATTTCTGTGGTCCACATTTTAATTGTGGGGGTTATAGAGCCTTTCCAAAATGTTAATATTAATTTTTCCCCTATTATTAAACTATAATCAATAAAAATTCTTTGATTCGAAGTAATGAATTAATTTGGTTCCGTTATTCCTAATATTATTAATTTTGAGTCAGGAACCAGTTTGCTATTGACTACTTCTGAGATTATCTTAAACATTTCCATCCAAAAATTATTAATTTTCATACAGTTTACGAATGAGTGCAATAGATTAGCCTCTGAGTGTTGACATTTATCACAAATAGGGGAAACACTTGGAAAAATTCTATTCAGTTTTGTTTTTGAATAATGCAATCTATATAATACTTTAAATTGTATTAAAGAATGTCTAGTGTTTATCGAACAGTGATGTATATGTTGTAAGCTATCATCCCAAATTTCTGGACTAATTGTTTGACCTAATTCATTTTCGCATGATTGCCTATATAAATCCGTCTTTGGAGCGTCGCTATCTAATAAAATACTATAAATATATGATATCAGTCTTTCCGTGTTCGGATGTTTATTCAAACATTATTCAAAAATTTCTATCTTTCTAAATCTATATTCATTTGTAATTGACTTAACATAGTCTCTGATTTATAAATATCTAAAGTAATCCTTTGATTGAAGCCCATAAATTTGTTGTAATTCCTGAAATGAGAGAAATGTATTTTTCCTATAGAGATCACCCATCTTTGTAATTCCATAGTTTTTCCATTGTAAAAAAACCCTTATCCATCCATGAGGGTTTAAATGCTGTGTTGTTTACAATAGGAAGAGATAGTGGTATATAATCCAATTTTAATGTTTTCTTTATTTGTTTCCAAGTGCGTATTCCACTGTCTATTATAGGATTTTCTTTATAGGTTTTTTTGCTTAATTTGGTAATAGCAAATAGAATTGACCCAATTTCAAAAGGTAAACAATCTTCTTTTTCCATTTTTAACCAGTCTGGTTGTTTATCTAATTCTTCCAACCAAAAGTTCATATTCTTGATATTAACTGCCCAGAAACATAAAATTCGGTAATGCTAAGCCTCCATTTACTTTTGATTTACATAAATGTTTCTTGTTTATTCTGTGGTTCTTATAATCCCAGATAAAGCATACTTTTAACACATACTTAAAATAACAAAAACAGAAGAAAAGACAGACAGACTGCTGGTGGCGCCACCCAGTGTACATTCTTGCTTCCTGAGTATACCTGTGTGGCTTGGATTTATGACCTGCATAGATGCCCTATTTAGTGAAAGTGAGGAGGCATTCCGTGTTTAAATTCATTATTCTAGATATATTGTTAAAATTAATTATTCTAGATATATTCAATCCTATTCTGTATGAGTACATTAATCAACTGTGTCAATATATGGACACGCCCCGACAAAATGTATTACTGAGTGAGATAAATGTTTACCTGTGAAGGTATATCAGTTGCAATAAAAAGGTCTTCCTAATTATGTGGATATTTTTTAATATTGGAGTTATACATAATGGAAACAAGTTCCTTGAACTAACCCGTACTTGCTGACCAAGATCCCATTTACTTACTTGACCCGTTTATCTGGGTTTGGCCCATTTCCCCTTAAATCTTACTAAATTCCCTGACTGATGAAGGCCAATGTGCCAAAAGCCGCCTACACCATCTCATCTACCTGTGACGCCACTTTCTGTGAGCTATGTACTTGTGCGCCTAGATCCCTCTCCCCCACATTACTCCCCAGAGTACTACAGGGAAAGAAATCTTGTTCTTATTCCCATTTTAATGTTGTCTATGTAAATGCAAGCACATGTCAACACTCGGCTGTATTATAGAACAAACAATTCTGTTCATAACTATTATCAAATAACATCATCTTAAATGCCAGAAACTTTATGTATCCTGCTGTTATTTGACTTGTGTTAAACTTCAAGTGATCTCAAGTTCTGTTCTGTTAGGAGGAAAGAATGACTCTGGCAAATTATTGTTCATTCTGCTTACTTTAGCCACTTACCATGGAATATCTTGCGTAATTGAACTGAAATGCTTTGCAATTTGTCAACAACCACATCCCACATTAGGGTTCAACATTTATTACTGTATAAAACTACAACAAGAAGAATGTTTCCACTTTTCACTTAATAATATGATAGTTTCCAAGGCTGGGAATGATAATTGGAAAAGTTAAAAGTGTGCAGATGGTGGAATCCCATAAGAAAGGAATGTGGGGAATGGAATGTGAAGGGGAGGGTGGGAGCGGGTATTGGGATGGAACTAGGGAAATGGGGAACCTGGCATGGGAGGAGGGAAAGGAACTGTTTGATGTGGGTGGGGGGAGTGGAAAGAAAGATGTTTGCAACATATTGGGGGAGAAAGCTGTGCAGATGAGATGGAAAGGGAGGGGGGGTTGGGAGATCTAGAATTGGACAATTCGGTGTTCCTGCCATTGGATTGAAGATTACCCAAAAAGAGCGAAAGGTATCATAAGAGGAATAGATCGGGTAGATGCACAGAAGGGTAAGTGGGGAGGGATGGATGAGCGAACAAAGGAGTCAAAGAGAATGGTCTCCGTGGCAAGCAGAAAGTGACATGGAGGGGAAGATGTGACAGGTGGTGGGATCAGAGTGAAGCCCGTGGAAATGTTGATGTGTTAATACAGTGGGTGGTGGGTGAAATGTAAGAGGTGGGGAAACTCTATCCCTTTAGCCCCAAGTGGAGAGGGCAAAATACTTCCCGAATACTGCGGAAAACAGGAGGCGGAGGGGGAAACACATTTCCTGAAGAAAGAGGACATCTCAAATGAGTTGAAAGCCTCATCTGGGGAACATGTGGGAAAGAGACAGGTTCGTGAGACGGGCTGGGAGGAGGTATTATCAAGGTAATTGTGGGTCAATGGGTTTCTAGTAGTTGTCTGTGGGTAGTCTTCTCCTGAAATGGAGGCAGATAGATCAACAAAGGGAAGGGAAATGTAAAAGATGGTCAAAGTGAATTTGAGGGTCGGGTGTAGGTTGGTGGTGAAGTTGATTAAATAGATGAGTACTGCTTGGGTGCAGAGGCAGCCAAAATGCAGCTTACTGTAGTGGAGAAAGAGTTGGCGAGTCGTGTCTGGGCACATTTAGAACAATGAGTGTTCAATGTAGCTGGCGAAAAGATAGACATAGCTGGGGATCATGCAAGTGCCCATGGCTACACCAATGTTTGAAGAGTGAGAGAAGTGAAAAGTTGTTAAAGGAGAGGACAGGTTCTGTAGGCAGAAGATTATGTTAATTGAAGGCTACTAATTTGGATTATTTTCTAGGAAGAAACTTCTAGGAGGATCCTGAAGTCTTGTAGATGGGGAATGAAAGTGCACAGGGTTGGACGACCATGGTAAAGATGGGCGGTGGGGCACAGTTATGGTGTGGCGAGTGTGTGAGGTAACCTGGATGTAGACTGGGAATGGACAGGATAAGATAGATGAGAGGTTTGAGGAGATGAGATTGGTGAGGCAAGAGCAAGCAAAACCAATGGGCTGACCAGGGCAGTCTGGTTTGTGGATATTGGGTATGAGATAGAAACAGGTAGTGCAGTTTTGGGGAACTATTAGTTTGGAGACTGTCAAGCGGAGATTGATATAAATTATGAGACATGTGATGGTTTGGGAGATAATGACCTGGTGTTTGTTAGTGGGGTCATGGTCAAGTGGTAGGTGATCAATTTGTATTTATCTAACATACAGAAATCCTGAAATACATTAAAATCGGATAACTATATTTGCATCAATTCTGTGGACGCCTGTGAATTTAAACGGCATTAATTCAAGCAAATAAACTGAATCAGAATGAATAAGATTGAAGGTATGTCATAAATGTTCTTGGGTATAGGTGTTTGGGAAGGGTAAAGTCAAGTGAAGTCACTTTTATTTCTATAGCACATTTAAAAAACAACACTCGTTGGCCAAAGTGCTTTACATTGGTGGAGGTACTAACGTTATACAACAGTGGTTCATAGATTAAGTACATACATAAATACATACATATAGCCCTCCCTCAGAGGACGTCAAGAAAGGCTTGAGCGTAAGGATGAGTTTTAAGTCTCAACTTAAGAGTCAATGGAGGGGGCAGTTCTGAGGGGAAGAGGGATGCTGTTCCACAATCTAGGAGCTGCAACAGTAAAGGCGCGGTCGCCCCTGAGCTTATGCCTAGACCGCGGGATGTTCAGTAACCCCAAGTCGGCCGATCTAAGGGACCTGGAGGTGGTTTGGTTGGTAAGCAGACGTTTGATGCAGGTGGGGGCGAGCTCATTAAGGGCTTTGTAAACATAAAGAAAGATCTTGAAATTTATTCGGAACTACACAGGGAGCCAGTGGAGAGAGGCCAGAATCGGGGTGATGTGGTCCCTTTTACGGGTGCCCGTGAGGAGTCTCGCTGTGGAGTTTTGGACTAGTTGCAGGCGGGACAGGGAAGATTGGCTGATGCAGGTGTAAAGGGAGTTGTAGTAATCGAGGCGGGAGGAGATAAATGTGTGGATGATCTTTTTGAGATCGTCAAACTGGAGGAATTGTTTTATTTTAGCTATCGTCCGAAGCTGGAAGCTAGCTTTTACCACGGCATTGACTTGTTTGTCAAATTTCAATGCCGAGTCAAATATCATGCCAAGGTTTTTGATGTGAGGTCTGAGTCATGTGGAAAGGCTTCCAAGGCTGCCTGCTATCGTTTTGATTGAGTCCGAGGGGCCGAGAAGGATGACCTCAGACTTACTCTCGTTAAGTTGGAGGAAGTTCTGGGCCATCCAACACTTTATATCCTCGAGGCAGTGGATAATCTGAGGAAGGACATTATTGCCATAGAGGGAGTGCAGAGAAGGTTCACCAGACTGATTCCAGGGATGTCAGGACTGTCTTATGAAGAAAGATTGGATAGATTCGGTTTATACTCTCTAGAATTTAGGAGATTGAGAGGGGATCTTATAGAAACTTACAAAATTCTTAAGGGGTTGGACAGGCTAGATGCAGGAAGATTGTTCCCGATGTTGGGGAAGTCCAGGACAAGGGGTCACAGCTTAAGGATAAGGGGGAATTCCTTTAAGACCGAGATGAGAAAGACTTTTTTCACAGAGAGTGATGAGTCTCTGGAACTCTCTGCCACAGAGGGTAGTTGAGGCCAGTTCATTGGCTATATTTAAGAGTGAGTTAGATGTGGCCCTTGTGGCTAAGGGGATCAGAGGGTATGGAGAGAAGGCAGGTACGGGATACTGAGTTGGATGATCAGCCATGATCATATTGAATGGCGTTGCAGGCTCGAAGGGCCGAATGGCCTACTCCTGCACCTAATTTCTATGTTTCTAAGTAGATTTGATTAGTTGTTGGGCTTCAGAGGGAGATAGAGTTGTATATCATCTGCATAGGAATGGAAGGAAATGCCGTGCCTTTGAATGACTTGGCCTAAGGGGAGCATATACAGGGGGAAGAGAATGGGGCCAAGGATGGAACCTTGTGGAACCCCACAGCAGAGGCTAGCTGGGGAGGGAAAAGAGTTTCCTATGTTAGTAGAGAAACTCCTACCTTTGAGGTAGGAGATGAACCAGCTCAGGGCATGCCATCAATACCAACCCCGTACCGGAGACGGTCAATTAGGATGGTGTGGTCGACAGTATCAAATGCTACGCTGAGGTCGAGAAGGAGCAGGATTGCACAGCTGCCGGAGTCAACGGTGAGCAGTAGGTCATTATGTACCTTGATCAGGGCAGACTCTGTGCTGTGGTGGGCCCTGAAACCTGATTGGAAAGTTTCCAAGATAGTATTTTGGTGAAGGTAAGGCATAAGTTGACTTAAAATTACCTTTTCAAGGGCTTTTGAAAGGAAAGGCAGTTTTGAAATAGGTCTGAAGATGCTCGGCAAGGTGGGGTCGAGGTTAGGTTTTTTCAGGGGGGGCTGGACCACCGCATGCTTGAAGCAGGTAGGTACAGTGTCAGTGGCCAGAGAACTGTTGAAGATGGCCAGGATGCTGGGACTGGCTATTGTAATGGCATCCTTCAGAAGGGCAGAGGGAACAACGTCTAGGGGGCAGGTAGTAGGTTTCATGGTGGTGACCAGTTTTACAAGGGAGGGTAGAGTAACGGGTTGGAAACAGTCTAATTTTGAAGAACAGACCAAAGAAACAGCCAGGTCATGGATGGGAGGGTAAATATTCGATCTGATGTTCTTAACTTTGCTGGTGAAAATTGTAGTAAATTCCTCGCACTTAGCAGGGGACCCAGTTAAGCTGCTGCTGGGGGCAGGACATATGATAGAGGTGATGGTACTAAAAAGGACCTTGGAGTTATGAGCGTTTTTGGAAATAAGGGCGGAAAAGTATTTTGTTCTTCCTGTGAAGACTGTTTCTCAGAAGTTCAAAGGAAATTTGAAGCTTATCAGATTTGTACTTCCGTTCTGATTTTCTGCATTCTCTTCTTAGCGCTCTGGTGGTGTCATTGAGCCATGGCCAGCCTTTAGGCTTAGGCTTTTTCATTTTAAGAGGAGCAACAGAATCCAGGATGGAAGAGCAAGTAGTATTGAATAAAGAAATTAGGTCGTTGGTGCTGAGCTGGAGGGGAGACGCCTCAATAGTGCAGATGTTGGGGGCGGCTATGAGAGCCTTATAGAACTTACTAGCAGTCGAAGAGTTTACGTAGCGGGAGTAACGAGCAGGGAGATGGGATTTTGAGGGAGAGAAAGGCAGAGATGCATCAAATTTAATTGCACTATGATCAGAAAGACAGGTATCAATAATTTCTGTATTACAAATTGGGAGACCAGACAAAAGTACTAGGTCGAGTACCTGTCTGTCTGATCATAATGCAATTAAATTTGATGCATTATTATCTGAATGGTGGCAGATTAGGAAAGGGGGAGATGCAACGAGACCTGGGTGTCATGGTACACCAGTCATTGAAAGTAGGCATGCAGGTGCAGCAGGCAGTGAAGAAAGCAAATGGTATGTTAGCATTCATAGCGAAAGGATTTGAGTATAGGAGCAGGGAGGTTCTACTGCAGTTGTACAGGGTTTTGGTGAGGCCACACCTGGAGTATTGCGTACAGTTTTGGTCTCTAAATCTGAGGAAAGACATCCTTGCCATAGAGGGGGTACAGAGAAGATTCACCAGACTGATTCCTGGGATGTCAGGACTTTCATATGAGGAAAGATTGGATAGACTCGGCTTGTACTCGCTGGAATTTAGAAGATCGAGGGGGGATCTTATAGAAACTTACAAAATTCTTAAGGGGTTGGACAAGCTAGATGCTGGAAGATTGTTCCCGATGTTGGGGGAGTCCAGAACAAGGGGTCACAGTCTAAGGATAAGGGGGAATTCCTTTAGGACCGAAATGAGGAAAACATTCTTTACACAGAGAGTCGTGAGTCTCTGAAATTCTCTGCCACAGAAGGTAGTTGAGGCCAGTTCATTGGCTATATTTAAGAGGGCGTTAGATGTGGCACTTGTGGCTAAAGGGATCAGGGGGTATGGAGAGAAGGCAGGTACGGGATACTGAGTTGGATGATCAGCCATGATCACATTGAATGGCGGTGCAGGCTCGAAGGGCCGAATGGCCTACTCCTGCACCTATTTTCTATGTTTCTATGTGTATGGCCAAGCTTGTGCGTGGGTCCAGTGGTGAGGAGAGTCAGATTGAAGGACTCAACCAGGTTCATAAATTCACTCACAAGATGCTTTGTGGGACAGCAGACATGAATGTTAATGTCACCAAGAATCAGGACCCCTTCAAATTTGGGCAACAAGATCACCAAATTGTGAGAAAAAGTCATGCATTTTTGGTGGGTGATACACAAGAACAATTAAAAGTGGACAGATTAGACCAACTATGATTAAAGGATACTTTTAGTCACTGAATATGTTAATCACTCCAGAATAACATAGAGATGATTGTTCAGCAAGGTTGATTAAGAAAAGACATGTAATTTTCCAAGGTAGGTAATATTTGTGTTTGTTGATAGTTGTGTAAATGCTTCATGTTCCACAGTTTCAACTGTAAGTAGAACTAAGTGGAACCACAGCAGTACCCAGCAATTTCCTGATTCCACTGACCCCGTGTCACTGAGCATGGTATTTCCAGAGTAATTACATGTGCATGGCTAAACTGCACATTACAAATTGACTTAAGTATTACATTTGTAATTAATATTTTTGTCTGAGTAGATCATGCATGGCCTGTTTTTAATGCCTCAAAACTCCTCTTATATTTAGTCATTGTTACACCCCAATATAAGCAACTTTTCATCTCTTAAAAATGACAAAGCAAAAAACCATGTCATGACATATAAATATATATTTATATAATGACATATTGTCTGTTGTAGTGGAATGGATGTAAAAAATAGAGAAATTGTTAATATTTTCTATTTCCCATAATCTCTCAAAAACCTAAATTTGCTTATTTTGCAGAAAATGCACTTTGAAATAATGCTTGCCCTTAAAAGGGCACATTATTAATCCCTGCACAAGTAATATATGAAAACATGTATTTATATGATGAGTTGTTTTGTTTTTTTTTAAAGCAAATGAAGGTCGAAATATAATATACTGATACTTCTATACTTCGTTGTTAATAATAAAAGTAAACTTTTTTGGTCATGTATTTTTTAGGTCAGAAAATTTCCAGTCTCTTCACAAAACAAAATTTATCGTAACAATATTATAACAGTGCTTCCAAAATATGCCATCACGCTTTTTATTTGAGAAGAGCTCATATCATAAAATATTTCTGGATAATGTTTAAGACCAGGCAGAAAGGATGCAAGATCATTACTGACAATACCTTCGTCAGATGGTTCCAGTTTATTATAGTAGAGCATTGGAGTCAGCATTAAACATCATGTGACACTCAATGAGAATATTGACCTTAATATTTGAATATATAGAGCAACAGAACTGGCTGGGCAAAATGAGAGATTTTGACATTTTAGCAGTAGATCTGTCATATTTTTTAAATGAATACATTTGTCAGCATTTAATATTACATACTTGAGTGAATAGGTTATGGATTCCGTTAAATGTCCAGTGTCCAATTTCTCATAACTCTGATAGTCACACCACACTATTAACACTGTCATTTCTGGAAGGCAGCATCTGTGGAAGAAATGGGCAGGCAAAGGTTTGGGTTAGGACCTGGCATCAGACTGATTGTAGTGGGGATGGGGGGGAAATCTGATGGGAATGTGGCAAAGCCTGGCAAATGATGGATGAATACAGGTGAGGGGGGCTGTCATTGGCAGATAGAAACATAGAAAATAGGTGCAGGAGTAGACCATTCGGCCCTTCGAGCCTGCACCGCCATTCAATATGATCATGCTGATCATCCAACTCAGTATCCTGTACCTGCCTTCTCTCCATATTGTAAGTGCTGGGTATTGTATCTCCTATATAAAGGAATCGCTTTCTCTTGTCCTTCTCTCTATTCATATATATTGAATTTTGTTTAATATATATAACATTTGTTTAATTAATATATATATAAACAAAATGTCGTTGTTCAGTTACTCTGAAGTAAATATTTTACGTTGACTAAAATATCAACCTGTATATTTTATGTTCACTAATAATTTCAACCTGTTTTATCACTTGAATAAACTGGCTGTTGAGTGGTGGTTGAGTGGGCAGAACTTAAACAAGGCGGCCAGCCTTTCACAATGCTGTGGTTTCCAAGGACACGTGGCAACACTCGATTCACAGTGTACTGACAGTGTCAGGACATTTATAGTGGCTTCTCCCAAGGTTGCTTGGTTAAGTGTGTGATATATAACATGAGTGTCAAAGTTCCAAAGCTATTTCATAACATGCCACCACCATCTGCTCTGTAGCAGTAAACTTGTCCCCCAACTGTCAATAGCTTCCCGTGTGGCAGCATCCAACTAGCCCTGTTTAACATCACTGTCCTCTCAGTCCATGTGCAACCTGTCATATGATGTGAAGTGTACAGTATAAATTAAACCTTACTCAGTCACAAGATTTTGCCCCTGACATATTTGAGTATTTCCTGCAATATTTCTTGGTACTACGGGTCCTTCATCGTTTTTTTACTCCTTTTGCCGGCACCCTTGGTTCCAGAGTCTTGACGGATTATCCATTTTGTTGGATCAACAGAGGTCACATTATGATACACCTCTGACCCACTAAATATACCACTCTTGGTTTGGCTCTCCTGTCCCAGCCTATCCTGCATCAATTTATAATTCAAGCCCTCTAGTTCCAGTGACAAACTCGTTAATATTTTCTGCACCCTTTCCACTTAACAAGGTCCATGGAGTAATGTATGTTTCAATTGTTTTTTTTCTTGTACTTTTCCACCATTGTGGAGAGTGAAGATTAAGGAGGATGTGCGATATGAAGAGAGTGGGGAGGTTAGGAGGGAAAGAGTTAATTGCAAGGGAGTTGTGAGTGAGGGTAGAGTACTGATGATATTGAGAAGATAGGGGAGAAACAGTAGGGTTGATCGATGATGTTGGAAAGTAAAGGCAGCTTTGTCCTGCAGGTAGGTGGATGGCAGGGACACTCCACCAGCTGCCCAGATAGGGTTGGGCCCCTTTAACTAATAACAAGGCAGGCAATAATATTTAATTTAAGACTTACTGCTACTTTCTTACTGGTCTCCAGTACATGACATATAAATAACATCAAATGCTTTATCTGCCTTCATAATGTTACCAGAATTGATTTGTGGCCTTGTTGCATAAGTATATCACATACCTGAAGATGTTGGCAACAACCTAAGCTTGCATTCTTCTGCTTGGACTTAATAATGGGTACAAACACAAAATGGGGAAGTCCAGGATTGATGCTCAAAATTACTCTCACCACTGCAGATGAGATTGACCAGGATTTTCCCTAGATTGAGCCTTTATAGACAATAGACAATTTAATTTGTAAAGAGAGACTGTGTGGGCTGAAGTTGATTTCCTTGGAGAAAAGGTGGATGACTGGGGACCTAATAGAGGTAGTAGACTAAATTACAATAGATAAAGTTGATAATAAGAATTGTTTTTACCACATAGAGAGATGTCTAAAGCATGAGGTCATGGATTTAAAGTAAGGGACATGAGATTTAAGGATTATATACGGACAATTCTCTTCACACAGAAGGTGGTTTGAAACTGTAGCACATTATTTGAAGGGTTGTTGAGGTAATGAATCCAACAATCAAAAAATAATCCGATGAGTACTTGTATCACCAAGACATGGAAGCTCACAATCCACATTCAGGATTTGTATGGACTTGATGACATGATGGGTCGAAGGGTCTGCCTCTGTTTTGTTTGACTGGCTCGCCTCAACGGAGCCGCAGGTCTAAAAGACATACGACAGAAGAAGAAGTTATAAAATATAACCGAGAAAGTGTAGTGAGTGATGTGGATGGTAAAAGGAGGAATATTAATTCCCAGTGTGAGCCAACAAGATTTATAAGCTAACTATCCAGAAGATGCATGGTTTAGGTATTTTGAGTTAAAAAGGGGACCTAATAGGTTAACGGATAGGCTGCAACCTTGTATCGCTACTAATATGATCAAAAACATCGGAATGACTTAACTTGGAGATTGTTGAGGCACGGAATGAATAAGCTAGAAATGTTATCACAGAGCGATATTTTCATTGGCATCAACAGAATTTTACTTAAACCAATTGTAAACTGTGCATCATTGTGGTCAAATTGTAATGCAAATACATACTTTGCAAATTTTGTGAGGTTCAACCACAGAAGGAAGCCTTTAATGGAAAAGGTTTAGTTTATAGATACAGCGTGGAAACAGGCTCTTCGGCACACTGAGTCTGCGCCGACCAGCGATCCCCGCACACTTATACTATCCTACACACACTAGGGACAATTTACAATTTTGCCAATTAGCTTTAAAACCTGTACACCTTGAGTGTGGGAGGAAACTAGAGATCCTGGAGAGAACCCAATGCAGGTCACGGGGAGAACATACAAACTCCGTACAGACAAGCACCTGTAGATCGAACTGGGTCTCTGGCGCTGTTGGGCAGCAACTCTACTGCTGCACCACTGTGCAACCCCGTGAAAAGGCCCAATGCTGCCAGGGCTGAAGGAATGACCACTGGAATGGTCCTGAGGTATTTTTATTTTTCCAGCTGAGGGAGCTGGAGTCTATCGCTAGGTGCCTGCCACTGGCATCCTGGTTCCATGCTGTTAAATCTACATAGTGCATATCCCCATGTACAGCTTGTCATTGAAAAGCAAGCCTGCCTTAATGCTGTGTCATTGGCTGCAATGAAGGTCTCCAATGGGATTCAAGATATTAATGCACAAGATACATTGATTGTCATGCAAATTAGAATATCATAAGTGATAGTAGAATTAGACCATTCAGCCCATCAAGTCCACCCTGCCATTCAATCATGGCTGATCTATATATCCCTCCTAACCCCATTCTCCTGCCTTTTCCCCATAATAGATAATAGGTGCAGGAGTAGGCCATTCGGCCCTTCGAGCCAGCACTGCCATTCAATGTGATCATGGCTGATCATCCCCAATCAGTACCCCTCTGACACCCGTACTAATCAAGAATATATTTATCTCTGCCATAAATATATCCACTGACCTGCCTTCACAGCCTTCTGTGGCAAAGAATTCCACAGATTCACCACCATGTGACCAAAGAAATTCCTCCTCAGCTCCATCCTAAAAGAACATCTTTAAAATTATGAGGCTATGACCTCTGGCCCTCGACTGTTTCAATGAGGTCCCCCCTCATTCTTCTAAACTCCAGCAAATATAGACCCAGTGCCATCAAATGCTCATCATATGTTAACCTACTCATTCCTGGGATCATTCTTGTAACCTCCTCTGGACCCTCTCCAGAGCCAGCACACCCTTCCTCAGATACGGTGGCCTTCCTCACAGCCCAAAACTGCTCACAATATTCCAAATGCGGCCTGACCAGCGCTTTATAGAGCCTCAGCATTACATCCCTGTTTTGTGTACAAGCCCTCTCAAAATAAATGCGAGCATTGCGTTTGCTTTCTTTACTACTGATTCGACTTGTAGATTAACTTTTTAGGAAACCTGCACCAGCGCTCCCAAATCCCTTTGCACCTCCAATTTCTGGATTCTCTCCCTGTTTAGAAAATAATGTATGCCTCTATTCCCACTACCAAAATACATGACACCACACGTTGCTACACTTATTCCATCTGCCACTTCTCTGCCCACTCTCCCAACCCATCCAAGTCCTTTTGCAGAGGCTCTGATTTCTCTACATAACCAGCCCCTCCACCTATTTTTGTACCATCCGCGAACTTGGCCACAATGCCTTCAATCCCCTCATCCAAATAATATTGCATGTCATGGCTCAAAGAAATGACATAACCCTGACGCTATTATTTTGGCACATACACCCATGTAGAGAAGTACTTTTACTTCCCTGTCTGAGTCTGATAGTGACCTTGCATTAGATTGGAAATGATCTTCCTATTTTGTTTGTTTGTGTGTCAGACGATGTAGCTCGCTGTTGGCTTCTGTCGTGATCCAACATGTTGACAGATTTGTCGTCTGATGCGTCACAGAGCGCATCGCGTCGACACTTCCAGGGATCGCCATGAGGAGGCTTCTGTCATGATTCCCATCCTCCTAGTGTGATGAAGTTATAGAGCAGCAGTTCCCAACCTTTTTCGTCCCGTTTATCCCTGGCAACTTTAATGGCACATAACCATGTTATTTCACTTATTCGTGAACTAATGATGAACAGATACCGGTATACCAGAACCAAACAGTCAGTCAAAGGGGGAAAAAAAAGCACAAATCCAGAATCAAC
This sequence comes from Raja brachyura, assembly GCA_963514005.1. The sequence goes on from OY740781.1 coordinate 124,079,299, forward strand.
AAATTTACCCCCTGGGTAGGTGAAATTTACGCCCTGTGGGTTAATTTACCCCAGGTTGGGAAACCTTATTATAGAGGAAGAAAGTGAGTCCCAATTAGAATCATAACCTGTAACACACAAATAAAAAGCAGTACGTTTATTTTTACTTCATATACTTTATGCGACTATGTCTTTTAAGGGAAGCACAGCTGCTCAATCCACTGCCTCCTCCTTTTCTCTTTCCTCTGCCAGTTACTGGATTGTCAACATCTGTAGCCTCACAGATAGTGATTGTTGCTGAGTAACTTCCACTCTTCCCATTGGCACAAAAGTCAAGAGACTGCTGATTCTGTAAACTTTAACTGGCTCACTCCAGAAGTCTCAGGAAAGGACACGTTGATTCATCAGGAGCCTTTGAAGCTGGTATCCCTACGACTCTGTCCGAAGTGTGTCTAATACAGCCAAGCAACAATCAAAGTAGTTGTCCAACTCTGAATCACTTAAAAAAAAATTATACAATCTTGTTCTTTTATTATCTTTGGATCTTTCAGCTGTTGATGTGCTTCTACAGACTAGTACAATCATAAAACAGATTGACTTGTTTGTTTCACTGAGATGTGATTCAGTTGTGCTTATTTGCTCTTCGGTTGATGGTCAGATAGGAGTTTTCTTCCCAGACAGAACGTTTTCTGGTGATGTCTTTCCACTCATTCATCTATTACATTTAATGGTCACTATCCACAAACAGCCACCACACAGGAACCATGAAACTTCCCGTCCATAGAGATTACATTAATTCACCAGTCACCATAAACCTTCATTTAATATGGGGCTGTCTTCAAAAAATCATGATGAGAATTTTGTGAAAGATTGAGAGCAGGTGAGTGGTGTTGTTGAACATGGCGTCACAATATGTTTCTGTTATAATAACAGATATAAGATAATGTATTGACAGTTGGACTGTAGCGATAAACTGGAATTAAAAAGTGGAAGCAATACAAAATAGTCTACTGAAGCCCCACCAATTTTTACACAATAGCACCAAATTTGCTTCACTTTTTTCTCAGCCTGTCAATTCTATAATGTTGCTCGCTAGATGTTAATAGGATGGTATACTACGTCCATCTGCATTCAACCACTGCATTAACTAGAATGGATTGAGGACTGTTTTCATCTGCTCTCACTGAAGAGTAAATCTGATCCAATACTCTACACCAACTGGAGCAGAATCAGGATTCCAAACACATCTGATCCCAGCACCACTTCTGCATTGTGGGCACTGAGAGGTGAACATAAAATAACTCTCCTTTTCACTCCATCCCTCCCCTGTCCTGTCCTTTCAATACACCATTATTAGAAGCTGTCCATTGATTGTGGTTCAAACTGTCCCAACAAAGATAAGTTTGACTTACCAGATTAGTAGAGACCAATGATTTTGCATTATGCAGTGTATGTAAATGTCCCGATTTTCATTTCTGTTGACTGAAGATCAGGTGAGGTGCACAATGGACAATTACTCTAATTTCCTTCAATTTCCTATTGCCCCAAGATTAAGATTTCTCAAAGCCAAAGATCATTCACTATGCTCGTTTCCCTGATCCCTGACCAGTCTGAAGAAGGGTCTCGACCCGAAACGTCGCCTATCTCCTTCGCTCCTTAGATGCTGCTGCACCCGCTGAGTTTCTCCAGCTTTTTGTGTAACCCTCGATTCTCCAGCATCTGCAGTTCCTTCTTTAACAATCATTCACTATGCGTTTGACCATCTACTTGGGTTCTGTGTGTGCATCCATTCCTGTGATAATCCCAGATCATGCTGTGTATTTTTGAATTATTCGAACATATGTAGGAAGTTTATAATCACAAGCAACGGACACAATTACCTAGCTACAACTAAGAAGCAAGAAAAATACTAGAAGCTTATATTGTAATTAAAGATAGCATGGTAATGCATTTTGCATCTGGCTTTCTACACTGACCTCCTGCAAACAGAGAACGTCTGGCAGAAAATTTATAATGGTTATTTTTTTTGTGGTCTCAATCTACCTTGTTTAATACTGCTGAACTGCTGCTAAGTATACCCTTCCTACATTTTGAAAAGTAGGTGTTGTCCCAAATGACTGGTCACAAAATGCCTTCAGAGTTTATTATTTCATTCACAAAGCTCACAACAGGATTGCTTGGAGTGGTAAAGATTTATTTAATTCAAAATAAAAATTGCAGCAGTTTGTTGCAGATAGTAAATATATATTAATCTGCAGTGCAAAGCAGGAAGGTAGAAATAAGAGAATTGTCAGCTTGCAGTTTATGGTTGGTATGAACTCATTTCACTGATATTCTAATACCACATTTACATCAGTGAAAACAATTTGCTGCAGAGACAAAAGATAAATAAACTGCAGCAAATCTGAAATAAGCAAAAAATGCAAGAATCATTCAGCAGGTCAATTCCATTTTACTGATGAAGATTCTTGTACTCTCCATTTACTTTTTCTTTTTCCACAAATACTACCTCACCTGCTGAGTTTTTCCTGCGTTCTCTAGTTTTATTACTGTTTCAGAATCAATCACTTTAATATCAAGACTGCTACTGAGGCTGCATCGTTATTATGACAATTGCACAAATAATGTGCTTATCCTGATTGAGTTCTTACCCACACACTGAGACCAACTCCTAACAGTTTATCTTTACTGCACCAAAAGCTTAAAAGTCAAATTTATGTGATGAGATCAAAGTCCTGTCTAAAGTCAGACTCCAAAGGCATCATAATCACTTTACTGAAGGACATGATTGAGCCAATTGGATCGTTATGTCAGTCTGACAGAGTGCATGACATAACTATCAGAGTTACTTGCTTTAGATGTCATAACTTTCGATCATCCCTACTTTTGTGGACATTTCCATGTGGAAAAGATTAATTTTTCAGCAACACCATTGCTGGCCTGGTATAATCACTCAGCTCTTGCTGATTCACTAATAATATTTTTTGACATTATTTTTACCACTGAATTCACTACCTTTGATTGTGAATGGGGAAGAAATTCATGCATTAGAAATACAAACATTGATAAGTGTAAATGATCAAATTATGAGGCAGCACAGACTGCTTGTGTGGGGCCAAACTTAGTAGATGCCCATGTAGGCGGATTGTGTTCACAGTGGTAACTCGAGTATTTAGTATCTACCCCCACCTCCCTTAGTGGTTTTATGGACAATTTTAGTCAACCACATTGACAACTCTGGTGTCACATGGAGCAAGTCTGGGATATCTCCTACCCTAAAGGACATCGGTGACCTAGAGGAGTTTATACATCAATCCAGTATTTTTGTGGTTATATGCTTTTAGGACATTTTAGATTATTACCAATTTTGATTTCACATCTGTCAGGGGGATCTTTGAACTCGGGTCTGTGGCCTGTTAGTCTAGGTCTTGGGATTACTATTTTGACTAATTTCACTATTGAGCTATCTCTGACTGCACTTCCAATTTTCTGGCTATCAAGATGAATTGTGGCAAAGTTGGCAGTACCACAAATGCAGGCTCACTAACCAGCAGAACTGATATTCTGGTCCATACTCTTGTTCAGTGATATTTGGTGCAGCAACCCCGCCTAACAAAATGTAACATTAAATTTAAACTCAAATAATTGATCTTAAGTATGCTTAGCCTTTACAGATGTGCATAAACTTACGCCTTGTCTGTCATTTAAATGAAATAGCAAAGTGTTGTGAAAACTGGATCATTAGTAAGGTATATTACGTAAAGTATTTTATTGTGTAATTAGGTTTTTTTACCAAGGTATAGGTTACTCCTATACATAGGTGTTTCACAAATGTGAAATTATTATTTTAATGTGGTTGAAAATCTTCAGAGATAACTCCTTGGTATCTCACTTTCAGTTACAAATTATGGAGCGCATGTGGTAATATAGAGTTAATACCAGCATTTTGCAAGTCAAACATAAGACTGCATGCAATTGACATCTGGAAATTTTAAACAGAAGTTGAAAAGGTCATGTGAATTTTTCTCAATCTTGGCAGAATTTTATTTATTAATAAGGTCAACTGCAATCACATATATTATCCAGACGTAAATATATTGGCATTTCTTCATAATCAATGGGTAGAAAGCTTGGGATTCTCCAATAAATACAACAATAAATGTTGGTCTTGATAGTGATATCCATTTCTATGAAAAATAAGTCTTTATGATATTTATTTGTTAGAAATGTGAACAAATCAAGTGCTATGTCTGTTTTTTTAAATGAACAATCATTGGTTGGATGCTATAAGTAACACCACTGACGCAACCATTTTCAAAGTTATCTAAAATTCCAGAGTGAGTAGATCAGTGGCTTGGCTGCAGGTTAAATCACATCTGCATATGATTATCTAGAGTAGCTGCCATGTAACCAATAACTGCTTTGGCATTCCTACCTCACCACAGGTTAAAAAACTTACCAAATAAGTCATCAGTACATTTAGCTGACAACAAAATATGATGTATGCTTCTTAGAAATTCTTCTGCCCATTCTAGGTATTTCTGCTTTGGAAGATGTTAGCAGATGTTGTTCTCCACATGCAAGTAGGAATACTTTGGGCTGGAAAGCACTTTGTGCGCCCTCATCCTGGATCATTTAGGGGGGAATCTTATAGAAACATAAAATTATAAAAGGACTGGACAAGCAAGATGCAGGAAAAATGGTCCCAATGTTGGGCGAGTCCAGAACCAGGGGCCACAGTCTAAGAATAAAGGGGAAGCCATTGAAGACTGAGGTGAGAAAAACTTTTTCACCCAGAGAGTTGTGAATTTGTGGAATTCCCTGCCATAGAGGGCAGTGGAGACCAAATCACTGGATGGATTTAAGAGAGAGTTAGAGCTCTAGGGGCTAGTGGAATCAAGGGATATGGGGAGAAGGCAGGCACGGGTTATTGATTGGGGACGATCATGCATGATCACAATGAATGGCGGTGCTGGCTCGAGTGGACGAATGGCCTCCTCCTGCACCTATTTTCTATGTTTCTATGAACTGGGTCTAATCCTTTGGTATTTTCCAGTCATTTAAGTGTTGGCTGTTGTGACAAGATATTCAACAGGCAAGGTTTTAGTTTTCCTTTGCACAAATTGTACAAAATTAAAAGAGCTGATTTCAGGTGAACCCACGCCAGATGTTAGCTGCAACATTGAACAAAAGAACTGGAGGCCTATTATGGAACAATTGATTGAATATCCAGGTCCAGCCTCATTCCTTGTATCACATGTGATCTGCCCCCTGCCCCCAATCTGCTTTAGAATTCATATTCGAGCTTCTATTAAGACACTTAGTTCTCAATCATTCATAAAATATAGTACAGCACAGGAAAGGGCCTTTTGATCCACAATATCTCTGCTGAACATGATACCAAGATAAAAAAATCTCATCTGTTTGCACATGATCCATATGCCTATCTAAAGCCTTTTAAACACCACTGTCATATCTGCCTCTACCATCACTCCTGGCAGTGCAATCCACGCACCCATCACCATCTGTGTAAAAAAATAAACTTGCCCTATACATCTTCTTTAACCTTTGCCCCTCTCCTTAAAGTTATGCACAATAGTCTTTGATATTTCCACCCTGGGGAAAAAGGTTCCGACTGTCTACCCTACCTGTGCCTCGCATTATTTTATATACTTTTATCAGGTTTCTCCACAATCTCCAACATTCCAGAGAACACAATCCAAACCTGTCGACCTCTCTTAGCTGATACCTCTAATTCAGGGATAATTCTAGTAAACCTCTTCTGCTCCCTCACGAAAGACTTCACATTCTTCCTGTAATGGATTGACCAGAATTTCACGTAATACTCCCAATACAGTCTAACCAAAGTCATATACCAAAGTTATAGAAAGGTGCACCATGGCTTACTGACTCAATGTCTTGTCTATGAAGGCAAGCATACCTTCTGCTTTATTTATTACTCGATCTACTTCTGTTGTCACTTTCAGGCAACTCCACTGGTCACAGACCTCCAGCCTGAATAACATTATTCCACCACAGCCCTCTGTTTTCAGTAAGCTGGTTCAGAATCCATACAACCAAGTCACTGTGAATACCATACACCTTTCACTTTCGGATCCGCTCATCATGGGGGACTTTATCAAATGCCTTACTAAAACCCATGAAGACCATATCCACCATTCTATTTGGATTGATCACATTTGGTGTCTTCTTCAAAAAACGTAATCAAGTTAGTAAGTTATGACCTGTCGCATACAAAACCATGCTGACTGTTCCCAATTAGCCCATTCTTTTCCAAATGGCAGTAAATGCTACTCGAAGAAGCTTCTCCACCGACCTCCAATTCCCTGGATTCTCTCTACTCTTCCTAAACAAAGGAACAACATTAGCTACTCTCCAATCTATTGAGGTCTTGCTTGTGGCTAGAAAAAATATGAAGATCTTCGTCAAGGCTCCTGCAATCTCCTATCTTCCCTCTTAATAATCTGGGGTAGACCCCATCAGGCCCTGCAAAGTTATACATCTCAACGCTCATAAAGAGTCCTAACACCACCTCCTACTTAATGTCCTACTGCCCTTGCACATTAGTATTCTACACACTGATCTTATTGTCTTCCATCTCCTTCTTCTTGATAAATATAGATGCAAAGTACACATTTAGAACCTCACCTACATCCTCTGACTCCAAGCACAAATTTCTTTTTCTGAAGAAGGATTCCAACCCAAAATGTCCCCTATCCATGTTCTCCAGGAATGCTGCCTGACCCACCGAGTTACTCCAGTATTGTGTGTCTATCTTTGGTATAAACCAGCATCTGCGGTTCCTTGTTATTACATCCACTTCTTTATCCTTGAGCGATCCCTCCTTCTCTCTGGTTGCCCTCTTGATTTTAATGTAGGTATACAAAGCCTTGGGATTTCCTTTAATCCGACTTGCCAAAGCCATATTGTGGCCCCATTTGACCTTTATAACCGTCCACTGGTGTTCTTTCCTCACTTTATATTCCTCAAAATCCCCGTCTGATTTTATCTTTTTAAATCTTGCACATCTTTCCTTTTTATTTTTTAAAACCAAATCTATAACTCTTTGGTCACCCAAGGTTCCCTTACTTTGCCATTCTTATCTCGCCTTCTTACTGGAACATGTAGAACTGAACTTGCCCAACAACCACTGCTCCTAATTTACTCTCCCTAGTTAAAGTCATAGTGTGATACAGTGAGGAAACTGGCCCTTCGGCCCAACTTGCCGACACCAGGAAACATGTCCCAGCTACACTAGTCCCACCTGCCCGCTTTTGGTCCTTATCCCTCCAAACCTGTCTTATCCATGTACCTGTCTAACTGTTTCTTAAATGTTGGGATAGTTCCTGCCTCAATGACCTCCTCTGGCAGCTTGTTCCATACACCCACTACCCTTACCTGTCAGATTCCTATTAAATCTTTTCCCCTTCACGTTAAATCTATGTCCTCTGGTCATTGATTCACCTACTCTGGGCAAGAGACTCTGTGTATCTACCTGATCTATTCCTCTCATGAGTAATGTGTAATAACATTGTAATTTGCCTCACTTCAATATAGCATCTTCCTGCAAGTTCCTAATTTATTCTTATTCAAAGTAATCTTACAATTTATGGAATTGTGTATCCCCAAAATGCTCTCCCACTGAAACACCGTCACCTGGCCAAGCTTGTTTTCTAATATTCTCCCTTCTCGAGTTGGACTATCTACATACCGTTTCAGAAAACCCTCTTGTTAACAAATTCTGCCCTGTTTAAACCTTTGGACTGAGCAAGTCCAAGTCAATATTGGGGAAGTTAATGTCATGCACGTCGACAATCCTGTTGCCTTTGCATCTTTCGATAATCTGTCTATATTTCTGTTCCTTTATCTCCTGTTGGTTATTGAGGGGCCTGTAGTGCAGCTCTACAAGACTGATTGCACCTTTGTTATTTTTGCTCTACCCCTATTGCCTCAATGGATGAACTCTCCTGTCTGTTTTCTCTAAGTGCCGCTATGACATTATCTCTGATTTGTAGAGAAACTCCTCCACGTCTTTGCCTTGCTCTCTATTACATCTGAAACATCAAAACCAGGGAACATTGAGCTGCAAATGTGTGTCCCCCGCAACCTTCTCCGCACTGACCACAACATCATATTCACAAGCACCGAACCAGGCTTCAGGTTCTTCAGCTTTACCTATGATACTCCCTGGATTGAAATAAGCACACTTCAGCCTATCAGATTCACCATATTCCTTAAGCTCTCCCTCCCTGTTCTTCCCTCAAGACTTACTGGTCATAACCTCTACCTTCCCATTGGTCCTTCCGTTTGCTGACCTTCCCCTCTGGTTCCCATCCCCCTGCCATTCCTGTTTAAACCCTCATCTGCAGAACCATCTAACATTCTTGTATATCTGTGATTAATTGCAGCTTTGATGAATTGCCAAGCAGTACTGCCTAGATGTTTATATTGTACTTGTTTTTGGTTGTTTCCAGATTTTGTACAGTATTCAGATGTAGACCTGGGGAGATATGCAGTTCCTGAGATAGGACAGCTGTAGGAGGATGTGGGCTGGTTCCCTGGTGAGCAGGATCTTATTTCCCCATTCTCATTTCCACATGTTCCAGATCATTTTGAACTAAATGGTTTATGCGATGCTGCCTCTTCAGGCTGATCATCTCTCTTGGGGTTTAGTTTAGTTCAGTTTAGAGATACAGCGTGGAAATAGGCCCTTCGGCCCACCAAGTTCGCATCGACCTACAATCATCCTATGCTCTATCCTACACACTAGGGACGATTTACAGAAGCCAATTAACCTACAAACAAGCATGTGTTTGGAATGTGGGAGAAAATCAAAGCACCCGGAGGAAACCCACGCAGTCGCAAGGAGAATGTGCTAACTCCGTACAGACAGCACCCATAGTCAGGATCGAACCCGGGTCTCTGGCGCTGTAAAGCAGCAACTCTACTGCTGTGCCACCAACTTTAATTATGGTTGTTGAATATGCCCAAGAGGATGGTCCCAAAGTGTTATAAAAACAGAAGATTCACCTGGAGAGCTGTTCCACTTGCACTAGTCTTATTTCAAGTACTGTTGCTTGATTGTATAATAAACACATTTTGATGCAGTAGTTACAAACATCCTGTTGCAAAAATCAAAGAAATGCAATATTTTGTTTTCTGGATGTGATGTTAGTGAATTCATAATAAGGTAATTATATAATTGTGACAAATCCTGAATGCGGGTGTTTTGTTCCCTGAAAATTATGTTACTAAAAAAATGTCTGCAACTGGTGGTCATAATGGAGCCTTCCCAACGCTTAACAGCCATCTACTTAGGAGAATTTTTGGCAAGTGCAAAAATTAATACAGCTTCATTGGCTGCTAATGGCACCAAGATAGTCCATTTTCAATGTAGGTCTCGATCAGGATTAAAATGCACGATATGCTAAATACCCTCCAGTAATTTATAATACATTGTTTGTTCGCTGTTTAAATTATGTTTAGATTGCACAGTGTCCTTGGTTTGATTAATAGAGGTCCAGAAATACAAAAGGGGTTCTTTGGAATTCCTCGGCTGATGTAAATAATGCTATTTTACACTTGATGGCTGTTGTATTGTTGTATCAGTAGCTTTTTTGATTGCTAACTCCCCCAAAGAAAAATTGGCTGAGGCTTTGGGTGCTATTATAAGGAAAATCAGGGATAGTATAAAAACAAAAGATGAAGCACACAAATTAGCCAGAAAAAGCAACCTACCAGAGGACTGGGAGAAATTCAGAGTCCAGCAGAGGAGGACAAAGGGCTAATTGAGGAAAGGGGAAATAGATTATGAAAGAAAACTGGCAGGGAACATAAAAACTGACTGCAAAAGTTTTTATAGATATGTGAAGGGAAAGAGATTAGTTAAAACAAATGTATGCCCCTTGCAGTCAGAAACAGGTGAATTGATCATGGGGAACAAGGACATGGCAGACCAATTGAATAACTACTTTGGTTCTGTCTTCACTAAGGAAGACATAAATCATCTGCCGGAAATAGCAGGGGACCAGGGGTCAAATAAGATGGAGGAACTGAGTGAAATCCAAGTTAGCCGGGAGGTGGTGTTGCATAAATTGAACGGATTAAAGGCCGATAAATACCTAGGGCCAGATAGTCTGCATCCCAGAGTACTCAAGGAAGTAGCCACAGAAATAGTGGATGCATTAGTGATAATTTTTCAAAACTTCTTAGATTCTGGAGTAGTTCCTGGGGATTGGAGGGTAGCTAATGTAACCCCACTTTTAAAAAAGGAGGGAGAGAGAAAACGGGGAATTACAGACCTGTTAGTCTAACATCGGTAGTGGGGAAACTGCTAGAGTTAGTTATTAAAGATGGGATAGCAGCGCATTTGGAAAGTGGTGAAATCATTGGACAAAGTCAGCATGGATTTACGAAAGGTGAATCATGTCTGACGAATCTCATAGAATTTTTCGAGGCTGTAACTAGTAGAGTGGATAAGGGAGAGCCAGTGGATGTGTTATATCTAGACTTTCGACAAGGTCCCACATAAGAGATTAGTATACAAACTTAAAGCACACGGTACTGGGGGTTCAGTATTGATGTGGATAGAGAACTGGCTGGCAGACAGGAAGCAAAGGGTAAACGGGTCCTTTTCAGAATGGCAGGCAGTGACTAGTGGGGTATCGCAAGGCTCAGTGCTGGGACCCCTGCTATTTACAATATATATTAATGATTTGGACGAGGGAATTGAATGCAACATCTCCAAGTTTGCGGATGACACTAAGCTGGGGGGTAGTGTTAGGTGTGATGAGGGTGCTAGGAGGCTGCAAGGTGACTTGGATAGGCTGGGTGAGTGGGCAAATGCATGGCAGATGCAGTATAATGTGCATAAATGTGAGGTTATCCACTTTGGTGGCAAAAACAGGAGGGTAGACTATTATCTGAATGGTGGCAGATTAGGAAAAGGGGAGATGCAACGAGACCTGGGTGTCATGGTACACCAATCATTGAAAGTAGACATGCAGGTGCAGCAGGCAGTGAAGAAAGCAAACGGTATGTTAGCATTCATAGCGAAAGGATTTGAGTATAGGAGCAGGGAGGTTCTACTGCAGTTGTACAGGGTTTTGGGGAGACCACACCTGGAGTATTGCGTACAGTTTTGGTCTCCAAATCTGAGGAAAGACCTTCTTGCCATAGAGGGAGTACAGAGAAGATTCACCAGACTGATTCCTGGGATGTCAGGACTTTCATATGAGGAAAGACTGGATAGACTCGGCTTGTACTCGCTAGAATTTAGATGACTGAGGGGGGATCTTATAGAAACTTACAAAATTCTTAGGGGGTTGGACAGGCTAGGTGCAGGAAGATTGTTCCCGATGTTGGGGAGGTCCAGAACATGGGGTCACAGTCTAAGGATAAGGGAGAATTCCTTTAGGACCAATATGGAGGAAACATTTTTCACACAGAGAGTGGTGAGTCTCTGGAATTCTCTGCCACATAAGGTAGTTGAAGCCAGTTCATTGGCTATATTTAAGAGGGAGTTAGATGTGGCCCTTGTGGCTAAAGGGATCAGGGGGTATGGAGAGAAGGCAGGTACAGGATACTGAGTTGGTTGATCAGCCTTGATCATATTGAATGGCGGTGCTGGCTCGAAGGGCCGAATGGCCTACTCCTGCACCTATTTTCTATGTTTCTATTCATCCACTCAATAGAGACAGAACATGTGTTGTTCAGCTGAGTAATTGGAGGTTAGGATGGCGAGCAGTTCAAGGGGTTAGGACGGTGAGAGGTTATTGACCTGATCAGGCTTGGTGAGAAGAGAGCCAGTGAAGCCCTCTGCAGTGGACAAGCTTAGAATGGGGAACAAGGAGAACCACTGAAACTATGCAATGCAGAGGCTTATTCCCTGATTTGGAGTGAGAGAGGTGGGCATGGGGCTGCTGCAGGTAGCAGCACTGTCTCACAGCTCCAACGACCAGGGTTTGATTCTGACCTCTGGTACTGACTCAGCGAAGTTTGAATGTTCTCTTCATGGCCTCATGACTTTTTCCTGTGTGCTCCTGTTGCCTCATACATCCATCCTAAAGATAGCTGGCGGTTTGGTTAATTGACCAGTGTGATTACTCTTGGTGTAATTGCGTGCTGGGAGAACCAGGGCACCTGAGGAGAATAGACTGTGGTGAAATAGCTTGGAGAATGGGGAGAATAGACTGTGGTGAAATAGCTTGGAGAATGGGAATGAGGAGATTGCTCCGAGAGCCGGTGTTAATTCGATTGACCAAATGAGGGAGCGAATAATCGGGGATCTCTGTCTTAATTGGGAGTGGGGAACAGGATTGGGAACTAGAGCCTTGTGGAGAAGAGGGGAGAAAGATTAGGAACTTGTTTGTTTTTTTTAAATTGAGAGTGGGAACAGGGATCCGTGCCTTATGTGGGTAAGAGTTGGGTTGGAGATAAGGACATTTAGGACATGGGAGAACATTATCCTTAACCACCCATTCAACCCCATCCTTACCTAGGAATTCAATTTAACTCAATCATCATACGAGGAAGTTAATCTCAAATCTAATGATTTTACAGTCAGACTGGCATTGGTTTAAGGAGAAAAAAAGATCAAGCTACAACTATTGATCATTGTTCTGTGAAGCTTTTCTGAAAATGGCTGTGTGTATACAGTGGGAGAAAACAAATGGTCTTCGGACTGTTGCCACCTTCTGGCAAACTACCGTTTATCACAAACATATAAATAGCTAGATGAGAGTTCTGGATAGTAACCAAGCAGGCGGTTAGAAACATATCTCTGTGTACATTCAATGCCTTATAGAGGCGAGAGGAGAACGTTGTTGAGACCAAGTAAAGGAAATAGGTCAGACATTGGAATAGTTTGTGTGCAGGTTATTTGGTTCAGGTTTACACTGATTTGGAGTGAGAGAGGTGGGCATGGGGCTGCTGCAGGCTTGTTTGATTTCATTTTTATTGTGTCTTTGGTGGGCACGCCAGTGACAGTTTGTAACAGCTTGGAAAATACTTTCTTTCGTGTCAACGTCATCAGCGTCCCATCTGGTTTACATTGCAGTGTAAACCTGAACCAAGTATTTTTGTGTGAATGCATAAGTTTTAATGGGATATGTGAATTGCCATTAAAAATGTCTAGTTCAATTACTAATAAATTGTTTTGCAATGGATTAGTTAACTTGGGGAAATATTTCCTATGTACAATACATGTAATAAAATAGGAATCCTACATAAAATCTAAGCAGATTACTTCTCTACACATGGTACTAGTTTGATTTAAACATTACCAATTTTTTTTTCAATTTAATTAGGCACCAATCTGTGTTGTAAGCCATGGTGAGACTGGACCCATTCGTTGTAACAGATGTAAGGCCTACATGTCTCCATTAATGCAGTTCATAGAAGGGGGACGGAAGTACCAGTGTGGATTCTGCAGCTGTGTCAATGAAGGTTGGTAATTCATTTTATTCTCTTGCCATCATTAACCTCACAATAACACCTCCAATGCAGCACCGATTTCTGAGTCCCTAATGGCTGAAGGAAATGAAATTGATATTGTTGGAACAATTCTTATTCAGCCCTCAAAAGTTTTACCATATGGTCCTTAGTGCAAGAATAAATTGTACAGATACGACAAAATAGGGAGAAGAATGGAACTTTAGTTTAGAGAAACAGCCCCTTCGGCCCACCGACTCCATGCTGACCAACAATCACCTATTCACGTTAGTTATATCTAATCCCAGTTGGTGGGATTAGTCTGCTGGCAGCTGTCATGCAGTAAATGGGCTGAATGATTCTCCATTATGGTAATAAGTAATTTTACTAAATAGATAGTTCTATAAGAACTAGTTTTGGGCCCACTTTCAAGCAGAAAACTCACAGCACACTAGCAGTTTTTAAAACAATATTTGGAATTAAGTTGATGTTTGTAAAGCTGTTTACAATATTGTAAATCGATTACTTCTAATAAAAGAAATTAAACAAAAAAAAAAGAAATGTTAAACAGCCTGAAGCTTACCTGAACTGCAGCTCCCGGGTTCTTCAGTGTATTCACATGAGCTGTTGAAGCCACACAGCTGTCTAGAATTGGCTCATTAAGTGGTCAGGAGTAGTTAGTGTTTGCAATGGCTCTCAGTTGAATCACAGGAGGAATTATGGACTTCATTGGCCATCAAGGGTGTTGTGAAATCTGGAGAAACGTCTCAATTCTGTAATTAAATTCAGACTCATCCCATTTTGCATTTAGTTAAGGCATTTGATATTGTGGCTTTAAAATGGACACTCCTTTGTTTCTTTGAGAATAGTGTGTTTTAATTGCATGGTTTAATGTACAGGCCTAATTGAATACTGCTTACCTAACTTACTATATTTAATACTAAAGGAGATTTGGTCATTCTGTAAATAGTTGAAGTGATGTATGCCTGTTTAGGGCCAAGAGGCTTAATTCTGATTTCATTAACCAAGAAACATTTTTTTCCTCGGGCACATTTAGAAATTATTTTTATTCTGCCTTTTTTACAAAAACACTGCATGCATTTTATTCCATCAAATCAACTAGATACATGGAACTGATTTTTTTTTTATTGCCTTGTTTGATTTCTGCATGAACGTCACTGCATTCCCTCTGATGAAATCAAACCTTATTTGTTCAAAGAAAGATTGGCGGAGTGTGTGAGCTGGGATTAAGTGGTTTAAAGTGTTTGGCTATTTTCCGAGTATGTTGCCAAAACTGTTTGACTGGAACACATTACTTAAATTGGATTTTATTCAGTTGGATCATTATGACCCTTTCCCTTATAAAGTAAGCTTGTTAACTCTGAATCTTCATATCTTTCTTCCTTCTGCCACTCTACAAAATTCTAGAGCAAATATATGGGGTACTTAGTGAGAATATTGACATGTTTCTAAAATCATGAAAAGCAGACTACAACATGCACAGAGAGTTATGCAAAGATCGATACAAAATGCTGGAGTAACCCAGCGGGACAGGCAGCATCTCTGGAGCGAAGGAATGGGTGACGTTTCAGGTCGAGACCCTTTGGGTCTGAAGAAAGGACTCGACCTGAAATGTCACCCATTCCTTCTCTTCAGAGATGCTGCTTGTCCCGCTGAGTTACGCCAGCATTTTGTGTCTATCTTCGATTTAAACCAGCATCTGCAGTTCTTTCCCACACATTGAGAGTTATGCATTTACATTACACCATAACTGTGAAATAAATGATATCAAATGATTAGCATGTTCTATCTATCTAGATTCCTCCCCCCCTCTCCTCCCCCCCTCTCCTCCCCCCCTCTCCCCCCCCTCTCTCCCCCCCCTCTCTCCCCCCCCTCTCTCCCCCCCCCTCCCTCTCCCCCCCCTCTCCCCCCCCTCTCCCCCCCCCTCTCTCCCCCCTCCCACCCCGCCCCCCCTCGCCCCTCTCTCCCCCCCTCTCTCCCCCCCTCTCCCCCCCTCTCCCCCCCTCTCCCCCCCCTCTCCCCCCCCTCCCCTCCCCCCTCTCTCCCCCCTGCCACCCCGCCCCTCGCCCCTCTCCTCCCCCCCACCCTCTCCCCCCCCTCTCCCCCCCTCTCTCCCCCCCTCTCTCCCCCCTCCCCTCTCTCCCCCTCCCCTCTCTCCCCCCCTCCCCTCTCTCCCCCCCTCCCCTCTCTCCCCCCCTCCCCTCTCTTCCCCCTCCCCTCTCTTCCCCCCCCCTCTCTTCCCCCCCCCTCTCTTCCCCCCCCTCTCTTCCCCCCCCCTCCCCCCCCCTCCCCCTCTCTTCCCCCTCCCCTCTCTTCCCCCCCCCTCTCTTCCCCCCCCTCTCTTCCCCCCCCTCTCTTCCCCCCCCCCTCCCCCCCCCTCTCTCCCCCCTCCCACCCCTCCCACCCCGCCCCCCCTCGCCCCCCCTCTCTCCCCCCCTCTCTCCCCCCCCTCTCTCCCCCCCCTCTCTCCCCCCCTCTCCCCCCCCTCCCCTCCCCCCTCTCTCCCCCCTGCCACCCCGCCCCTCGCCCCTCTCCTCCCCCCCACCCTCTCCCCCCCCTCTCCCCCCCCCTCTCCCCCCCTCTCTCCCCCCCTCTCTCCCCCCTCCCCTCTCTCCCCCCCCTCCCCTCTCTCCCCCCCTCCCCTCTCTCCCCCCCTCCCCTCTCTCCCCCCCTCCCCTCTCTCCCCCCCTCCCCTCTCTCCCCCCCTCCCCTCTCTTCCCCCCTCCCCTCTCTTCCCCCTCCCCTCTCTTCCCCCTCCCCTCTCTTCCCCCTCCCCTCTCTTCCCCCCTCCCCTCTCTTCCCCCCCCTCTCTTCCCCCCCCCTCTCTTCCCCCCCCCCTCTCTTCCCCCCCCCCCTCTCTTCCCCCCCCCCTCTCTTCCCCCCCCCTCTCTTCCCCCCCCCTCTCTTCCCCCCCCCTCTCTTCCCCCCCCCTCTCTTCCCCCCCCTCTCTTCCCCCCCCTCTCTTCCCCCCCCCCTCTCTTCCCCCTCTCTCTTCCCCCCCCCTCTCTTCCCCCCCCTCTTCCCCCCCCCCTCTCTCTCCCCCCCCCTGCAAGTTTCTTAGAGAGGGGGTAAGAAACTGCACTTGAATTTGGTGGCCTTGCACCCTGCTTGAAATGGTAGGAAAATGCATTTGAATTTGGTGGCCTTGGACCTTGCTTGAAATGGAATTTCAAGGAATAGCCATGAGTCAACTGTTTGCCCACGAGCCGTGAGTAAGCTGCCAGCACATTAGGTTTGAGTGACGGAGCTGTCACTCCAAGAATCCATTTGGCCCACAATGTCCATACTAGCCCTCTGGAAACCAGTCCCGTCAGCCCACAATACCCATACTAGCGTTCCAGAACCCCCCACTGGCCACCAATATTGGAATTGGTGGAGAGGTGGAATATTGCGTTGGGGGACCAGCCCGCCCTTGTGAACATGGGACCCAACGGGTCCCACTTAGTCTAGTATTATTATAAAACTCTGATCTCGGATGTATTCTTATGGGTTTGTTTGCTTGATTATTTTTCTTTGATTCACATCTCCTCGAAAACCCGACACGTTAACGGTGAATTTTTTCATATTCCGGTAGAGATTTACCTCATGATTTCAAAACCCCTCATCTGTAAATTTGATTTATTATTTCCAAAGTTTTTTGCTAAAATTGTTCACCAATCTGACATCTTTTAAAATCTAACGAGCTGGATGACGTCTCAATGGCTCCTCTCGCTCACAGTCGACCGGCCTGCCGTCCGCAGCGCTCCGCCCTGCCAAATGCCCTGCCGCCTTACCCTCCAAGTGATGCCGACGAGCACCCGAGTGATGACGTCACAAAGAGCGACAAGCAGTGCACTCGTGCCTCGACTCAGATTTCCCAAGAGAAGCCGAGTGTCAGGCCCTTTACTAGAACTCTCTCTCTCTCTCTCTCTCTCTCTCTCTCTCTCTCTCTCTCTCTCTCTCTCTCTCTCTCTCTCTCTCTCTCTTTTTATCCCCGGGCTCTCTCCTCTTTTCGCAGCCCGCTCGCTTGCTCGGCTCCCCTCCCCCCCTCCCCCCCCTTTCCCCCTCTCCCCTTCTCCCCCCTATCCCTCCCCCTCTATCCCCCCTCCCTCTCTCCCCCCTCCCTCTCCATCCCCCCTCCCCCCCACCCCCCCCACTTCCCCCCCCATCCCTTCTTACCCCCCTCCCCCCCCCCCTCTGTGTGTGTGTATGTGTGTGTGTGGGGTTGTTAGTGTGTGTGTGTGACGCCGAAGGCTCCCCTCCCCCCGCAAACACGCATTGAGGGGATGGGACCCAACGGGTCCCCCTTGGTCTTGTTTAATGTAAAATCACTACATTTATGCAATTGTAAATATTTGATCTGAGTTTAAGCTACTTTTTGTAGAAATGATGGAGGGGCAATTTGGAAATTCTTTCAAATTCACCTCAGGCAATTGTTCCAGTGATACTCCAATAGGGATTTTTTTTTAGAAATCCCAGCCACATTTAGGGCCCGGGTTTCAGGTGCAACAGAATGATGGTTTATTCCTTTGTCACTTTCCCATGCCAACCTCAATCAAACTAATGGTTCATTATGACTTGCCGGTCAAGGGATGTCTGTATGTACATCCCACTGCAGCTTCCAGCTGAGGTTGCTATTTAGTGGCCTTGAAACTATTTCCAGGAGATTGAATAGAAGTAGCGGGTGGGATAATGTTAGTTGCTTGGTAATGTTATGAAACTCATTGAATCCCCCCAATATTTTAGTTCAAGCTGCCCAATTAGTCTGAACAAGGGTTCCGACTTGAAATGTCACATATTCATTCTCTCCAGAGATGCTGCCTGACTGGCTGAATTGCTCCAACACTTTGTGTCTATCTTTGTCCATTAAAGTATTGGTAAAGCACGTCCTGACAACTGATGACTTCCATAGAAAATCCTCCTTGGAAGTTGTTGATTTTGCTCCAATAAGTCCAGAAAAAGATTGTCCTTTTTGGGTTTTAGGTTTCTGAGATTGCTTTCCCAATGTGAGTATATGGCACGTAGACGATGTGACAATTTAAATGTGATTGTCACCTCCTGGTACCAAATGCACTTGCAATCCATCCCAATATATTTGGTTTCCTCTCAACCTTTATACATTGATGTATCCAGACATATGTAGCCTCACAGATCATTTATTGGTGCAAACTGAAGCAGAGCAAACTTTCAAATTGCACCTTTAACAACGGTTGTCAGTTGCAGTGCAAACCTGCAAGGAGCCCAACTATATGGTAGATGCCAATTTACCAATGAACATGTTGTGATGATGGAAATGTATTTCCCAACCTCCAACATCTCAATGTTACTGCCTCAATGCAGACTGCAAGGGTTGAAGGGATGTAGGATGAGTGGCTTCAGTTTGAGCATATGGCTCCTGGGACTCTCACTAAAGCAAAGTCCTGCTGTTGATTGAACCTGGCAAGAATCACCACTCATCTATTAAATATCAACTTTATTATCCATGTGGAATAGACAAAGTATAACAGGTTTATATTTGGACAGTGGAGACATAAGGAACTGCAAATGCTGGTTTATAAGAAAAAACACATAGTGCTGAAGTAACTCAGCGGGTCAGGCATGACATCTGGAGAGAATGGATAGTTGACATTTCGGGTTGGGACCCATCTTCAGTATGAAAAATGATCCCGACCTGAAACGTCACCTATCCATGTCCGCCAGATATGATGCTGCCTGATCTATTGCGTTACTCCAGCACTTTGTGACTTTTATTATATTTGGGCAAAGCAGTTTAACTGTAAAATGCTTCCAAAAAGTTTCTAAAGTTTTTATTGTAGTATTATTTCAGCCATTCTTTTGCCATCTGGAACTAACTATTCAGATTTCCCAAAATACTTTTTTTAAAAACATGGCATGTAACTACCTCACTTTCCTGCAATCTCTTGCTCATTGCAATTTCTGCATTATTTTCTGCCAATTCTATTATTTTAATATTACTCCACCAGCTGAACTCCCCTCTCTAATTTATATCTCTAATTAGTTTGCATTTCATCCATCGTTCTGAGTTGCTTTGCAACTGTTTTTATTTCATCTATCATTATGCTGTAATACTTTTTATCCCGCAAGCCAAACATCTTTCCACAGGAAGACACAGTCGGGAGGCCTATCTGTGGGGTGCCTTTATTCGATGTTGAACAATATAATTTAGTTGTCCAGCTTTTTTTCCCTCTAATACAGCTAAGTTAAGTCACTCATCTATGCATTCTACTATTCTGTACCACAATACTTTGTAGCTCTTTACATGCCAGTTATCATTAGGATAGCGTCTTCTCTTATCATGTCTTGTTGCCAAAGCCCCATTACACTTAGCATAAAGAAACTCATCCTGATACTTCTCTACGGTTTTGCAGTAATGAATTTAAACTGAGTCACTTAAAGTGAAAAGAAAGTAATTCCTATTCACTCGAATTGATATTTTGAAAATACATATTAAGTCTCCTTTTTCAGTTTTTCTTTTGTGTTCACAGACTTTTAAAGCAATTATTTTGTTTAGATGTCGGAATTCTTCAAGCCCACAGGGCCATTGGCAATTCAGATCTCAGATTCAATTCCATAGCTCCTTCTTCATTGGTACAAAACTTGTTACTGATCAGCAATGCAATATTTTAGAGCAGAAGCTGTCTGAAATAGCTTGTCAAAGTTATGCTTTCAAACATTTTTTTACAAAATATAATTGTTTCACTTGATTTGGGTGGTACAGGTTTAATTCATGTAGATAGACTAATTGGAAATGAAAATCAGACTAGTTTACAAGAGCTAATAGATAGATAAGATCCTCCTCTCCGACCCTAACCCATCGCCTCACGCCCAACATCCAGCCATACACATACACATTTTGATTGATCAAATTACAATGCAATGCAGGTGGCTTACATCAGAAATTAGATATTTTCTAATTGCTTAATAGTCTTGCTGCAATCTTATTGGGAACATTGAGCAGTGTATGCCATGCTTCCATCAATGAACCCCAGACTGTTAGCGATTAGGTTCCTTTCATGTTGAAAGTCCAGTGGATATCGTTCTGTTTCATGTGCCAGAATAAAAATGGTAGCTATAATGTCATTGCTGCCTGGTGTAACAAGGCTTTATCCTTGGTAGCTGTTAATACTAATTAATTGTTTTAATTATCCTACACTGAAAACATTACCAGCAAAGGCACAAGGCAACATTTTTCCCTGTGCAATCTTATACTTCTGTGTTTCTTCTTTGGGTGTCATTGACATTGGAAAGAAGAATCTATGGGTTATTCACAAGAAATATGGAACTGCAGATGCTGGTTTACACAAAAGGACACCACTGCTGGAGTAACTCAGCGGTTCAAACAGAATCTCTGGAGAACAGGGAAAGGTGGTATTTTCAGGTTGGGACCTTTTTTCAGACCCTTCTGCAAGTCTGAAACATAGAAAATAGGTGCAGGAGTAGGCCATTCGGCCCTTCGAGCCTGCACCGCCATTCAATATGATCATGGCTGATCATCCAACTCAGTATCCCGTACATGCCTTCTCTCCATACCCCCTGATCCCTCTAGCCACAAGGGCCACATCTAACTCCCTCTTAAATATAGCCAATGAACTGGTCTCAACTACCTTCTGTGGCAGAGAATTCCAGAGATTCACCACTCTCTGTGTGATAAATGTTTTGCTCAAAGATATCCCCCTTATCCATAAACTGTGACCCCTTGTTCTGGACTTCCCCAACATCGGGAACAATCTTCCTGCATCTAGCCTGTCCAACCCCCTAAGAATTTTGTAAGTTTCTATAAGATCCTTCCTCAATCTTCTAAATTCTAGCGAGTACAAGCTGAGTCTATCCAGTCTTTCTTCATATGAAAGTCCTGACGTCCCAGGAATCATTCTGGTGAACCTTCTCTGTACTCCCTCTATGGCAAGAATGTTTTTCCTCAGATTTGGAGACCAAAACTGTACGCAATACTCCAGGTGTGGTCTCACCAAGACCCTGTCCACTGCAGTAGAACCCCCCTGCTCCTATACTCAAATCCTTTTGCTATGAATGTTAACATACCATTTGCTTTCTTCACTGCCTGCTGCACCTGCATGCCTATTTTCAATGACTGGTGTACCATGACACCCAGATCTCGTTGCATCTCCCCTTTTCCTAATCGGGCACCATTCAGATAATAGTCTACTTTCCTGTTTTTACCACCAAAGTGGATAACCTCACATTTACCCACATTATCCTGCATCTGCCATGCATTTGCCCACTCACCCAACCTATCCAAGTCACCTTGCAGCCTCATAGCATCCTCCTCACAGCTAACACTGCCCCTCAGCTTCGTGTCATCTGCAAACTTGGAGATGTTGCATTCAATTCCCTCGTCCAAATCATTACTATATATTGTAAATAGCTGGGGTCCCAGCACTGAGCCTTGCGGTACCCCACTAGTCACTGCCTGCCATTCGGCAAAGGTTCCTACTCCTACTCTTTGCTTCCTGTCTACCAGCCAGTTCTCTATCCACATCAATACTGAACCCCCAATACTGTGTGCTTTAAGTTTGTATACTAATCTCTTATGTGGGACCTTGTCGAAAGCCTTCTGAAAGTCCAGATATAACACATCCACTGGTTGTCCCTTATCCACTCTACTAGTTACATCCTCGAAAAATTCTATAAGATTCATCAGACATGATTTACCTTTCGTAAATCAATGCTGACTTTGTCCAATGATTTCACCACTTTCCAAATGTGCTGCTATCCCATCGTTAATAACTGACTCTAGCAGTTTCCCCACTACCGATTTTAGACTAACTGGTCTGTAATTCCCCGTTTTCTCTCTCCCTCCCTGCATCCACTATTTCTGGGGCTACTTCCTGAAGAAGGGATCCAACCTGAAATGCCATGCTCTCCAGAGATACGGCTTGAGCCGCTGAGTTACTCCAGTACTTTGTGTCCTATTAGTTATCCATGTCAACCATATAGTATGCAGCAGTAGTTTTGTGCAGGTCAATGTAGGGACACATTCTAGTAATAATTCAGGCTTTTAAAATTCTTTGCTATTTTCCTGGAGCTAACCCACACATTACCATGTTTACACAGTTTAACTCCCGACTCCATCATTGATTTTCTGCTTTGCGACTAGCAGTAAGCTTTGAAGGGTAGGCTAATTAGTGGAATTTTCTAAAGATCCGGCAACTCATCCCTCAGGCTCTTGTTACTCCCATTCAGTTCAAGCCACATAAGATTCATATGTTATCTCAGGTTTCTTTTGTGTTATCAAAATAAGTTTTTACAGGGTTGGAACTCCATAGCCTAATGAACTCATCAGCTGTGTTCAAAAGAAACCTTGAAATAAAATAATTGGTCTCATTGCTTAATCTTAATTGAGGAATGGTCTCGACCTGAAACATCATCCATTCTTTTTCGCTGGGGATGGTGCCTGACCTGCTGAGTTACTCCAGCACTTTGTGTCCATCTTCGGTATAAACCAGCATCTGCAGTTTTTGCAATTGTAAGTTATCATTCAAAATCTTCTTTGGCTGTGATATTAAACATTTAAACAGCATACTTTTTTTTTCTAATCATAGAAAACATAAAATTTGAAAGGAATAGAAGAAACTCAGGTCATAATATTCTTATTAGGTATAGGCTTAGATTTATAAATGTAATAGACAATAGACAATAGGTGCAGGAGTAAGCCATACGGCCCTTCAAGCCAGCACCACCATTCAATGTGATCATGGCTGATCATCCACAATCAGTACCCCATTCCTGCCTTCTCCCCATATCCCCTAACTCTGCTATTTTCAAGAGCCCTATCTAGCTCTCTCTTGAAAGTTTCCAGGGAACCGGCCTCCACTGCCCTCTGAGGCAGAGAATTCCATAGACTCACAACTCTCTGTGTGAAAAGGTGTTTCCTCATCTCCGTTCTAAATGGCTTATCCCTTATTCCTAAACTGTGGCACCTGGTTCTGGCCTTCCCCACGTTACTTATTGTAATATGTACTGATGTTTAATGAAAAGCTTTATTTTACTTGCTATCCAAACATATCAGATAGCCAGGTCAAACTCAAGTCCAATAGATAGAGCAAAGTGGAAAATACAGAGTGCAGAATATAGTTCTCAGCATTACAGCGCATTGTAGCGCATCAGTTCCATAGACAAAGTCCAATGTTCACAATGGAATATTGATGAATTGGACAGTACCCTGGCTTAGAGAAAAACAATTCAGAAGCCTGATAACAGAGTGGAAGCACTATTCATGAGTCTGGTGGTATGTACTTTCAAGGATCTGTACCTTTTGCCAGATGGGAGCAGGGAGAAGAAAGAATTACTGGGGTGGGTCAAGACTTTGATTATGTTGGCTGCTTTTCCGAGGCAGCATAAAATGTAGATGGTGTCGATTGTGGGAAGTCTCATCCGTGTGATGGACTAGGCTACATCCACACCTCTCGGCAATTTTCATGCGGTCTTGAGCAGAGCTGTGATGCAACCCAACAGTATACTCTCATCCAATTCCATTTCCATACCGTTGATACCGATTGGGGCATGTACTCTACCATTCCTCCTGTATTTATGCTGTATCTGCCATTTAGTCATTTAAAATATTGGTTTATGTTTTTCCTTCTGTAGTCCCCCCATTCTATTTTCAACACTTGGATCACATGGGCAGGAGGTTGGATCATTATGAAAGGCCAGAGTTGTCTCTTGGATCCTATGAATTTGTGGCGACTTTAGATTACTGCAAAGTAAGTATAAATGATTTATAAAATGTCTTCCCACATTGCTACATGATATGCAGTGCAAGACTCCTTCTAGTTAATTAATTCTTGTTGTTTTTTTGTTGTTTAATAACCAACCTAGTGCTTCTATATAAATAGTTTCATTTAAATAAAGGTATTGTTGTATCAGTTGTCATAGTTGCAGATAGTTGCATGATCTAACTGAATGCAGGTTATGTCAAATGAGCGCGATGCCCCACTCCTTACCATTTTACTGTCACAGTAGATGGACGTTGTGAAAAAGATTTACAGGCTTGTTTTCTGGCAAGGAATGAGATGTGATTAATGAATAACTATTTCCACTAAAAGTCAGATATAACCCAATAGTTAATCCTTAAATAGGCACAAAAACCTGGAGTAACTCAGCGGGACAGGCAGCATCTCTGGTGAGAAAGAATGGGTGAAGTTTTTCGGGTTGAGGCCCTTCTTCAAACTGAAACATTCAAACATTCCTGCCTGTCCCACTGAGTTACTCCAGCTTTTTGTGTCTATCTTTGGTTTAAACCAGCATCTGCAGTTCCTTCCTACACAGTTGGCCCTTAATGTTTACTTAGAAATTGTTAATCCTAATTACTTGTTTTCAGTATCCAACATAGTGTATTGTGTAGAGTTCTTTTGTTATGCAGCACCTCGTATATCTAAATTAATGCTGAGTTTCACCAACAATTCCTGACTTTCACTTTAAGACTCGTATTTGTAGAAATATGCATTACATTTAAATTCTCCAGCTGTTAATTTTGGATTTATTTTGGCTCACTGGTTTATTTGCATTTGTTTATTAGGAACAGATTATAAAACCTGAACTTCTTTGGCTTGGTCCCCCCCCCCCCCCCCCCCCCTTGCCCTTCCAAACCCCCTATGATCCATGTTAATTTACAAAGTGCAACTCATAAACCAGAACTGATGGTCAAATAATCTTGAAACACCTCGATCCCTCCATCCCGCCAAAGTGCAGATATATGTATATGTATATGTATATATATAAAACCTTTCACTTGAGTTACCTTTTCTGTAGTTGTCTTTTTTTATTCTGTTCATTGCTAATGAGCCCCAGACATGTATAACACTTTTCTACTTCAAAGGGTGCCATTTGTAAATTAATAGAGACATCTTAGCTTGTGTGCAAAGTGATATGAAGTCAAGTGATTGCAGATGGAACATATTACAGCTGAGTTCAGAAAAAAGTATCTGTCATCTCACTCTGAGTTACAGACTGACAATACACCAATGATGCACTGAAGCTCTTCAGCCAACAATCAGGACAGATTTACTTTGCTTTTTTTATTGTAGTAAATACACTATCATTTCAATCATATAAACATTTAACTTTCAATCTAATAATCCATTATATTAAACATTTCCACACAGGATATTTTGTAGAATCGGGCCTTGGTTCTGCTAAAGCAGAACTGACATCCAGTGTTTATTAGCAAATATAATTGAGTAAAAGATTTATGAAACCATCCCCTGCCACTTCCCTCTGCAACCCCAAGGCACTCTATCTGATTACCTCATCCATTCAAAGAACTTCGCTATTGTGATCAGCACAGGCCTGGCCTGACCTTTGTCTTTATGAGTACCTTTATATATTTTTTAAATAAAATGTAGATATCAAATGTGACTATAAAATGGTCCATGTCCAAGAAATTATCTATTTTCTCGTATATTACATGGTCCTGCTGGATAAAGAATACATGCTAGAATTTGGCAGGAATTGACTATTAAATCATTAGAAATAAAAACATGTGCCTGATTTTGACATCTGATTTTCTGCAGAATATCTGCAAAGAAAATGTCACAGGAAGCATTGTGTAAAGCAAACCCCAATAAAGCTAGGCTGAGCCTGCTGCTACTTTCCATTTCCAAGATCAGAATTCATCTAAAATGTTTTGTATTACTTGTGGCAAACAAATACACAGTAAGTGGGAATATATTGAGTATACTTTGGAGTGGAAAATATTCACAAATCCTCAAAGGTACGGGTAGATCAATAAGGTGGTTAAAAGCATAAAGACATATGGAATTATTTGCTTTATTTGTCAATGAACAGGACTTGGTCATAGAGAGGTTAAACTTGAACACAATATTATTGCAGCTTGATTACTGCACAAAGGTCAGGTCATCTTATCAGAGGAATGATGTGATCATAGTGGAGAGGGTGAAGGGGAGATTTATAAGGGTGCTACTAGGATTGCAATATGTTGGTAACGTGGAAAGTTGATATAAATTAGGGTTGTTCTTTTTGGAACGGGGAGGCTGACAGGAGACAACTTAGGTACATTAAATTTAGAGGTGCCTTTGGAGAGTAAATAGGATGGGCCTATTTCCCAGAAAATAGTAAGCAGAAACCTAGGAGAATAGATTTAAAGTAATCTACAGGACTAGAGGAACATGAGGAAAAGTTTTCATTTATTAGAGGAACGTGAGAAAAAGTGTAGCTGTCATGAGCTCACTGTCCATAGGAAGGTGGATGTAGAAACCCTAATTAAAAAAAAAAAGAACTATAATGAATACATGAAGAGCCATGACCGACAGTTATCCTAGGGCCATAAAATGGGATTAAACTGGGTGAGCTTTGAATATCATCGCAATGATATTTAATACCACTACAGCTTAGTCTGCTAGCATTAAGTGAACAAGGAATTTCATTGCACCCTAGTGTATATGACAATAAACTAATCTGAATCGGAGAGCTGGAATCCTGAAAACATTGTAGATCGTGAGGGATTTGCTGGTATAGGAGGATCAGTGCTGTGAGAATTGGAGGATGGGTAGGGGAGGTGGGGGGGAGGGGGAGATATTGACTGGTGAAAGGGCTTGAGACATAGGAAGGTCAGGGCACCTGGAACATTGGAGTTTGGGGGCTGAACCATTGCAGCATTGGCACTTGAGATATTGAAGTTCAGATGGCCTGAAACCCTTGACATTGGAGCACCTGAGATATTTATGAGTCATTGCCAGGAATATTGGAGGCTCTAAAAGATCAAAAGTAACCTATTGGTTGCACAGCAGTTGCACAGCAGTCCTGAGGGTTTAATAAATCACCTTAATTCAGTTTTTTTATGAGATACATACTTGCCTGCTGTTTCTTCAGTAATAAATCTCCTATTTATTTTAACAAATATATTTTCAATACCGCCTCCAGAATCTCTATTTACTCAGTGACCCAATATGCCTTGACTCCATAAAAGACCTGGAACCTCACACCATCATCTGGGGGCAGGTTGTTAAAGTAAGATTGTTTATAGTTTGCTTTTTGTTCACTTATTTATTTTTGTTTACAGAACAGCAAGCCCCCTGCTCCACCAGCCTTCATCTTCATGATCGACGTGTCATACAGCAGCATCAAAAATGGCTGCGTCAAGCTAATATGTGAGGAGCTGAAGACTCTGCTAGATAAGTTACCAAGGTAAAACAGATTTGTTGGATTTGACACAGTCACTAAATACAAGAGATGCTTATCATGTAAGGTGTTTACATATGCCAACATGTATGCAATAACTAGATCATCAAAATGTTTTACTGACTTTTCTAGCTTACTAACTTTTCTAGATCATTGCAGTTTTTACAGATCATATTAGAAACAAAATAAATTAAAAAATCAAATAGGTTTAGAGAATAGTGGTATACCTCATTGTTAATATACTAATCAATATCATTGATCATGCTCCTTTTGAGCCTTCTGCCAGTACTTCCCATTCAGCCTATTTATTCTTCCTCACCTAGATTCCATCTCAATCTCAAAGTCAGGTTAGTTTATTGTCATATACACCAGGGTGTAATGAAATTCCTTTTTGACATGAAGCTCACAGTCTAAACTGTATACATACATTTATGATAAATACAACACAAGTGTAAAACAGCAGAATGATGTAAGATCAGTGCGAAAACCGTAATGCAAAAGAATATTAAAGTACAATGAAGGAATAGCTGAATGCCGACATCTCTACAGCAGCTCCGTTGATGAGGGACAGAATTGTGTTTACCATCACACTTTCTTAGGTATCATTGAACATGGAATGTTTACTTTGATATCTCGTTCACATGTGCTTCCCCACAATTGAAGCCCCTGAGACAAATCTGTCCAGCCCCTCTATATGGTGCTTTAAAAGAAACATTTTGTAAGTTTTAAGAGCTGTTAATGTTTATTTTTCTACTCTCCTCAAGCTTCTTCCTCTATTCCCTCTTGGATTTTCTAATGTTCCTCTCACTTCCCAGATGCTATTCTTTACTCCTTGTGCATCCCATGGTGTTGTACAAGGAGCCTGGAGATTGGATTCTGGTACTCTGAATGACCCTGTATTATACCTGATGCCAAAATCATGCATCAGAAGAAGTATCTCAAAACCAGAGAAATCACAATTCTACTTTCTTCCTTTTAGAAGCAATAGAAGCCAGTTTCCATGTTCACAGTTGGCAGCTGCTTGGTGGGCTTCAGCCCGTGTCTCATTCGTGCATTGCCTGCATGGAAGCAGGTTGGCGTTACAGATGCACAGACTGCCACAGAGCTGAGGGAAGTGATGGGTCGGCGAAAGACACAAGGGGGAGAGGTTGTGGAAATCAGGGGGAGAAGTAATTGGAAAAAGAAGATTTAAAATAAGCCATATTTAGGGATTCCCATGCAGTACAATGTGCAGATTAAACCCCATGCCTTGATCACATCAGGGCTACTGATCACAGCGTTGAGTGTTCTTTATTAGTACTCGCTGCCTACCAAAAAGGTATCGCAGGTAAATTAACACGGACAATTCAGTGCTTATTAAAATGATGTCCCAACATGGAGGACCATTTGATTTATGTATGGTTCCCAACTTGGTTTATTGTGAGCGAACAATGTAAAGAGCTTTTGATAGCTCCTAAACTCTAAATGTTAGTGATGTCATCACATGTGTTGATAATAATGGGTAATTGATGTATGTGCCAGCATTCATTGCAGTAGGAAGGATCTGGGTTGATTTACAAATTTGCACAATTTCTGCTGGAAATAAGTGGAAAGTCTACAAGCTGTGCAAAACATTCTGTTTTGTGTGCAATTTAGACAGACAAACAGGCACAGATGTTTCTGCAGCAAAACAAAGTTGAAACCA
Source organism: Raja brachyura (assembly GCA_963514005.1). Next base: position 124,108,592 of record OY740781.1, read on the forward strand.
CTCTTCAGACTGATTGGAATTGGGGTGGAGGAAGCTGGAAAAGAGTGGGGTGGGGCAGGACAGACAATGACAAGTGGTGGGTGGATACAGGTGAGGGGGAGGGGGTATCAATGTCAGATTTGAGGAGTGGGTGACAAAGGCAAGAACCGAAAAGGAGATAAAAGGGTATCAGTTAAGGATTGGAGGAGTAAAATGTATAGCCGGAGGGAAGATTTGAGTTAAAGTGGGAGGGGAAAGTGTGAGAGTGTGGATAAGAGGTAAATGGAGACTCTAGTATGGGAGATTAGTCTATGAAGGAGGGAAAAGGAGCAGCGTGACTGAGGAGGTGGGAAATGGAGGGAGAAGTGTATGCACACATGGGTGGGGGTGAGGGGTGAGGGGTGGGATGAGGAATTAAATGTTCATACTGTTGGGTTGTAAGTTACAAAGGTGGAATATGAGGTGCTGTTTCTCCAGTTTACGTGTGGCCTCACTCTGACAATGGAAGAGGCCCAGGACAAAAAAAGCTGGTATGCGAACGGCAAGGGACATTAAAATGATTAGCAACAGGGAGATGCAGCACAAATGTTTGTTGAAACAGTCGCCTAGTCTACACTCGCCAATGTATAGGAGGCCACACAGAGAGCACTGAATACAGTAGACAAGGTTTGAAGAGATGCATGTAAACCACTGGGGTTACACAAAAAGCTAGAGAAACTCAGCGGGTGCAGCAGCATCTAAGGAGCGAAGGAGATAGGCGACGTTTCGGGTCGAGACCCTTCTTCAGACCCGAAACGTCGCCTATCTCCTTCACTCCTTAGATGCTGCTGCACCCGCTGAGTTTCTCCAGCTTTTTGTGAACCCTCGATTCTCCAGCATCTGCAGTTCCTTCTTTAACAACATGTAAACCACTGACTCACTTGGAAGAGCTGCTGGCTCCTGTAATGTAAATGAGAGAGGAGGTGTACGGACAATTGCTGCAACTTCTGAGGTTGCTGGGGAAAGGACCTGCAGATAGGACGGGTCGGGCTATCAATGAGCAAACCACTCTGAGGGAGTGATCTTCCTGACTGCTGAGTTCTTCCAGCGCTTTGTGTTTTGCTCAAGATTCTAGCATCTGCAGTTTATTGTGTCTCCACAGATGTTTTATTCTCAATTTTACATTTCCATTGGCTTATAAATAGCAGTATTAAACAGGCAATGCAGAAAAATGCATAGGCACCAATAAAATGCTCTTATCCCACATCTTGAAGACACCACAAACAGTTTTGTGGGAAGACATAGGCTGGTAATCTGCTTAGCACCTCATAAATCAAGGTGGTTGCAGTGCTGAAAAGCACGAAAAGAAAACTGTTATCAGGTTTCCTGTACACAAACAAAAAAAAATGAGCAAGCATGGAATGTTCAGTTTTATTGGTCTTCAAGCATTTGTAACTTTTTCGACTGAAATTTTACTTTAATAAAACAAAATGAAAATCTTGCCCCTTTCATGTTGCAGAGTGATATACTATCCAATTAAGTACTTTGGAAGTTTATTAAGCAATGAGAGGGAGAGAAATGGCCACCAATTCTCATACAACAAAACATGCACAAGAAAGATATCCTGTTTTATGGATTATGGAATGGGCATTATTGATCTGGGTATTTTGGATTACTGCTTTAGTCTTCCATATCCACCTAGGGGCACAGTTAGGGCCTTGATTTAGCATTTTATCTGAGAGATTGCAACTCTCCAGTACTGTGCTGGATTACCAAAGTGATAGCCTGCATTGAATTCTACAAAATCACCAGCTGCTTCATTTTCCTAAATTTACTGAATTGAAATCCTTATCAATGACTGATGTTCCCTAATGTTTTTTAAGCCTACCCTCATTAACCCCCTTCATTAACTAGAGCGCATGCTAAGAGTGAAGCCTTTTCATGTCCCATTGTGTTAGTCCATACTGAGATATTAACTCCCACTCTCAAATTTAACATTCTCACTATATGTTTAAAAGGCCAGATGACCTTGTCTCGTAAACTCCTACAGTCCGACACAAATCTTCACCTCGCCTTCCATTTTATATATTTATATATATTTATATATATAGAAACCAACAACTTGATATATATATATTCTTGTGCATATATATATATATATATATATATATATATATATATATATATATATATATATATATATACATACATACATATACAGGTATATATCCTTAATTTGTCCATTAGTTGCCAGTTTTCACTTGTTTACGCCTCCACCTCTGGAATTTCATTTCGGAGTCACGTGAGTGACTTCGTGAAGAGCCCGCCGGCGCGCATGCTCGACATATCGTCGTAACGCGTTGCTGCGACGGCTGGCGGTGGAGCGCGCTCCTCGCCAGCCCTTCATAAGGGGCCACGGAGGTGAGTATTCTACCTTTAGTTGGTGGTCCTTGTTGTCTGATTATGTCTTGCAGCAAGGACATGGATGGGAGTTCGAAGGGCCGGAGGACGTCAGGACGAGTTCGCCGGTCAACAGTTCCGGGGCCTTTACCATCGGCAATACCTGCAGCGCAGGCCGGGACTCAGGCGGAGATGTGGGTAAGCCCTGTGATTACAGGTCCAGGTCCGCCAGCACACCACAGCTCGGAGGAGTTCGACCAGGAGGAGTGTGGTGTGCCGCCAGAGCAGGGGGACCCTGCCATGGCAGTCAGGTCGTCAGCGGCGCTGGCGACCTCGAGCAGGGCACGTGCCGTTGCACGGTCTGTTCCACTCAGCCCTCCGAGAAGGGGGAGGGCAGGAGCCCAGAAGCCTAACCCTGTTAGGGCTAAGGCATTGCCTATCGCGGAGGAGCGGTCAGGTTCCAGGGCGAGACCCGGGGCGGCTGTGAGGTCCAGCCGGCACACCCCGACTCTCGACGCCGGGACGGGTCGGTCGAGTCGGGTCTCGTCACGGTCGCCGAGCCCCCCATGGATGGGTGGGCGAGACCATGCGTCGGCAACGTCCACGATGTGGGCAGCCGGCAAGACTGCGCGGGCCCCAGGCAGCCATGCTTCGGCTGGTGCCGACACCTCGCCGCAAGTGCCCTTAGTGGCAGCGGCTTCAGCTCTCGCTAAACGGAGGCGATTGAACACGCCCGCGCAGGAATCGCGCAGTTTCGCCTCGGCGGCTGTTAGCGACAACTACCGGCACCGGCAGGGCCTCGACGAGGTGCGGGCCGATGGCAGGAGCCCGGTTTTCTTTTCAGAGCCGGAGGACTCCGACCACCTGAGTGTTCAGGGTGAAGGGCGTATTGACCGTATGGAGCGGCTGCTGGAGCTCCTGCTTCAACGTCAACAACAGCAGGGCAGCAACAGGCACAGGGCGTCTTCACCAACATCTACTATCAGCCTGGAGCAGCAGGAGGAGGAGGTTCTGGTGGATCCCGTACCAACTCCGTTGGAGGTGCCAGCGGAAGAACTCTTGGATGTGGCAACCAAATTCGCGGCCCCACATACGGCTGGTCTTCCTCTAAATACAAAGCTGGCAGCCACAGTGGACTTTCTTAATAATCAGGAGCTGCAGGAAGAAGTCCTCATCCAGGCTATGAGCCGGCACAAGGGTCCATCAAACTGCAACTCCCTCAACGTGCCTGTGGTCAATACGCCAATATGGGGCAACATCAGTGCGGCTATCCGTCAACAGGAGCTAAAATTGCAGCGGATCCTGAAACTCCTCACGGCCGGTATTACCGCCTTTGTGCGGTCGGTGGACGGGGACGAACTGAATTTGGACCAGGAAGATGCTCTGGCCTTATTGTGCGCGACCCAGCACGAAATCAACGGGTTTCGCAAAAACAGCATCCGCCCAGCACTCAACCCGAAGTTTGCAGGATTGTGCAAACCACCGCCGCCGCCGCCGCCCCGTCAGCTCTTTGGTGAGGACCTCTCGAAGAGAGTCAAAGAGCTTGACGAACAAGCCAAAACGGTGGGGATCATGCGCTCTCAGAGTGCCCCCACACCGTCAGGCTCAAAAGCTCCATACATTCGCTCACGAGGGTCGGCCGGTGCCTCGACGAGGACTCGCCCTCTAGCTCCACAACGACAACAGCACCAGAACCAGCACCAAGGGTCTTTTTTAGGACAGGGTCGGCAGAGACCTTTGTGGAAATCGAAGACGCCGCGCCCTCAAGCCAACCCAGCACCTCCACGGCCACCCACACGTGTCAAGGACCGCCGGTAACCACGGAGGTGAGGGGGTCTGGTTCTCTTTTTTCTCTCTGTTTAACTACCCATGTTGGTGGTCGTTTACGGTTGTTTTTGGATGCATGGGGTAATTTTACTGGTGATGAGTATGTGTTGCGGAATATTCGGGGGCATAAAATTGAGTTTATTAATGGCGACATTCCTCCATCCCAGCACATGCCTGGTCGTACGTTCAAATTGTCTGCTGCAGAACAGGCAGCAGGTTACAAGGAAATTTTAAGTTTGGAACAGAAGGGTGTGATTGAGAAAACAGTGCATGAGCCAATTGAATTTGTTTCGAACATATTTACTAGACCTAAGAAGGATGGAGGCTGTCGTGTCATTATTGATCTAACCCGTTTGAATACGTTTGTAACATATACTCATTTTAAAATGGATACGTTTGAAACAGCCAAATCATTGATTTCTCATGGCTGCTTTATGGCATGCATTGATTTGAGGGATGCATATTATTCAGTATCCATCCAGAAAGATGATAGAAGGTTTTTGAAATTTATCTGGATGGGGCAACTTTGGCAGTATAAGGCTTTGCCTAATGGGCTTACTACAGCCCCTAGATTGTTCACTAAATTGGTGAAGCCAATCATGGCTTATTTGAGACAACGACATCATATGGTTATGGCCTATTTAGATGATGTCTTTATTGTGGGCCACACCCTGCAATTGGCTGAACAGGGTGTTGCAGCTGCTGTCAATATATTTCAACAATTAGGATTCATTGTCCATCCAGAGAAATCGAAGTTCTGCCCTGCCCAGGTAATTAATTACCTAGGGTTCACGGTGAACTCAATGAGCATGAGGATAACTATACCAATTAACAAAATTGAGGAAGTCACTAAGGTGTGCAGAGATTTAATTGGCACCAATATACCATCGATTCGGCATACAGCCACAGTAATTGGCAAGTTAGTGGCTTTGTTTCCGGCAGCACGATATGGACCTTTGCATTATCAGAATTTGCAAAGAGCTAAAATTACTGCGTTAAAACGGAACGCTGGTCATTACGATCGATCTATGCAGCTGCCGTCCGAAGCGATAACTGAGTTGCAATGGTGGGTGTGTCACATTAGCAACTCATTTAAGCCTGTCAGGGAGGCTAATCCGGTGGTATATTTACAGACTGATGCAAGCTCCAATGGCTGGGGAGCTACTGATAATTGCTCTAGTTGTGGGGGTAGATGGGACACCCTTGAGGCATCGATGTTGTTGACTCAAGGGATTAACTATTTGGAGCTGCTGGCAGCATTCCACGGACTTCGTGCATATTGTTCCAAGCTTGTTGGAGCACACGTCCGTCTCCAAATAGACAACACCACAGCTGTGGCATATTTAAACCATATGGGTGGTACCCGGTCAGTTTCGTGTGACAAATTGGCTAACTCAATTTGGCTCTGGTGTATTCAAAGAGACATTTGGATTTCAGCTACCTATTTGCCAGGTGAGCTTAATACTGTGGCGGACACCAGGTCACGCAAATTTAATGACAACATTGAATGGATGTTGCATCCTGAGATTTTTTCTAAAGTCACAGCCAAATTTGGTAAACCGGACATTGACCTTTTTGCGTCACGGTTGAACCATCAGGTACCAGCCTACGTTTCATGGGAACCAGATCCTGGGGCAATAGCGCTAGATGCATTCTCGCTGGACTGGGGGAATTGGTTTTTCTATGCCTTCCCTCCGTTTTGCCTCATCAGTCGGGTATTGCGAAAGATTCAGGCAGATGCTGCCAAGGGCATCCTTATTATACCCGACTGGCCCACACAGCCTTGGTATCCGGTGGTCTTTGACATGCTCAACGAACCTTGGGTCCTTTTGAAGGGTTGCCCACAATTGGTTACTCACCCTGTGTCAGGGGAGCCACATCCCTGCCATGGCTATTTAAATTTGTTGGCTTGCAGGTTCTGAACAGGCCGTTAGTCCAATACGGCCTCTCGGCTCGGACCATGGATACCATCGGGGCGTCGTGTCGAGAGTCCACAGGCGAAGATACCGCTCGCATATTAAGAAGTGGGAAGCCTACTGCAGCCGCTCTCGCATCACGTACGATGACGTGACAATAACCGACGTCCTGGAATTCCTCGCGGGGTTGCACCATGATGAACACTTAAGTTACAGTGCCATCAACAGCGCCAGAAGTGCGCTATCATTCTACCTCAAGATTGGGGTAGGATCCAACAGGCTAGTGTCCAGACTCATGCGGGGTATATTCAATATGAATCCGCCTACACCACGCTATAATATCACCTGGGATGTCAGGGACGTATTAACCCTGCTCAGGACGTGGTCTCCCATGGAAGGGCTCCAACTGGACCAACTCACCATGAAGCTGGTGATGTTACTAGCGCTGACTTCAGCTCAGAGGGTACAGACACTACACAAACTGCGTGTCGACAGAATGACAGCTACCCCTACAGAAGTAGTCTTTTTCGTTGACGAGCTACTAAAGCAGCATAGACCTGGGTGCACAGGGCTGCAGCTGAAGTTCCCGGCATACCCCGCAGATGCTAGGCTATGTTTAGTCTCACATATCCGCCACTATGTCAAAGTGACGGCACGCATCAGAGGAATGGAGAGATACCTGCTTGTCACTCATAAGAGACCTCATCATCGAGTGACAGTCCAGACGATATCCAGGTGGCTTCGAGTCGTCTTGGGTAAGTCAGGTATCGACATTAATGTGTTCAAGTCTCATTCCACCAGGGCTGCATCGACGTCAGCGGCGAGGGTCGTGGAGGTGCCCATGGACCAAATTCTCGCCACAGCAGGATGGGCGAATGAAGCTGTGTTCCAGCGTTTTTATAACAAGCCTGTTGCTGCTCCTCTACAGTTCGCAGAAGCCGTGCTGAATGCAGGTCAAGAACGTGGAGATGTCCCCGCATGAGGGGTTTTGATTTGTTATTAATAAATATGCTCTTGTTTTGCAGTATGAACTATTGAGCAAGTTTGTTCCTCCCATCCATCCCTGGTAATGGTGTGTCAGCATGGACGTGGTCCAGGGCATGTAATCACAGAAGCTTTGAAGTCTTCACGAAGTCACTCACGTGACTCCGAAATGAAATAGTAAGATTGAACGAGAACTTACCAGTTCGAAGGTTGATCTTTATTTTATGAGGAGTCGAAGTGAGGGATTTCGTGCCCTCCTCGCCCAACCCTCAATCACCTTCATCTGGTAATCTTAGTCAATTCAATCATACTATGCGAAGTCATTTCTTTTGTTGGTTTCTGTGATTCCACGCCGCTACTTTGAAGTATGTCGAGCATGCGCGCCGGCGGGCTCTTCACGAAATCCCTCACTTCGACTCCTCATAAAATAAAGATCAACCTTCGAACTGGTAAGTTCTCGTTCAATCTTACTATTCCCCTGCCCTAAAGCTTGACTCTCTATTTGTCATTTGAGATTTTCTTTAAAATGTGTTCTAGCCTTTCTTTATATCTTTCCTCTGATTTAACTTTTTGGTATTACTCAATATTGAGGTTATTAAGCAAATTCAAGTTGTTGGTTTCTATGTACACATGATTCAGAGAATTACCAAGCTCTCAAAAGAAACTACAACTATTCATTCCCACCTTTAACCGACATGCAGGTCAAATTGACTTTCAGTCTTAATCTCAATGGAAAACCAGAAATCTACCAGCAACATTCCAATATTACTGCCAGTGGTGAAGAAGTATTACTTTAAAGATATTACAAAAATACAAATTATTGTAGACCACACTCCCCATGCTTTTTAGTTAACATTTTTTAACTGTCACATTGGTATTTGATTTCAGAAAGTGGCAGTGTCTGTTATAGTTTTTGCCTTCTTTTGAAACTATTAACAATCTTATCTTCCACTCTCAACTTATTTTACAGGGCAGATGAAGCAGAGACTTCTGCCATTAGAGTTGGCTTTGTCACTTATAACAAGATTCTCCATTTCTACAATCTTAAAAGCAGTCTTGCACAGCCACAGATGTTAGTGGTGTCGGACATTGGAGAGATGTTTGTTCCGCTATTGGATGGCTTCCTTGTCAATGTCCACGAATCACAAAATGTTATTAACAAGTAAGCATAAATATAATCATTTATAATTACCAACATTACGATTCTTGCAAATTATTTGTTTATTCAAATTGGTCTAAATTGGTCTGTGTTGCTGCTTATTGTAACTGAATATCAATGCAAAATCCTTTTAAATCGTGTCCTGATTTGGATATCAAAAATACAGTATGTAGCTGCAATTTAATAAACATCATCCCAAGGGCATCATAATTGATGACTAATGGAGATCATTTGCTCTTGCTATAAATCATTTTGTCTGGCTAGTGGAAATAGATATGCTTTTCCTTGTAAGGAAAGCAAATGCCAATATGTCAGGATTGATCGTGGTGATTTAAGGGTTCTGATTCTGAAATTTTGCAGGAGACTTGGGAATGGTGCAGAAAATTGGCAACATTTACTGTCTTAAGTTGTTATGTTACTTTTTGGGAATTTTGCAGAACCCAGATCACAGTTATATTTGGAGACTGAGTGAACAGCTTTTCCACCCAGTCCATCTTGTACATTTTCAATAATCATAATATTATAATTTGCTAATGTTTGTAATATATCCACTCAAGGCAAAGTGTATAAGTATGTTCATCAATCTACTTTTAAACAATTAGCTTACATTTACATTTTCAATTCTTCAGGAACATTTAATTAAACAAAACTGGTGGTTGTGTTATGTGAAATAGGGACATGTCACACAGCTAATAATCACACGCAGAATAACTTTAAACATCAGTACTTTTTAGAGGTTCTTCTGACATAGCCAGCTTATTGCATCCACATAGTCTTTGTCCACTATATATCCATTAAAATATTACCAACTCTGGACTAATTAAAATAAATAAATTTAATAATGCCAATCCAGTAATTTAAATGTGAGTTCTAGCAATTGCAACAACCTCTTAATAAGCACTGTGCTTTGAGGCTGCCTTTCATACACTAGTACGAGAAATACATGAATCTGGTCCCAGTTGGTAAAAGTGGTTCTGCTGAATTGATGCCAGAGAAATTCAGCTTGAACCAATACTAAAATGAATCAATTAAATTGTACACCTATTGGCCTCATATAGACCCTAGTAGGAACAACAAAACATGGAGCCTCTAATGATACCAAGGGATTAATCTCATGCCCCCAATATTTAAGTATTTAAAATAATAAAATTGGCCATAAGGACATAAGTGATAGGAGCAGAATTAGGCCATCCGGCCTATCAAGTCCACTCCGCCATTCAATCATGGCTGATCTATCTCTCCCTCCTCATCCCATTCTCCTGCCTTCACCCCATAACCCTTGACACCTGTACTAATCAAGAATCTATCTATCTCTGCCTTAAAAAATATTCATTGAACTATATAAAATCATGATAGGCTAGACAGTCTGATTTTTTTTTTCCAGGGTGGAAATGTCAAAGACTAGAGGGCAAAGCTTTAAGGTCAGAGAGGGAAACGTTAAAAGGAGATTTGTAAAGAAAGATCTTTGCATAGAGTGGTGAATGCCTGGAATGCACTGCCGGGGGAGGTGGTGGAACCAGATAATATAGCAACATTAGAGAGGCAGAGGTTGGGAATAGTTTAATTTGGCATCAATTCAGCGCCAAATTGATTGTAGCCCAAAGGGCCCGGTCCTCTGCTGTACTGTTCTATGTAGGCAACTGAGAAGGCACCCTAACAAAAATGACATGAAGTAAATTGTGCATTATACATTCAGGACAAAAACAGTACATTTTTTGTCGGGGTTAGTGTACTCTAGCTCTGTGCATTATATTTCCCAATGTTCTGCACGTTATTTTAAATATTTGAATACATGTGCACCATTTGGAAAAATAAGTGTGTCAATGAGATTCATTTTATGCAGATCTCACTTCTGCAAATTGTGGATTCAAATGCGACTAAATGTTTTGAACACATAGACCAATCTCCTGCCTTAAGTGGCAGGGAACAACTCCTGAAACTCCCCAGTTAAAAGCAAACTGCTGGAAAAACTCACCGGGGCCAGGCCACATCTGTCGAGGGAAAGGAATGGTCGACAGTTTGGATTGAGACCTTGCTCTTGGTCTGAAATTCCCTGTCCTCATCCCCCCTCCACAGCCACAAAAATTCACCATTCTGGAAATTTCCTTATTATGAAAGAGCAGAATCAGAACCAAGAACAGGGATTTAATTCAGCTGGTATCCCCTGACTGGGACCTGAGGTGTTAACAGTCAGTGGCGGACTGGCCAGGCTGTCAGCTTGCCCGATGGCAAATGGGCCCCTGATGAAGTGGGCCCCCTTTGTCTACTGGCAACCAATATTTTTAGACCCAGTCTGCCACTGTTAACAGTGCCCAATGCACTGAGTAAGATGAAGCATTCAATGTCACATCAACACTAACCTTGGATATTTTTTTAATATAGCTTGTTGGACCAGATCCCTGAAATATTTGCTGAAACCAGTGAAAGTGAAACTGTCTTTGCCCCGGTAATTCAAGCTGGACTGGAAGCAGTGAAGGTATGGTATTTTTCCTAAGTAAATGTGCAAATGCTCAGTATATTCTACTGATGAATATAAAATAAACTGAAAGGTTTACTAGACTAGATTTTGTCATCGATGATGAGCTGAGCAGTCTCCGCTAACCTGCAAGCAAAAATGTGCGTATTTGACCACCACAGATGTGCCAGGCCAAATCTGCTGTCAGTGCCAACGTCATCCTCACTGGCCACGTGTTGTTCATCATGTTGAGGCAGAGGTTGCAGGAACAAGCAATTTTTGCAACAATGCAAAATAAAACTTAGCCGGTTACACTGGCCACCAAAACGGCAAAAATACTTTTTTGAAGAACATGGATAGGTGATGTTTCAAGTTGCGACCCTTCTTGAGTGAAGAAGAGTCGTGACTCAAAACGTTACCTATCCATGTTCCCCCGAGATGCTGCTGACCTGCTGAGTTTCTCTGGCACCTTGTGTCCTTTTATGTAAACCAGCATCTGCAGTTCCTTGTTTCTACTATAAGAAGACTTGATGTTTTTGATTGTTTCTTCCTTTCTGAAATATTCAAGAAAAGTTATAAAACTATTAACAATCTTCAAGCAGTTAAAAATTTAAGGAATATTACTGTTTTTGATTAAAGAAACCAAACGTATTCAATAGATTTGTGGGGTTTATTCAATAAAACCATTTGGATGACAATTCAAAATAAGTAAATAACTTGAAGTTCCTGGGTAATCGCTCCTTTCAAGTGAATGGAAATACTGATCCAGGTGACGAGGGCACGTTCTACTGCGGCTGGAGAATCTCCAGCATATTTCATTATCTGATGCCAGTCAGTAAAGCAGTGGCAATAAGCTCCCAACCAATTTCGGTCTTGCGTGCTCTTGGATCTTTGTACCTGCTAAGAATCGTGCTCAGAACAGCTGGAATTTCCCACAGAATTATGCCCAACTTGTTTCTTACATTACACATATTCACAATGAGTAATGACTTAGAACAATGTAAACGTTAATATACCGCTTTGGGCCCACCATCAGGAAATTTGTGGAGCCGTTTCCTCGTGTGAGTGTTTTAATTGTCCACCACCATTTACAACTCGATGTGGCAGGACTTGCAGAGCTCAAATCTGGTCTGTTGGTCATGGACTTACTTAGCTCTGTCCTTTGCATGCAGTTCATGTTGGTTTGCATTCAGGTAGTCCTGTCTTGGCTGCACCAACCTGATTCCTCATTCTCAGGTACGCCTGGTGCTTTTTCCCGGTTTCACAGATCCCCCTAGATCACTTCATAGATGCCCAGTCTTGAGTTGCTAAATCTGTCTGAGTCTGCCCCATTAAGCATGGTGATAGTGCCACACAATATGGTGGCACGTATTTTCACTGTGAAGATAGGATTTCATCTTGGGATAGAATTGGCCACATCTTCTCAGCCATCCCACGCAAAGGACAACTGGGTAGAGGCATGGAATGCAAGCTCACAATATATTTGCTTCATGCTCATCCAGTTGCCACCATTTCCTGGGACCATTGTGAAATGGATGGCCAAGGTCCTAATAATCCTAGAGCTATCCTGTAGAATTGCACTGGAAGAAGTTTTTGGGGTTAAACATTATCCTTTTCTTTTGGAACTGTGGGGTAAGTTTCACAAACTTGACTAATATGTAAAGGTTAATCTTGGCTGTGTAGAATAAATAACATTCAGAGCACCTGTAGCAGAGGTGTTTTTGTTTCACAGAGTCCCTTCACAACTCATCAAGCATAGGTGACCTAAGTGATTACACTGATTAATCTAGCACATTATTATTATAATTGTAACCTATTTATTGTTTGTATCAATGCTGGCATGACTATGAGAAACAAATGAATATAATTTATCCGGTTAAGGATGGATTATTTACAAATTGAATAAAATTTACAACTATATTTTGTACTTTATTAATGGTAGTCAATTCATTTTTTTGCTGAAGTATTTTTCTCATATTGTTTCATGGATTCACAAGCACTTCGATTTTAGCAGATTCAGAACTCTTGATCATAAACATAGAAAATAGGTGCAGAAGTAGGCTATTCGACCCTTCGGGCCAGCACCACCATTCAATATGATCATGGTTGATCATCCAAAATCAGTACCCCGTTCTGGCTTTTTTCCCCATATGCCTTGATTCCCGTAGCCCGAAGAGCAAAATATAATTCTTTTGAAAATATCCAGTGAATTGGTCTCCACTGCCTTCTGTGGCAGAGAATTCCACAGATTCACAACACTCTGGGTGAAAACCCTTTCCTCATCTCAGTCCTAAATAGCCCTTATTCTTAAACTGTGACCCTGGTTCTGGACTCCCTCTACATCGGAAACATTTTTCCTGCATCTTCCCTGTCCAATCCTCTAAGAATTTACTATAGATTAATTGAAAATTTATGTCACAGTTGGAGGCCTTTTTGCCCCTTTGGAAATTCTGGTCAAAAGTAAATTCCATAATAATTTTGCATCAAGTCCAGAGCCTTCAGTTAACAACTTTTGAAGCCTAATCTAAATATCTTTGTACATGTTCATGACATTTCAGCAAAGTAGAGGTAGAAAATGTCACCACCATTCAGGTATGGTACATTATATACTTATACCAATTATTTTATGCAAGATTTCATCATTGAACAGCCCAATAAATTAATGCAACTAAAATCAGCTACAAAGCTGATCTTGGTAACAAAAAGTTATTCTAATTATGAACATGTTCAGTCACCATTTTTTTTGGCTCTGCAAATGCAAAATTCTCAGCTTATCTCTAAATGTTGTATCATAAGTGGAGTGCATGTTTATTTTTAGTTTGTCTCGCGGCATTTATTGGACCTGAACAGCCCTAAGTTACGTCCCTTTGTACAAAGTAGAAACATCTGACCTTAAGCTCTCTTCTCAGAATGAAATGTGGAGATGAGTTATTGCTCCAGAACCCTCCGATAACAATGTTCTTTGAAATAAGAGTCTGCAATTGTTTTGGTAATTGGTAGGTGGTACAACATTTTCTGAAGCCAAATGTAAGCTACAAATCCTTTTAAGTAAGCGGATGGATCCAATTGTTGCTTTGTTCCCCAAAGACCGACTTTCTTGTTCGTCACAGATTATTTTGTTAAACGGCTGCAGCCAGCATATTTCCGTACTTTGGCTTCAGATGAACAGCTGGAATTTGCAATGATGGAGCACAATCGCTTTCTTTCAAGATTAGAATTAACCCTATCTTGGAATTTGAGAGTCTGGACACCCTCAATGGTTGACAGCTGAGTTACTGTAGACAGTTTTTTGCTGCATCTGCCATGTAATGAGTCACAACAAGGGTAGTACATAACTAAGGTTTTAAACTTATAATAGGATTGAGAAATGATTCCATTGAATGGCGCCAGCATTTAGGTTTAGATTTAGATTTATTATTGTCACGTGTACCGAGGTACAGTGAAAAGTTTTGTTTTGCATGCTATCCAACCAGATCAGATATTACTTTGCATGAATAAAGTTAAACTCATGTACAATAGTTAGAGCAAAGGGGAAGATACATAGTGCAGAATATAGTTTTCAGCATTGTAGCACGAGTTTCATAGACAAAGGCCAATGTCTGCAATGGGGTAGAGGTAAATCAGACGGTACCTGGCTTATGGAAACAACACCCTCCTGCTGGAACTGGAGCTTGGATGTGTGTGCTCCTGAAGACTGATTGTATATTTTCCCCACCCAACAAGAGGTTTTCTGGAAAGCATGGACCTTCACATTCCCCATATCTAGTCCTCCAACTATCAGTAATTCCCAACCAACAAACCATACAGCCAGCTCGAGTTAATGAAGGTCACAAATCCGCTGTTATCTCACTGAGTGGCAAAATGGGTTTGAGGGGCTAAATGATTTACTCCAGTTTTGATTTGATGGTTGACTCTTCAAACATGAACATTTGCCGCCTGGCCTAACCTGGTATCGATTCCTGAGCATTTCCCGCAGGGAACCTTAACAAACGGTGCTGACAACTTGCAGAATTTTGTAGTTTTCTATATTGTCCTCGGGTCAATGATAATAATTCAGATGAGGCCAACCGGATCAAGCTTAATGTGAGCAGTTCCTACTTTATTATGGCACAGCCACTCAATGTCTGAACTTGATGACCATCAAATAAATAGGATTATTTCTTGTCAATTAACCACCAGACTGCATTGGGCAGACGGCAAACCGCGAATAAATTAACTGTTCATTCACCCCAGACATGCAAAACTCTACTTCTTTCTGTTTTCCACAGGCTGCAGAATGCTCAGGCAAATTATTCATATTCCACTCGTCCCTGCCGACAGCAGAAGCTCCAGGAAAGCTGAGAAACAGAGATGACAGGAAGCTAGTGAATACAGATAAAGAGAAGGTACTGTGCCTGACAACTTATATTGTAATACAGGTGACCCCCCGCCACTTTATGGGATTTGTGTAATGGAGATATGCCCTTATGTAATTAACTAATCACTATTAAAAAATATGGGATTCTAAGTTAAAAACCCACTCTTGGGAATTTATGTGGGAAAAAAAAGTAACTGAATACTATTTTCTCTTCAACTCACATTGAAGCAGCTTTGTTTGACTGAAAATCGCAATGCAGACCATCACCAAGGAACACAACCCGCCATTTCTCCTCAACGTTAAATTTTGTTCCAATTTTCTTAAATCTGTTCTATATTGGTGTCCAATATTTGGGCATGCCACATACAGTACACACATTTCTCGAATTAAACTATTTGCATGAGATTTCTTTCTGTCATGAATAAGATTCTATTTCTTCTCCTCTATCCAACACACCATTAGATTATGGTAATTCTTCGGAATCTTTGGTTTATTAACTTCATTCAAGATGCCCAAACAACAGAATAATGTGACTGTTCCTTGTATTAATGGGGAATATTTTAATCTCCCTACAGGTGCTCTTTCAATCTCAGTCAAATTTTTATGAGACTTTGGCAAAGGACTGCGTGGCCAGTAGCTGCTGTGTGGATGTATTTCTGTTCCCAAATCAATTTGTGGATGTCACAACCATGGGAGTCGTGCCACTGGCTACTGGTGGTAGTTTGTACAAATACAACAATTTCCAGGTAAAGTTAATCTTAGTGATATTGACAATATTTTGACCTTCTTGTCTGTTCTAATTTTCCATTCCTTAATCCATCCAATTTTGTTCTAAATTGTATAGTTAGTTTGAGGTCAGTGAGGTAAATAGTTGGGTAATCAGGGGGAAATAAAACCCTCAAAATAGGTGGTTTTGATAATATGTAATGGCAAAATATTAAGCATCTGTACTCCAACCCCAACCCGCCTGAGCTGCCAACCCAATAAACAATATCTGCCAGGTTAAATATTATGTCCATCTCATAGTTTAGCACAGTTTTAATGTTAATCGTGGTTAGCCTAGCAATTTAGAGTCTCCCTTTAACCATCTTTTAACCCTGTCCCTGCACCCTCTAATTCCCAGTGCCACCCCCAGTCCTGATGCTTCTGATCTTTTAGACTACCTTTTAACTGTTGTTCCTCCCCAAACCGAAGCTTATTTTTCTGAACTCTAGGCTGATTTTCATCAGTCAAAATTCCACAAACAGCTTCCCTGATTGTCTGACTCTGGTGTCCTCTTTTTTCTCTTTTTCCCCCTGCTTTCCCTGTTTCCCTGAGCTCTGGGCTCCAATGTTCAGCTTTAACCAACTGGCTAAACCAAAGACATCAACAAGTAAACACCTACTGTGAGGTAATGGAAGTGTTTAAAACAGTCTTTCTGTAGTAATAAATTCATAATATAATTAGTAAGACAATCCTTTGAGCA
The DNA here is from genome assembly GCA_963514005.1 of Raja brachyura. The sequence goes on from OY740781.1 coordinate 124,125,113, forward strand.
GAACCCAAGTGTGAGCATCTGCATCTCATTCTCCAGAACCAGTAAATACAATGTGTAGGAAGGAACTGCAGATTCCAGTTTGCACCAAAGATACACACAAAATGCTGGAGTAACTCAGCGGGTCAAGCAACATCTCTGGAGAAAAGGAATGGGTGATGTTTCGGGTTGAGACCCTTTTCATGTTTGTTACCTTTGACGGCAGATTAGTTCCCAAAATTAGAACAACTGTGTGGAAATATCACAATAGGCACATTACCTATTTGGAGCATTTCATCATTGCTTCCACACTGCTGGTTGGCATATGTATCGAGTCTGTTTCTCTATAACACATACAGTTTGACAAATGGAGTTGCAAGTTCACAATTGGTTGGATAGACTTGGATTATTTTCTCTGGAACATCAGAGGTTGAGCAGAGACGATAGAAGTATATAAAATTATGAGGCATAGATAGAGCGGAATTTTTATTTTTTTCCGGGGATGGAAATGTCCAACACTAGAGGACATAGCTAGATGGTGAAAGGGGGAAAGTTTAGTGGTGATGTGCAGGCCTAGTTGTTTACACAGAGTGTAGTGGGGACCTAGAACCCATTGCCAGGGGTGGTGGTGGGGGCAGATACGATAGTGACGTTTAAGAGGCTTTTGGATAAGCACGTGGAAGTGTAGGGAATAGAGAGATATGGATCATGTACAGGCAGATGAGATGTGTTTAACGTGGCATCATGTTCAGCACAAACATCGTGGACCGAAGAGCCTGTTCATGTGCTGTACTGTTCTATGTTTTATGAATCCCCAGTTTTTCTTCAGAGGGCCTGAAGGAGCCCTTCTTCCACTGCTAAACAAAGAACTTCTGCTTCAGAATGTTGCCAACTAGTTCCAATGGTGCTTCACATTGAGGCATGTTAACATTGTTCTCATATCCAGACCATAGCCAAAATGCAATCAGGGTTCACAGGACTCTGATTCTAACCAGGTACCTTATGTACCATCAAAACGGACAGCACGACATTCAAAATTTAGTAACATGGAGCCTTGTCACTGTAACTGCTCAGTTTCATCCTAACCAGTGGGGAGAATTTGGAACTCTCTTCCACAAATGTCAGTTAGTGCTAGACTGGTTGTTAATTGTTACATCTAGGATATAATAGATCTTTGTGAAGCAGATGTTTTTGAAGGATGTGGAAAATAGTGGATATTTCAGAGTTGAGTCGCAGGTGATGGCACAGTTTCAAGAGGCTGAGTGGCCTGGACCATTTCCCATATTGCTGGAGTTACTTAAAATTACTCCTGTTTTTAAGATGCCTCCCCATAAATTTAGAAATTATAAATAGATGCACATATATAGGAACGTGGGTGAACATCTGTAAAAATAAAATTAATATAAGAATAAAGATTTTTTTTAAATTCTCTCTTTCTAACCAATTCCTGCCTTTGCTGGTTTAGGAATGCGTTTTCTACTGAGTATTCAGACTAGGTAAGCTGTTTCTGTGCAATTGATTATCTGAACGTGGCACCAGGGGGACCAAGGCTGGGAGCTGAACATCCAGGGATATTCAATATTCAGGAAGGATAGACAGAAAGGAAAGGGAGGTGGGGTAGTGTTGCTGGTGAGAGAGGAGATTAATGCAATAGAAAGGAAGGACATTAGCTTGGAGGATGTGGAATCAATATGGGTAGAGCTGCGAAACTCTAAGGGGCAGAAAACGCTAGTGGGAGTTGTGTACAGGCCACCTAACAGTAGTAGTGGAGTTGAGGATGGCATCAAACAGGAAATTAGAAATACGTGCAACAAGGGTAAAACAGTTATAATGGGTGACTTCAATCTACATATAGATTGGGTGAATCAAATGGGCAGGGTGCTGAGGAAGAGGATTTCTTGGAATGTATGCGGGATAGTTTTCTAAACCAACGTGTAGAGGAACCAATGAGAGAGCAGGCTATTCTAGACTCAGTATTGAGTAATGAGGAAGGGTTAGTTAGCAGTCTTGTTGTGCGTGGCCCGTTGGGCAAGAGTGACCATAATATGGTTGAGTTCTTCATTAGGATGGAGAGTGACATAATTAAGTCAGAAACAAGGGTTCTGAACTTAAACAAAGGTAACTTTGAAGGTATGAGACGTGAATTGGCCAAGATAGACTGGCAAGTGATTCTTAAAGGGTTGACAGTGGATGTGCAATGGAAGGTATTTAAAGACTGCATGGATGAACTACAACAATTGTTCATCCCAGTTTGGCAAAATAATAAATCAGGGAAGGTAGTGCATCCATGGATAATAAGGGAAATCAGGGATAGTATAAAATCAAAAGATGAAGCATACAAATTAGCCAGAAAAAGCAGCCAACCAGAGGACTGGGAGAAATTCAGCAAGTGAGGACAAAGGGCTTAATTAGGAAAGGGAAAATAGATTATGAAAGAAAACTGGCAGGGAACATAAAAACTGACTGCAAAAGTTTTTATAGATATGTGAAGAGAAAGAGATTAGTTAAAACAAATGTAGGTCCCTTGCAGTCAGAAACAGGTGAATTGATCATGTGGAACAAGGACATGGCAGACCAATTGAATAACTACTTTGGTTCTGTCTTCATTAAGGAAGACATAAATAATCTGCCAGAAATAGCAGGGGACCGGGGGTCAAATAAGGTGGAGGAACTGAGTGAAATCCAGGTTAGCCGGGAAGTGTTGTTGGGTAAATTGAATGGATTAAAGGCCGATAAATCCCCAGGGCCAGATAGTCTGCATCCCAGAGTACTCAAGGAAGTAGCCACAGAAATAATGGATGCAATAGTGATAATTTTTCAAAACTCCATAGATTCTGGAGTAGTTCCTGAGGATTGGAGGGTAGCTAATGTAATCCCACTTTTTAAAAAAGGAAGGAGAGAGAGAAAACGGGGAATTACAGACCAGTTAGTCTAACATCGGTAGTGGGGAAACTGCTAGAGTCAGTTATTAAAGATGGGATAGCAGTACATTTGGAAAGTGGTGAAATCATTAGACAAAGTCAGCATGGATTTATGAAAGGTAAATCATGTCTGACGAATCTTATAGAATTTTTCGAGGTTGTAACTAGCAGAGTGGATAAGGGAGAACCAGTGGATGTGTTATATCTAGACTTTCAGAAGGCTTTCGACAAGGTCCCACATAAGAGATTAGTATACAAACTTAAAGCACACGGTATTGGGGGTTCAGTATTGATGTGGATAGAGAACTGGCTGGCAGACAGGAAGCAAAGGGTAGGAGTAAACGGGTCCTTTCAGAATGGCAGGCAGTGACTAGTGGGGTACCGCAAGGCTCAGTGCTGGGACCCCAGCTATCTACAATATATAGTAATATATAGCAATATGAGACCACACCTGGAGTATTGCATACAGTTTTGGTCTCCAAGTCTGAGAAAATACATAGAAACATAGAAACATAGAAATTAGGTGCAGGAGAAGGCCATTCGGCCCTTCGAGCCTGCACCGCCATTCAATATGATCATGGCTGATCATCCAACTCAGTATCCCGTACCTGCCTTCTCTCCATACCCTCTGATCCCCTTAGCCACAAGGGCCACATCTAACTCCCTCTTAAATATAGCCAATGAACTGGCCTCAAGTACCCTCTGTGGCAGAGAGTTCCAGAGACCCACCACTCTCTGTGTGAAAAAAGTCCTTCTCATCTCGGTCCTAAAGGATTTCCCCCTTATCCTTAAGCTGTGACCCCTTGTCCTGGACCTCCCCAACATCAGGAACAATTTCTGCATCTAGCCTGTCCAACCCTTAAGAATTTTGTAAGTTTCAATAAGATCCCCTCTCAACCTCCTAAATTCTAGAGAGTATAACCGAGTCTATGCAGTCTTTGTTCATAAGACAGTCCTGACATCCCAGGAATCAGTCTGGTGAACCTTCTCTGCACTCCCTCTGTGGCAATAATGTCCTTCCTCAGATTTGGAGACCAGAACTGTACGCAATACTCCAGGTGTGGTCTCACCAAGACCTTATACAACTGAAGTAGAACCTCCCTGCTCCTATACTCAAATCTTTTTCCTATGAAAGCTAACATACCATTCGCTTTCTTCACTGCCTGCTGCACCTGCATGCCTACTTTCAATGACTGGTGTACCATGACACCCAGGTCGCGCTGCATCTCCCCTTTTCCTAATCGGCCACCATTTAGATAATAGTCTGCTTTCCTATTTTTGCAAATACATTCTTGCAATAGAGGGGGTACAGAGAAGGTTCACCAGACTGATTCCTGGGATGTCAGGACTTTCATATTTGGAAAGACTGGATAAACTTGGCTTGTACTCACTAGAATTTAGACGACTGAGGGGGGATCTTATAGAAACGTACAAAATTCTTAAGGGATTGGATAGGCTAGATGCAGGAAGATTGTTCCCGATGTTGGGGAGGTCCAGAACAAGGGGTCACAGTCTAAGGATAAGGGGGAATTCCTTTAGGACCGAGATGAGGAAAACATTTTTCACACAGAGAGTGGTGAGTCTCTGGAATTCTCTGCCACAGAAGGTAGTTGAGGCCAGTTCATTGGCTATATTTAAGAGGGAGTTAGATGTGGCCCTTGTGGCTAAAGGGATCAGGGGGTATGGAGAGAAGGCAGGTACAGGATACTGAGTTGGATGATCAGCCATGATCATATTGAATGGCGGAGCTGGCTCGAAGGGCCGAATGGCCTACTCCTGCACCTATTTTCTATGTTTCTATGTTTCTATGGTCCAGGCTGTCACATCTTAAATGACAGTTCATAATTTCCTTACTTTGATATTTGAAGTAAAATTATTTTCCACCACGTGTACAATGTTAAATCATGATGCCCTAATAGTTATTTGCAAATGAGGATATATTTTGTTGTCATGGAACTTTGTCACAGTGCACCGAAGTTAGCAATTATCTTTACTTCTATCATCTGGACCACAATTTATTCATGAATATGATCTATTCTTCTCAGGGATTTAATTAATCGATCGATAATTTGGGGACCTGTATTGAGTTTATCATTTAAAAAAGCCAACTATTACCCATTCTGTGATTGCATGATTGAGCAAAATCTGTGTGGTATGAAGTATACACTTAGAAGCTGTTAGTTAAATTTCTAATTAACTATGTGATTCAATGAAATCTCACCCAAAATGATTTAATAAGAAACAATATACTGTTCTTTGTAAGGTAGTACTAGTTTGAAATGCTGTTATAATTATAATTATATATATTATTAGTTATCAGAAGAATCAACTTTATTTACTTTTGGCTGTGAGTTTTATCTCACTGTTGCACAGTGCCATCAACTGGTCAAATCAGTACTTTCCAAGAACCTTGTCACGTTTTATTTTCTGCACAGATACATTCTGATGGTGAACACTTCTTGAATGATCTAAGAAAGGACGTACAGAAGCCAATAGGATTTGATGCCATAATGAGGGTCAGGACAAACACAGGTGAGGCCCTGTATGAGGAATTTGTGGTCAAGTAAGAATAAAGGGTGTATTATACAGTATTACAAGATTCAAGAGACATTTATTGTCACATGCACCAATTGGTACAGTGACATTTGGGGTCGCCATACGATAGTACATTGGGATCACCGTACAGCCATTCGATAGTACATTGACCATTCCAGGTGTAATGAGAGAATGAAATACTATTTACCACTATTAACTGATTTTTTTTGTAATTTCTTACTGTGTGTTTACAAATTAGGAATATCATAAGCCTAGTGGTTTATTCAAATAGTTTTGTGATGGAATTGTGTGATTTAAACAGAAATGGTATTAGTCTATATTTTACAGTGGTTGCCGAACAAGTACACCATTGTTCATTGCAGTTGTTGTCTACATTCTGGGGGGTTTTCAGCAGAACTTACAATGATTAGCAATCCTTTTCAGCACCGTGCCTCTCTACAGGGGACACTGCAGCTGTGGGAACGTCTGAGTCTTAACTAATCACATTAAAGAATCCTTACTGCAGTCTGCAGAATCTAAATCAGAAACAATGCAGAATAACTGTTAGTTCAACTCGTATGCCGAACACAAAACAACACGGGAAAGAAAGATGAGAATTAAGAGCAAAATATGATAGAAAAGACTTCTTTAAAATGTTGTGTATTTTTTATTATCATCTTTCTAAATATGCAACAATAATTAAAATCTGTGAGATTGCAACTCCACACTTTCAATGGTAAATATCTAAATTGCTTGATGGGCATTATGGGCCTGCTAAACATTCATGCACAAAGGAATTGATAAACCCAACATTTTCTGTGGAATTCATTGTGTATTTATCATGTATTTGTTTGATAGCCAAACAGAGGAACAGAATGACATGGAAAGCAACTTCTTGATTTCTGCATTAGACTCCATTGTTTATTGTTGCTGTTTAATTTACTCTTTCATAGCAGCAACATTGTTTTTACGGCCATTCTGGGCTGACCTGTTCAATATTATTGTGCACTTTGTATTCCATATCTGATTGCAATATCAAAAATAAAACTAAACTAAACTAAAATTACTTACAGAAGCACAAATATCTTGAGATGGTTACAGCGTTGGGGAAGTTTACAGAGATGACAAACAGCCAGACAATGTGGGGACTAGTAAATATGGATTAGATTTTTAAAACTGAGGCATTGTTTAATTAGCATCGAATGAAAGTCAGAAAGCACAGATATGATGAATGAACAGGACATCATTAATTAGGCCACATGCAGCAGACTTTTGTTTGAAGAGTGCACTACAAAGGAGGCTGGCTAGGGGTGCAATGGAAAACCTCAATCTGGATGCACAGAGGAAAGTTTCAGTGGCAGACAAGCTGAGAAATTGGGTAATGTTAATAGAGATGGAAACAACTTATCATAGAGTCATATAGTGATACAGTGTGGAAAAACTCACCCACACCGGCCAACAATGTCCCAGCTACACTAGTCCCACTTGCCTGCACTTGGTCCATATCCCTCCAAGCCTGTCCTATCCATGTACCTGTCTAACTGTTTTTTAAATGATGGGATAGTCCCAGCTTCAACTACCTGCTCTGGCAGCTTGTGCCATACACCCACCACCCTCTGGGTGAAAAAGTTACCCCTCGGATTCCTATTCAATCTTTTTCCCTTGACCTTGAACCTATGTCCTCGGGTCCTCAATTCCCCCACTCTGGGCAAAAGACTCTCTGCAACTACCTGATCTATTACACTCATGATCTTATACACCTCGGTAAGATCACCCCTTATTCTCTTCCGCTTCATGGAATCGAGACCCAGCCTACTCAACCTCTCCCTATAGGTCACACCCTCTAGTCCTGGCAACATCCTCGTAAATATTTTCTGATCCCTTTCAAGCTTGACAATATCTTTCCAATAACATGGTGCCCAAATCTGAATACAATATTCTAAATGTGGTCTCACCAACGTCTTATACAACTGCAACATGACTTCACAACTTCTATACTCAATATTTTGACTGATGAACACCAAAGTGCCAAAAGCCTTTTTGACCACCTTATCTACCTGTGACTCGACCTTCAAGGAACTATGCACCTGTAATCCTAGATCCCTTTGCTCTACAATACTACCCAGAGGCCTACCCTTTACTGTATAGGTCCTGCCCTTGTTTGGCGTCCCAAAATGCAACACAGTCATAGTACAGCAATGGAAATGGGATCTGAAGTTTGTCCCAGAATCTGACGTAACACCATGACTGTGAACAGTCTGGTTCTATTGCAGACTGATACCAGAGGGGCAGATAGAATCAGGGAACCAAGGTTGTGACAAATAACTGTTCGTCTTCGTACATGGTAAATGGTAGGGAATTGAGGAATGCTGTGGAACAGAGGGATCTAGGAATAACTGTGCATAGTTCCCTGAAGGTGAAATCGCATGTAGATAGGGTGGTAAAGAAAGCTTTTGGTGTGCTGGCCTTTATAAATCAGAGCATTGAATATAGGAGTAGGGAAGTAATGTTAAAATTGTACAAGGCATTGGTAAGAACAATTCTGGAGTATGGTGTACAATTTTGGTCGCCTAATTATAGGAAGGATGTCAACAAAATAGAGAGAGTACAGAGGAGATTTACTAGAATGTTGCCTCGGTTCCAGCAACTAAGTTACAGAGAAAGGTTGAACAAGTAGGTCTTTATTCTTTGGAGCGCAGAAGGTTAAGGGGGGACTTGATTGAGGTCTTTAAAATGATGAAAGGGATAGACAGAGTTGACGTGGATAAGCTTTTCCTTTTGAGGGTAGGAAAGATTCAAACAAGAGGGCATGACATGAGAATTAAGGGACAGAAGTTTAGGGGTAACATGAGGGGGAACTTCTTTACTCAGAGAGTGGTGGCTGTGTGGAATGATCTTCCTGCAGAAGTGGTGGAGGCAGGATCAATTTTAACATTTAAAAGTAAAGTGGATAGGTATATGGACGGGAAGGGAATGGAGGGGTATGGTCTGAGTGCAGGTAGATGGGACTAGGGGAAAATAAATGATCGGCACGGACTGGAAGGGCGGAGAAGGCGTGTTTCCGTGCTGTCATTGTTATATGGTTGGTTACACAAAAAGCTGGAGAAACTCAGCGGGTGCAGCAGCATCTAAGGAGCGAAGGAGATAGGCGACGTTTCGGGTCGAGACCCTTATATGGTTCTTGATATATGGTTGAAATATTGAATCATATTTCACTTTAAAGATACTGGAAAGATCAGGAAAGTTGACGGTGAGGTAGAGCAGGCTGTAGTCAGCATACAAGTGGAAAGTGCGACCATGTTTTCAGGAGAGGTAGCAGAAATGCAGCATATGCAAAAGATTCTTGTGTTCACCAGGGATAACACTGAAAAAGGTGCTGTTTAAAATAGACCTGACAGTTTGGCAATGTGTCAAATATGAGAAAAAAAAAATTAAATTGTTTTTGTACCTTTTTCTAGACCTTTTCTTTTCATGTTTTTTGCTATCAAGGTTTCAGAGCAACTGAATTCTTAGGTTCCATGTATATGAACAACACAACTGATGTGGAGTTAGCTGCCATTGACTGTGATAAGGCAATCACAGTAGAGTTCAAACATGATGATAAACTCAACGAAGAGTATGGAGCTTTAATTCAGGTAAACTTATTCTTTACAATTTGGTGTCATATTTATCAGAATTGCACTTACAGTTCCAACATGATATTTTGCTGTGTTTGGAGTTTCCAGAAAAGCAAATATTTCACTGTCTTTTCTACCATCCTTGCCACGATACTGGTTGATTTGATCCAGCATTGGGTACAGTGCACTGGGCAGCCGAAGCAAGTTGCCAAAGATCGATCAAATGGTGAATAAATATAAACTTCTACATTGTCCATGGGTATTGGTGGTATAGGTTGGAGAGCAGATATGATTTTCCTACAGTCTTGGTAGAATGGCTTTAAACACAGAAAAAACAAAGGATGGAAAGAAAACAGGAACAACAAAGAACCAGCTTGACATCAGATCATTCACATCCTCAGGGCATCCTGGTTGTCTTTATGGTGGAGTTTTGACCTCGGTTTGAACAAGAGTCCCGACCCGAAACATCACCTATCCATGTTCTCCAGAGATGCTGCCTGACCCGCTGAGTTACTCCAGCAACTTGTGTTTTTCCATTTTATGACTTTGTTGCAGGACTGTTTTGTCTGTTCAGTGCAAAATACATAGCTGGACACAAAAAGCTGGAGTAACTCAGCAGTTTAGGCAGCATCTCTGGAGAAAAGGAATAGGTGACGTTTCGGGTTGGATTAGTTCTTCAGACTGAATGATAGAAAGACAGAACAAAACACAGCTGGTAACAGATTACCTCAGGAAGCGTGGAGTCCTTAATGGCCTATTGTTGGATGGGAAAAATGGGCTAACAACAGGGAAACAAGGATGTAACTAGTAGGATAACTTGAGTGGCGGAGGGGTGGAAAAGCAGGGGTTACTTGAAATTTTGGAATACTTAATTTGGCTCAAACTAAGTTGAATGATTATTTAACAAAATGATGAGGTTTACATTATGTTAATGTTAAATTTTTCTACCAGTTTCATGGTCCTTTATTTCTTTATTAGTATAACAAAACCTAAGTTTACCTAAAGGCTTGTCAAGCAGAACAAGATGGTGTTGATGAATTACGATGTCAAAATATATAAACAAAAGTTATTGTATATTGTTACTAATGGAGAACAGGGTTAATAGGAAGATTACATCGAATAATACTGAACAAGTTATGGTTACAGATTACTTTGACAGAGATTGACTATATATGGACTGCCGTAATTCAGAGATATATCATTTAATGATGCAGAGGAATGTGATCCTCATTTTGGTGGAGAGAGAAAAAAAAACTCCCTTAGCAAGAAGGCAAAACGGAATTCAGAGATAGCTATTCCTATGTCAATGGAGAATATGCTGTACGAGAATATAATCCTAATGCAGAGTTTTGTGAGAAAATCCCATGGCAGCAAGAATTTCTGTCCATTAACTTCAGTGGGTGAAATATTTGCAGGGCACGGCAGGATGATTGCGTCCCTCAATATATATATGTAAACTTTTTATCTGGCACACACATTTATGGTATTTACTTTTAAGAGTTCACTTATAAGGTCATTTCTTTCTCGGTTAAGGCTGTCAAAATATTCTATTTATCACTGTGTGCCTTTCTTAAGTGTGGAAGGATTTTAGATTAATTTAGTTTACCTTTCATTTGGAGGTAAACAACGAGGATGTGATTAATGATTTGCTTTTGGTTTAAAACTCTGCAATGCAAGGCAGATCCATCATGTGCTGTGCTTTGCTCTCTCCAGTGCGCCCTGCTGTACACTAATGTTGCTGGACAGAGACGCCTGCGCATACATAACCTGGCTCTAAACTGCAGCTCTCAGCACGCTGATCTGTACAAGAGCTGTGAGACAGATGCACTCATCAATTTTCTTGCCAAATCAGGTAAAATGTTGCCTTGATGCTGTAATTTATAATTTGAAATAGGTTTATTTCCCTTGGCTTTTCTGGCTCAGTTTCTATCTTCCCTCATATTTTGCATGAAAAGAATAATCAGCCCTGGTGTAGAGTTGATCACGGAGGAGTGTGCTTCAGGAATGTACTGAGGGATTGAGCTAGATATTGCTTCTTCCACATAATTCCTCTCCCTGAAATTCAAGAAGCGGGTTATAACATCAGGCAGTGCAGGACTGTCACGTGAATATTCATAAAGGGGCTGCTGATGGCTTCTGAGAAAGAGCCCAAACTTTTAAATTATTATATTGTTGTGGACCCAGCTGCTATCACAAGCATTGTCCCTCTTTACCTGTCACTACTCTCGTTAACTATCTGTGGAATACTCTGCATCAGGATTCACTGGAGTTATGTCAGCACATTCTTTGTACCCTACAGCCCACTGCTCCTATTTCATGTCACATTGGCTTTGTGTGCTGGCTGACATGGACCAGTATGCAAACCAAACCTACCATGACTTGCACACCCATTGATTGAGATTAATTCCCTGTTCCCCCATGAAGAATACACCAACATTTGGTTGATCCCGCCACCAACATTCATCTTTCCTTTGTTGGCCCAAGTAATCAATTAATTGGATACATATGACATTCAGAAGCCCACTGTAGTATTTGCTGAACATGTGATATGGCAGCACATGTATTAAAGTCTGGTTGCTTTGTAGTACTTAAAACATACAATGGAGGGCAAACTTATGCCTTACCATAGAGTTAGTGTTCTAATGCAGTTATTAATCATGTTCCTAGCTTATGTCCTCACCATTTCCAGCATCACAAATAAATTAACTTTTTTTTAATTGACACCAGGCTTTATTATATATAGGCTGAGTGCATTATCGTAAAACATTAATTTTAAGTAAATAATAGTTCCTGTTTTAATATCTTTTGATTTGTCACTTCAAAAAATGTTAAACTGCTTTTTATCAGGAGTCTCATACTTATCAAAGTTCTCCCACATTTTGGAAAAGGATCTGCAATAATTCATTGCAAACTGGAATGGAGGTAGCTTGACTGGGTTTTGTTCCGTTGCTATAAATATTCAAAGTATTCAGCTTGGGAGTACTTTTTTAAATGCCTCAGCAGACTTCATGGAGGATTGTTTCATTTGAAACATGTACCGGTAAATACATTATATTGCTTGTTTAGTACCGCCAAAAGGATGTTTGTATTTATGGATACCCCTTGTCTTTAAACGACAATTCACTGTTGCTCAGTTAAATCAGTTCTGCATTAGCTGACCTAATTTTACCTACCTGAACAAAAAATCTACCATAGTTCATGGTGTTAAGATTGTTTCAAATAAATAAAATGGACTCACTTCCCAGTGATTAACCTGCGTAGAATTGAAGTTATATTGAGATCAGGGGTCATTAGGCCATTAATTCTTTACAAGTAGCTGTAATTCTGGCTTTCTAATGGGCCTGTCCCACTTAGGCGATTTTTTAGGCAACTACAGGCGACTAGTTTGTCACCACATGTTCGCCGGTGGTAGCTTCAGTGGCGTAAAAAATCGTAGTGTCTGTCTGGTCGCCGCTAAAATTCCAACATGTTGATACATTTTCTGTGTCAGTGGGTTTGACGCCAATGAGCATAGCTTGACATCTCCTGACGTAGGTGCTGTCGTAGGTTGTTGCCAGGTTGACGTAGGTTTTCGCCGTTTTTTTGGTGACCTGCTACGACTACGACAGTCGCCGGCAATTGCCTAAACGATCGCCAAGTGGGACAGGCCCATTAAGATGGCCTTAAAAAGTTACATTGTGTCAAGATGTTTCTTTGTGAGTACAAGTCTGTTCACTTATGATCAAATTACTTATTAAGTCCCCAAAAGTATAATCATGGACCATAACTTTAGCATCGGTGCTAAAATGAAAATTGTTTTCTTTGCAGTATTGCACCGTAACTTAACTTTAGGACCAAAATCTTATTCAGAAGCTAAACCGAGTGTATTAGTTCTTGAACTGGATCTGCACGGTAAATGCAGCTTTGTAACAAAGTAAAACAGCTTTATCCTGACACCACAGTAACTCTGTGAAGGGCTTCCCTTTAAATCTCTTTATTAGTGTTGCGTCTGTATTCTTTATTATATGTGCTGCATGGCAAGAAGCATTTCACTACACCAATTGGTGTATGTGACAAATAAACTAACCTTGAACCTTAACCTTGAACCTTCCCCCTCCTCGTTGTCCTGCAGGGTTTAGTTTCCAGTAAATTATTGGAAGAGAGATTTTACCTTGTGAACCTGAATTAAGAGCAAGACTAAGGCATTTCAATAAAATAAAGGCCCATGTGTTGCAGTCCTCAAGGAAAGTTGACTACACAGATCTAGCAATCTCTGGGCACAGATTTGCACATTCCTGGCCTGAGTTGCTATGAGGCATTGGTCCTGCAGATATCTGGCAATTGGTAACAGTGATGTCTTCAAGCAGGCTTAACAGGAAATTGCATAAAAGTTAAGGACTGTAAACCGGAGATATATAAAAGAAAATATAACTTCTAAGCAACACTTTAAATGTTTTACAAAATGCAAAGTAAAGATTGGAACTTAAAAAATGAGACAGTGGTGGAATGTGAACTATCATGAGCATAACAGAAAAATATGTTTGGTTATTGTAAATCAATTGTCTGAAATGTTACGCCTGTGGCTGTACTAAACAAGCAATATAATGTATTTACCGGTACATGTGTCAAGTTTTTTTCGAATTCAAACCAAATTTCAAAAGCAGTGTTTAAGACAGCGTCTTCTACATCATATATTTAACACTATTGACAAATGTTGAATTTCTATTCAACTGAATTTTGAAGTATTTATTTGAGGAAATGGCAATTTGTACATATAGGAGTCATTTTTATGGCCAGAGTGGTTGTTGAGTATGACTTGTAGATTTGGACGCCATTTTTAAAAATTCATAACAGGAACTATGAGATCAAATATTTTCTGAAAGCACTAAAGTTCTTATCCTGTTACTGATTTCTGAAAATTGCACCAGAGAAATGTGAGATGCAACAATTCCTGGAAGAGCAGCCTCTCACCGATAATTTCTAGATTGCAACATTTAACTCGGAGGTTGCTACACTTGTACGACAGCTGATCCATTTTGATTATCGTTGAAATAATTTATTTACGCTGCGATCACTGCATTTTTCATGAACAGCAAACATGAATGCCATTTTTGACCCTTTTCATCTCAGAGCAACCCTTCTGCATGTGTACATCCTCCACAGCTAATGCCCCTTCTTTCATAGGAAACATTCTGAAGATCATGATCTCTGCAAATGCTAGTACACATAAGGACCGCATATTTCCTAATGAAATCTCCTGGATAGAATTGTTATCACAAACACCTTATGCTGCTGTATCTTACACTTACATAGAAAAAAACATCCATGATTTCAGTATTGTATAATAGTCAATAAGCAGCAGATAGCACAACTTTATGGATGGTTGTTTTCTGAAGCAGAACCAGTAAAGGCAGTGGTACTCCCGTTTGTATGGGTACAGGTGGGCACAGTGATAGAGTTGCTATCTTTACAGCGCCAGAGACCCAGGTTCGATCCTGACTACGGATGCTGTCTGTACGGTGATTGTACGTTCTCCCTGTGATCGCGTAGGTTTTCTCCGGGTGTTCCAGTTTCCTCCCACACTCCAAAGTTTGTAGGTTAATTGGCTTCTGCGAATTTTAAATTGTCCCTAGTGTGTAGAATGGTGCTGGTGTATGGGGTGATCGCTAGTCGGCGTAGACTCAGTGGGTCAAAGGACCTGTTTCTACACTGTATCTCGAAAGCGAAGTCTCTAAAGGCACCAGCCTAACTACAGTGTTTAAGAAGGAACTGCAAATGCTGGAAAATCCAATGTAGATAAAAATGCAGGAGAAACTCAGCGGGTGAGACAGCATCTATGGAGTGAAGGAAAAGGTGACGTTTCGGATCGAGACCCTTGAAGAAGGGTCTCGACCTGAAACGTCACCTTTTCCTTCACTCCATAGATGCTGCCTCACCTGCAGAGTTCCTCCAGCCTAGCTACAGTAGTAGCCAAGATGTTGCCGAGTTTGTTGCAGTTCTTGCCCCTCACGGGCTGTTTTTTCTTTTTTGCATTAGAACTGTTAAGGGCCGTCCCACTTTCACGACCTAATTCACGACCTCTGCCGAGTTTGCCCTTGACTTGTACTCGCAGCATGGTTGTCACAAGGTCGTAGGTAGGTTGTGATGCTAGTCGTAGGTACTCGTGGCATCAAGTAGGTCGGGGTTCTTTTTCTAGCCTGATGAAAAATGTCCACGAGTAAAAAAGGTCGGGAATTAGGTCGTGAAAGTGGGACAGGCCCTTTAAGTTATAATTACTGCCAATATCCGCAAGGAAGACCCCTTACAGTGTACATGATGATTTTAACTATTCTGATAAATATGCCTGTTGAGGATTTACTGTAGACTTTAGTGATCCAGCGTGCAACAGGACCTTCGGCCCACTGAGTCTGCACCAACCAATCATCACCCCTTATACTAACATTATCCTACACACTAGAGATGTTTCTACAACTTTCCGAATCCAGTTAACCTACAAATTTGTACGTCTCGGAGCACCCAGAAAAAACCCACACGGTCACAGGGAGAACATACAATCTCCGTACAGATAACACCAGTAGTCAGGATCGAAACCCAGGTCTGGCCCTGTAAAGCAGCAACTCTACTGCTGCACCATTGTGCTGCCCCAATGTGTATTTGTGTATTGAATTGATTCAGTGAGTGGTAGAACAGTTCACAAAATGCAGTTTTATTACATTTTCAGTTTTACTGCAAATTATCATCTTTTCTAAAGTATTCATTTAAGGATTATAACGATTATTCCCATTATATAAAATATTGCTGTTTTCCATAATTATGTTGCTTAAGATTCTTGACTGCATGAAACCAGAGGAAAAAAAAGTTTAAATATGGTTTACTATGATTATGTTAACCAGCTTACAAAGCCATTCTAAGTCAACCGCTGAAGATTGTGAGAGAGATTCTGGTTAATCAAACTGCTCACATCCTGGCCTGTTACAGGAAGAATTGTGCTAATCCCTCATCAGCTGGGCAGGTGAGTACAAATATACTGTTGCAAGCTAAACCAATAAGGTGTGGTACAAGTGATTTATCTATCTACTAAGAAATGATAGCATTTTGATTGCTATTGTCAATTAACTAATTTAAAATTAAACTTAATTGTCTCTACAATTTGCCTTAAAATGAAAATAATTACCAAAGATATTTACTTAGTCTATTTTACAAAAGCTATTCTTTTAACTTTATATAAAATCTTATAGCATAACACTCAAGATGGTAAATCATGCATTCTAGTGATGTTGCTTCCAATTCCAATGTACATTAGTACTTCTTTAATAGAAAGTATTCCTTTTCAATCCATTCTTATAAAAAATTAGGGCAGCCAGGGATTTATGAATTCCAGTGTGTGTTCTTTTTTATTTCATGCTTGTCAATGAACCAGAGATAAAGATACAAGATCTACTCATCCAGTTCTTGCTGACTAGGCATTTACTTTTAGCACTGCTCAGAGAAGACATTCTTGGCGGACGGCCAGTGAGGTTGCATGGGTAGAACTTGGAAAAAGGAAAGTTCTACTTTGGAAAGTCTACTCCCAATAGACAGCAAGAATTAGAGGAACAGATATGAAGGAGTTTGCAAATAGGTATAAGAATAATAGGTAGCATTAGTCAGGGATGTCAACTTTCCTAATATTTACTGGGTCTCCCATGGCGTAGAGGGCTTGGACAGGATGTAATCTGTAAAATCTGCCTTAGAAAGCTTCCTTAATGTTAGGATTTAGCTTGACTATCAGGCCCATTTCATGCCCTGTTTTTGCCCTCCTGATTGTTTTAATTAGCATGCAAAATAAAGCTTTTCACTCTGCCTTGATAAACGGACAGTAACAAAACCAAAATCTGAACCTAGCTGCACAAGTAATTAGTGAGACCACATTTGGAGTGCTGTGTGCAGTCTGGACACCCAGCCATAGAAAGGACGTCATTAAGTTGGAAAGGGTGCAAAGCAAGTTAAATCAGAGTTGTAATGAGATTTCCGGGCTTAATTTATAGGGAGAGGTTGGATAGGCTGAGACATTGTTTTTTTTTTGTAATAGAGGAGGCTGAGTGATCACCTTATTGAGATGTACAAGATTATGAGAGACGTTGATAAAGTGAATGTTTTTTTCATAGCATAGCAGATTCCAAACTGTGGAGCTTAAGGCAGAGGAGATTTTAGATAGACCTCATGGCAAATTTTTCAGTCAGAAAATAATCCATGTCTGGAACGAATTGCCAAAGAAAGCTGTGGATACAATTATAATTTCCAAAGTGCATGTGGTCAGATATATGGATATGAACGGTTGGAGGGATATGGGCCAAATGGGAATAGTCCAGGCTGCAACTTTGTTGCCATGGACGTTGGTCTAAAAGGCTTGTTTCTGTGCTGCATAGCTCTGACTGTGTGACACTGGGCAAATCTCAATTCAGAGGGCTGCATATTAATCGGAAGCTCAGTAAACATTGGTGTGGATTGATTTTGTCTTGTGATTGGGAAACATGGAAGAATTATTTTCCTTGGGAACCAGCTGCTTTTAACTTAAAGACGTGGTTTCCATTTGTATATTTATTTCCCAGTAACAGATGGTGAGATTGGTTAGTTTCAACACCAGGCCACAGTAAATGTACACAAAGAAGGAAGTTAGGACAAAATTAGAAGGGCCAGGGATGGATCAGAATCTATGATAGTAGGTACACTATTACATTAGACACTAGAGGCCCCATGAGAAGATGAATTAAATTGTGAGCCCCAGGATGAGATTGAGGGTTATTGAGACAGGCTAGAAGGGTAATGGTGGGTAGAGAGAAATTGTACTCAGCCAGTATAGATATGGTAAGGAAAGGTTTCATCATATTCCCCTTCGGAATGGAGAAGAATTTGGTAAAGATTGAGACAATTGACAGAACTTAGTGAAGAAAAAAGGAAGAATTATGGATGGGGAGCATTGGGTTCAAGTTAAACATAGCAGATGAGTAAGCTCCAAGGATAAGAGATAACCTATGCCCTGGATCTAGTAAAGTTGCTTAACTAAGTTTCCTGATGCCCAGAAAATCCGGCCCGCAAGTTAACGTGGCCATGAAATTTAAATGGGATATGCAATGATGCAGCTAGTAGAGTTGCTACCACAAAGCTCCATGATCTGGGTTCTAAGCTGACTTTCGGTGCTGCCTGAGTGGAGTTTGTATGTTCTCATTATGATGGCATGAGTTTCCTTCAGGATCTCCGATTTCCTCCCACGTGCCAAAATGTGTGGGTTGGTAGGTTAATTGGCACTATAAAGTGTCCCTAATGTGTGGATAAATGGCAGGATATGGAAAAAGTTGTTCGGAATATGGGAAGAATAAAATAGGCTCAGGAAGGACGGGTGTAAAGATTGATGCTTAATAGTTGGCATAGACATTTAAATGGCCAACCCGTATTCTGAAAGCTGCTTCATTTACTGTTTCTGAGAATTGTGCTGGGTTTGGGTGTTAAGCATTGATGCACTCACTGAGGTTTCAGTTCAAGGTTTCAAGGTCAGTTTATTGTCACATGTAGCAATTAAGGTACAGTAAAATTCAGATTACCATACAGCCATACTAAAAAATCAACAAGACACTCAACTACATAAAAGTTAACATAAACATCCACCACAGCAGATTCCCCACATTCCTCACTGTGATGCAAGGCAATAAAGTCCAATCTCTTTCCTCTTTATTCTCCTGCGGTCAGGACAATCGAACCATTCGCAGCTGGCAGTTGAAGCCCCTGCGTCGGGGTGATCGAAACTCCCATGTCGGGGCGATTGAAACTCCCACGTCGGGGCGATCGAAACTCCTGCGTCGGAGCGATTGAAACTCCCGCATCGGGGCGGTCAAAACACCTGCGGCTTGAAGTCCCCGATGTCGGTCTCTACCAGGGACCGCGGGCTCCGCGATGTTAAAGTCCGCCGGCACCCATCGTTGGAGCCCCAAAGACGACCCCCCGAAAGGGATCACGGGCACCACGATGTTAAATCCACAGGTTCCCGCTCCGCAGTTGGAGCTCCCGGTCGATCTCCAGCAGAGGTCGCCAACTCCTTGATGTTAGGCCGCAGTGCGGAAGTAGATACGATACGGAAAAAAAACGCATCTCCGTCGAGGTAAGGGATTAGAAAAGTTTCCCCCAACTCCCCCACCCCCATATAAAACAAGCTAAAGAACACAAAAAACATACATTTAACACATACAAAATAGACATAAAGAAGGAATGGACAGACAGACTGTTGGTGAGGCAGCCATTGCTGGCACCACCCGGTGGTCAGTTGACAATGAAACAGATTAATAAACAGAGAACACATGCTACAGTATTTATAGAGTGATTGAGCCTGATATATAATACATGTGATAGAATGAGAGGTACATTGTAAAGTAATGCTGTTGTGCTCAATAAATGTAAAAAGAAAGGCAATATTTCTTCTCATTGCTCAGTATGGACCGGGACTGGTTAAGACAAATTAGTGTTTTGTAAATGCCGTTTGATCAACTGTTGTATATTTGTTTCTGATTAATTCATTTGATATAAAATTAACAATATTTGTTAAAGAGGAAAGTAAATGCAAGTTCAATTAAGATTTTTCTTTTCTCTGAGCCCAGAGAGTGTCCATAATGATAATGCAAGTATTGTATTAGGTTTTCTTTCTGTACATTTAACCACAACTTTAAAGCAGTCCCTACCTTGTTTCTGCCTCTTATCTGGGTAATACTTTGAATGATTGATGTGCTTCAGGTATTTTTGATATGACTGAGCTCAATACAGCTGCAGATTGTAAAAAATGTTCTTGCAGATTCAGATGGCCATGAGATTAATTTTGTTAAATTAATTTTGTCCTGAAAGTAAACATGCAGGTACAGCAGGCAATGAAGAAAGCCGATGGCATGTTGGCCTTCATAACGAGAGGATTTGAGTAGAGGAGTAAGGAGGTCCTTCTGCAGTTGTACAGGGCCCTGGTGAGATCACATCTTGAGTATTGTGTGCAGTTTTGGTCTCCTAATTTGAGGAATGACATCCTTGCTATTGAGGCAGTGCAGCGTAGGTTCACGAGGTTCATCCCTGGGATGGCGGGACTGTCTTATGAGGAAACATTGGAAAGGTTGGGCTTTGTATTCACTGGAATTTAGAGGGATGAGAGGGGATCTTATAGAAACATATAAAATTATAAAAGGACTGGGCAAGCTAGATGCAGGAAACATGTTCCCAATGTTGGGGGAGTCCAGAACCAGGGACCACAGTCTAAGAATAAAGGGGAGGCAATTTAAAACTTAGATGAGAAAAAACGTTTTCACCCAGAGAGTTGTGAATTTGTGGAATTCTCTGTCACAGGAGGCAGTAGAGGCCAATTCACAGGATACATTTAAAAGATAGTTAGATAGAGCTCTCGGGGCTAGCAGAATCAAGGCAGAAGAGGAGAAGGCAGACATGGGTTACTAATTGTGGATGATCAGCCATGATCATAAAGAATGGCGGTGCTGGCTCGAAGGGCCAAGTGGCCTCTTCCTGTACCTTTTTCTATGTTTCTATGACATGTCTTCCTTGTATCAAAGAAAACTTTGATTAGAGCTTCAAATCATGTTTCATGTAGGTTAATTACCTGCTAAGCTTAAATGCTATGACCTTGAACTTCATGAGGTTCTCTCAGTCTCTTGCCATAATATTCTTGGTTGTCATCCTCTCTTCCATTAAGACCTCCAGGGAAGTTCTAAAGACTTGAAGACTGACTTCTTAAACTGCCTGTGTTTTATAACGGTAGAAATCAGTTGCGTCAATAAAGTGAATACAACTTTATGATGTTTACTTTCACTCAGTGACCCTTTGGTTATGACAGTCAGAAAGTGGATATGTTTCTCTTTCCCAACGTGATTGTGTATGACATCAGCCAGTCAAATTTAAATGACTACGAATCAAAATCTTGATCTTGAAATCTTGTATAACATGTACCTTGGAATTACATTGCCAAGTGAAAATTAGCTTCTCGTGCTTCTTTTAGTTTGTGCGATCCTTAATATGATAATTACTTACCCATATAATTTATTTTAGAGTTCGAGCTAATAAGTATTCTAATATGGATGGAGCACTAGATGTATGTGGTTTTGTTACCAACACATTGCTTGTGCTGTAACATTGTGATTTTGATAAAGTACATTAAAACAAACTATTCTATATCAACAGAATTAAGCAATTCAATTGGCAATTAAACTGGAAGATATATCAGAAATTTTAACCACTACCAATGCAGCAAAATATAGTTATCTTGTTTCTTAGTCTAAGATCTGTGCATTGCATTCATCCAGTTAGTGGAATACAAACAACTGTGGTTCAAGTCTAATTGCAAAAATGGCAAACATGAAGATGACAAACAACTTAGAAACTGCAACAACTGGTTTTAATTACTTCAATTTGTAAAATAATCCCATGGTCCATCAAAGCAGATTTATTACCTTTATCATGTTCTTGGTTTTATACCTCCTCTCTGGAAAGTTCTGACAATATTGAGTTAAACTCAATACATTTCTGTCCTTATAAGGGCATGATGTTGGTACCTTCGGCAAGGCACTTGGCATTGGTGTTGTCCTGTTCTATATACACAACTGTTCATTTAACCATGGATGGAAGTAGAATGTGAAGAAGAAACATTAACTTAAAACTAACATGATCACTTCAGGTGAAGTCATCAAAAGTCTTAAAAATTCTACCATTTACAAATCATAGATTGAATCACTGACACATAATAATATATTTGGTAGATTTTACTGATTGCTCAAAGCAATAAGACAAGTATTTATGAAAATACTCTTTTGTTAATTTTGAAATAAAGACTGATAAATGATATCAACAATACTTGCTTGTTGCCAGTGAGTCCAAAGTAAGGTATAGTATAACTAGTTTTAATCTGTGAACAAGGTTACCGAATCCAGTCTTTAAGACTTTTAAAATCACTCAATCAAATTACTCAGCATAAGTGCAAAATGCTTTAGTTCCACTGATCTATGCAATAATTCACACAACTTTGAAGTTTCAATTGCAAAATACAATAGCTAATATTTCTCCTTGAGTATTTTTTGAATAACGAGGGAAAAGTTTAAACATAATAACACATAATCATTACCAACAGTTACAATGTAGAATGTAATTAGACTCTATGACTACAGTTTTTACAATTAGTATTACAAGTAATCGGTCAGGTATAATATTAGCAGAGAACATCGAAACATAGAACAGTACAGCGCTGAAACAGGCCCTTTGGCCCATGATGCTTTTGCTAGACATGGTGCCAAATTAAATTAAATTAAATTAATCCCTTCTGGACCATGATCTCTGACTGCTCATCCTGCCCTCTCCAATGTCCTGCATCTGCTCAGAGACACCCTAGACCCTGGCACCAGAGAGGCAACACATCATCCCAGGCTTGCAGCCACAGAAGCACAAATTTGTGCCCTAAGGCCCCCCTTTCTCTATTGCTCTTGCACTATTACACCTAAACTTCGCTCTAACCTGCTGTCCGACATAGCCAGATGAGGTGCCACTGTTCTGGCTGCTGCTGTGATTTCAAGCCTGAAGCCATTAACCCCCAAAAGTTTTTACAATGTTATGCGTGTATGAGAGGGCGATAACAACGAGAGACTCCTGCACTACCTGCCCACTCTCCTGGCGGCCACACATCCATAGAGCCGAACCTTTGGTGAGACCACCTCCCTGAAACTGCTGTCCTTAACCTTCTCTGCCTCCTGTTTCTCTCAGTGTGCCCAGCTACTGCTCCAACCGATCCATGCGGTCTGAGAGGAATTGCAGCGGGATGCACTTCCTACAACACATGGTCATTAACCCCAGTGCTGCAATAACTTCCTGCTTCATCCAAACACTGAGAATAAACCTAGAAACAAAGAACTGCAGCTGCTGGTTTACACCAAAGTTAGACATAAAGTGCTGGAGTAGCTCAGCAGGTCAGGAAGCTTCTGAAAATAAATCTGGCAGACTTAAGGAGGATAAACCTTTAAAAAAGTTTACCTTGTTTCTGTCTGCCTTATTTCTGCTCTAATTCACCAAGACCCACATTTTGACCTATTAGTTGCACTTCCCCCTCAAAGTGTCTGTTCCAAAGTGGCACTCCACTGGAGCCTGATTCCCTTTACTTGCTGCAAGGCTGTCAGGACTGAAAATAACCAGTCCTTACCTGTGCATAAAGTTATAAACTGCTCCAGCTTCTCCTTTCTGCTGCTAATATTGAACTAAATTTCAATTTCAATTTTTTCAGTTACAATAACTATGCACTGCGGACCGTTTGATTTTATTCATTTATAGTCTTTTCTTTAACTGGATTGCATGCAAACAAAACCTTTTTACTGTAGCTTGGTACACATGACAATAATAAACTAAACTAAACTAGTTTCAATTAACTAAATTCCTTCGGCATCATGTTAATCACCCAGTGAAGGTGCTGTATACCTTCCAGTTCAATGTCATTTCTGGTTAAACATGAATTGTGAGTGGCTACATTTTTTAGTTTAAAAAAAAAAGTTTTTTAGAGATACAGTGTGGGAACAGGCCATTCAGCCCACTGAGTTAGTCTAACAAGCGCGATCACCATGTACACTTGAACTATCCTACATACTAGGGACAATTTACAATTTTTACCTAAGCTAATTAACCTTCAAACCTCTGTCTCTGGAGAAGGGGAGGAAATCAGGTACCCGGAGAAAACCTACAAGCTCACAGAGAGAACGTACAAACAGCACCCATAGTCAGCATCAAACCTGGGTCTCTGGCGCTGTAAGGCAACAATTCTATTGCTGCTCCACTGTGCCACCCTGAATTTGCTGAGAGAAAATAAAGTCAAAGAAATTGGAGGAACAGCTCCTCATATTCTGCTTGGGGAGTCTGCATCGTGGTGGCATGAACATCAATTTCTCACAATTCTGTTAACCCTTGCTGTCTCCTCTCCTTCCTACCTCTCCCTCAGCCCTCGGTCTCCTCATCCTTCTTTTTCCTTTCTTCTCCCCGCCTCCCCCACCCCCTATCAGTCTGAAGAAGGGTTTTGGCCCGAAACGTTGACTATTTCCTTCGCTCCATAGATGCTGATGCACCCGCTGAGTTTCTTCAGCATTTTTGTGTACCTTCGATTTTCCAGCATCTGCAGTTCCTTCTTAAACAAATAAAGTCAAGATAGTGGGATAGTTCAATAGGACATACAGAGTTGTGAGTCTGTGGAATTCTCTGCCTCGGGCGGTGGAGGCCGGTTCTCTGGATGCTTTCAAGAGAGAGATAGATAGGGCTCTTAAATATAATGGAGTCAGGGGATATGGGGAGAATGCAGGAACGGGGTACAGATTGGGGATGATCAGCCATGATCACATTGAATGACAGTGCTGGCTCAAAGGGCCGAATGGCCTACTCCTGCACCTATTGTCTATTGACATTAACAAGCAGAAGTGTCAGGTCTTCTGTACCATCCAAGAAACCCCATTCCTTCATCCTGTTAATAGCCGACATAACCGTACCTTTCCTGATCCGAACTGTCTTGTGGATCTTTGAGAGGAGGAAGAAATGACCTGTGCATGGTTTAAGGGCGAGGGGATATAACAAGATTGCTGACTAGCAGTATATTTTGCTTTTGTAACCAGACATGAAGGCGCTTTTCATATTCCTGTTCAGGCTCCACTGTATACCAGCAGGCTACTTTCAAATTGTATACTTGACAGTCTTGGATAGACTTCAAAACACTGTCTCTGCTCATTGAGAGCAATAGGAACATTATAAGCAGTAATCACACAATTTTCCCAGGGATGTATTAAATCTATATTGGGCATTAATTATTTCTCAGTCAAACAGAAATAAAAGTCTGTGCTCTGTGCAAAAGATGCCACTTATTCAAGGGTGTTTTTTTTTGTGTTCACTGCCAGCTCATTCTTCCAGAGGCCATGAAGTTGCTGCCTATCTACATGAACTGCCTCTTGAAGAGTTATGTCTTACTTGGGAGCCCTGACATTCCTACTGACGAGAGAACCTTTCAGCGGCTGCTGGTTACTTCTATGGACGTGGAAGGCACACAATCCTTTTTCTACCCAAGGCTGATACCCATCGTAAGTGAAGAAGTTAAACCACTGATGAGATCCCATCCTCTACAGGGAGAATTGAAACTTTCAATGGCCATATCTATTCCCTCCATCCAGCGAAATGAGAAGCTTGGAATTGATGCAGCATCATTCTATTGAAGATCAGTCTCCCAAGACTCCCACCATCTCACAGTCCCATGATTGAGGCCCCTGTCACTACCCACCACTCCACCCGTTTGTTGCATAGTTGATGCATTGGCTGACACCAGGCACTGAACGATCTGGACTCTTCCTTTCCTCTTTCCATCACCCACTTCCCCAAACCCTGATCATAGGCTCCATTCAGTCCAGACCATACCGTCAACCACTGCTCTTCCACAACACACCTCCGGCTTCGATTAGTGGCATTAACCTCCCACCGCCACCCACAGACCCTGTTAGGAGACAAGTGCTACTGTTTATCCTTACCCACCATCACCAAACCAAACCAGATTTGCAGCCAACACATTATTGAATGTGAATTTGTGAAATGTCACCTCCGTGGTCTTGGGTATGACTTAGATTTGCAGAGGGACCAAGAATGGAAACAGTCAATAGTCTCCTTCAACAACACCAGTCTAGCACTGAGAACACTCTTGAAGCAAATAATTCTAACGTTATCTTATACTATTATTATGAAGAATTGTTATGATACAGTAACAACATGGATGGAGGAAATATGTATTTTTATGATAGACCTTGTTAGATTTGGCCAATTTTCCTTGCAACGTGACCTTAAATAACAATCCAAAAACGGGTTAATCCCCTGTAGATATTTTTAGTTCAAGGACTACTTGAAGGAAGCCAAACGACCTATCAAAATGGACAAACTTTCCATAACGTCATAAACAACATTAAAATAACTGTTTCTGTTTCATTTCTGTCACAATGCCAGATCTAGATTTGTACAATAGCCAATAAATGAACACTTCAAAAGAAGAAATCAACTCCAAGAGGAATTATGAAATGTTAAAAAAACATCAGGGTATGGTGCGGGGGAAGACAATGTGGACCCGGCGTGGGGGACTGCCATGTGGGACGGTGGGAGAACAAAGGGAGACCCGGCAGACAGCCAACAGTTGCTTGTCTTTTTCTTTTTACTTTTAATTTTATTTTCAATTTCAAGTTTTTGTGTACCTTGCGTGTTGTGACTGTCGGCAGACTAATTTCCCTCCGGGGATGAATAGAGTTTTATCGTATCGTATTGAAGGAACAGTAGAGAGATTTTTTTTGGAATGACAAACTAAAACTAATGGGATCAATTATGAGAATGGGTTGCAGAGACTGGCCTTTCAATCTTTGGGAACAGGAGAAATTGTGTGTTTAAAATGATTAGAGCAGACAGTAAGAAACAATGTCCCCTAGCTGAAACAAATCCTTAAAATTGTATCAAGACATTGTTTCCATGCAAAAACAAGTGGAAAACATATCCCTCAATAATCAGTTTGTAATGGTTTAATTAAAATTATTGCAACTGAGGTGAGTAGTCTTTTCTTAGGCACTTCTTAGGCATATGGAATATGGAAATGAAGGTTAGGTAAGTGTAGTTAACATTCACTTGAGCATTGATTCAGTTTAGCAATGATCCAGTTTAATGGTGGAATAGGCTCAAGAGGCGGAATGGCTTTCAGGCAATGACACAGCTGAACACTTGCCTGTTTTTCAACAGCACAAGATTGATGTAAACAGTGAGGAGATTCCTGCAGCTCTCCGTTGCTCAGAGGAGCGTTTAGTAGATGGAGGAATATTTTTATTGGCAAATGGAATAAATATGTTCCTGTGGCTGGGACTGAACACACAACCTGAACTAATTCAAGGCATCTTTAACGTACCTACTTTTGCACATATCAACACAGAGTCGGTGAGTATTTTACAAAAAGTTATTAAACAAATGCGTAATAACTAACAAAACATTTTTGATCCCTCCATAACTCGCTAAGCAAAATTATATTTCTGGGAAAGATGTACAAGAAGTTTAATAATACTTGTAGTGGTTGGTCAAAACGTGTTTATTTGCTGAAAATGTATCATTTTAATCATAGTCGTATGACTTGGATTTTCCGTGGAGTACTCGCGCTCACTGCTGTACCCTGACCAGAAAGAATGGCAGAAATCCCTTTTACTGACGTAAACAGAATTAATCTGCAATTTTGGCAGACCTTTGTTGGCAGAATGGGAGAAGTTCGAGGAAATTCCATGTCAATTTGATTAAAGTTTCTTGATTTGTGCTGTAGCTTATCTAAATTCTCATTACATCAATCCCCAAATGTGATTGTTTCATCGGAGTGCCTGTCCGTTTCTTATTAACTAATCCAGCAGTTAAAAAGAATATTGCTGATAGTCCTTCAACTTGCATATGTATGAATCACGGTCAGCATGGACGAGTTGGGTCAAAGGGCCTGTTTCCATGTTGCCCTTTCTCTGTGTACTGTGGACGGCTTGATTGTATTCATGTGTAGTAATTTCTTTGACTGGATAGCATGCAAGCAAAAGCTTTTCATTGCACCTCAGTATTTGTGACAATAATATACTAAGCTAAAAGTATGATTCTATGACTAATTAACGTCAACGATGATACAAAGTGGTCCAGAGAATGGAGACTGAGCTGAGGGAAGGAAATTAATCTGAAGAAGGGTCTTGAACTGAAACGTAACCTATCTATGTTTTTCAGGGACGCTACCCGACTTGCTGAATTACTCTAGCATTGTGTGGGGGGTTTTGTAAAGCAGCATCTGCAGTTTCTTGTTTCTACAAAGGGAAATTAAAGTTGATTGAAAATTTAGAACATTGTAGAGAAGTAGACAAATTGCACCCATGTATGTTTGGCTGGAAAAGGTAATGGGACTGCCTTTGTCTTCAGGACATGAGGCCAAGTGCTTGGGTGTTTGGAGCAGTTTGCATGGCTTTCTGGTCACCATTGCTGGTTACTGCCTGCTGCCCAGATTTATTGAATTATAACTCATTGATAATCTTGTGTCTCTAGATTATTGGCCTAGGCTACTGGATTATCAAAACAATAAGACAGCAACCTCACTTCTTTACCCTGCTTCTCACAAACATTCAGGGTGAATGCAAAAATTATAAAGCTCTAGTGGCTGAAGAAACGTCAGAACCAAGTTTATTTCATTTCAATGTCTTTTATATTGACTTAAGTATTTAGATTGTTAAACTGGATAAGGTATATTGTACGCATGTGGCAAGAAGGCTGTACAAATATCACGTTTCCATTACTCACCGACACAATAGAATTTTTTTTTCTGGACAAATTACCTTGCATTTATTGGGCAGTTGCTTTGCATCTGTTCGGCCTATTTTTTTTAATGTATGTTTTTGAGTGCTTGAACAATGTGCCCCGAGTTATATGCCTCGCCCCTCCAACCCATCAGCAGGAACAAAACAGTACCAAATTTGAAAGACCGCCATTGTCTAAATACATCAACTATTTGAGATATGGTAGAACGTAAGGGAATGTTTTACATTGTCCTTACCTTAGCTTTTCATTTCAGATTTTTGTCCTGTGCAATATACGGAGAAGAGATTATTAATACTAAAGTAAATAAATAAATGGTGGGTAGAGACTCATTTTGACAATGGACGAGTTGGGCCACCTGGAAAACTACTAAACAATTTCAACTATGAACTTTCACTTCCTTACAGACATCATTACCCGAACTGGACAACCCTTATTCAAAGAAGATTCGGATGATCATTGACAACTTAAGAAGTCAGAGCCCTTATTCCATGAAAGTAAGCAGCAATGTTGAAATCTAGGGATTTTTTTCTCATAATAATTGATTCCTTATTGCAACCGATTGCATTAACCATGTCCACAGTACTTTACGTGTCAATTGAAATGCACCATTAACTGAAACATAACTGCCAACTAACTATTGCAGGCTTACCATTTTCACTGTTGGGGCATAGTGTAAGAGGTGAGATTGCAATAAATGTAGCTAATTCTAGCCAACTAAATTGCCCTTATAAATCAGCTGGGTCCCTTATTAAAAACACAGTTTGGAATCCCTTGGCATTATTAGCCTCAAATTTAATTTTAACATGCCTCAGTAGGGAAGCCAGGATCGCCTGTTCACCAGATGAAGTTCGAGTTGCAGAGGACTGGAAGCTAACGGCTATTCAAGAAAAAACATTTTGCTTTTGCTATCCTTCATGATCAGAAATAAAAGGAATGTTGACATCTCCCAGGCCTGGATACCCTGACGTCCGTGCATTCTGACACATTTACTGTACTGCAGAGGGAAGCCCAATTTTCCGTGATCCAGCAGCTTCCCATCTAAGGTAGCTTCTTAATGAAGTGGCTTTGCATTTCCTGGAGCAATGGAAGTGAGGGATGACCTGATGGAGATATATAATATTACCCGACATATAGATAGGGTTGATGGTCAGAATCTTTTCCCCATGGCAGGAATATAAAAACAAGGGGACCATGTAGGAGTTTTAAAAGATATAAGCGAGTAAAATCTTTTATGCAGAGTATGCCTTATTTCTGGAATGTGCTGCCAGAACTGGTGGTAGGGGTTCACACTGGCTGGAAGTGCCAGGAAACAGGTGGCGAGAGATCCAACACAAAGGTGATGTCCTTTATTTACCATCAACCTGCCTAGATTTCACAGGAGGAGTCCATACTAACTAACCTTTATAGAATTAGGCTTCGCAACTTGTCACGGCATTCTTCTACGTGAGTGACCTATACCAACCATGGGCTAAACATGTGTTAATGGAAACCATACAATGGCAAAGCTGGAAGAGCTGCTGCCTCACAGCGCCAGACACCTGGGTTAGATCCTGACCTTTGGTGCTGTCTGTGTGGAATTTGCACCTTCTACCTGGGTGACCACATGGGTTTCCTCCGGTTTGCTCTGATTTCCTCCCATTTCCCAAAGACGTGCAAATTGGAGGTTAATTGGCTTCATTAAACTGCCCCGGAGTGTGTAGGTAGTGGATAGGAAAGTGGGAAAACATAAAACTAGTGTAAATGGATCATCTCCAGTTGGCATAGACTCAGTGGGCCAAAGGACCTATTACCCTGCTGTATTTCTAAACTAAATTAAAACAGTGAAAATAGATGTGCATGTCAGGTGTACGGTAGATCTGGAAATTAAAATCACTGATACTACATACTTCTCAGTGAAACCAAAATTGTATGTTGTAGTCAGTTTTCTAAAGAAATTCTTTCGTGTAGCACATGTAAATGTTGCTCTGGATCTTAGTATTTCCAGGCCGTGTTCCCTTCAATGTAAGTAAAACTCATAGATCTTTTATTTTTTTTAAGTGTAAAATAATTATTTATATATTTAGATTGCAATAGACAATAGGTGCAGGAGTAGGCCATTTGGCCCTTCGAGCTAGCACCGCCACTCGATGTGATCATGGCTGATCATCCCCAATCAGTACCCCATTCCTGCCTTCTCCCCATATCCCCTGACTCCGCTATATTTAAGAGCCCTATCTAGCTCTCTTGAAAGTATCCAGAGAACCGGCCTCCACAGCCCTCTGAGGCAGAGAATTCCACAGACTCACCACTCTCTGTGAGAAAAAGTGTTTCCTCGTCAACGTTCTAAATGGCTTACCCCTTATTCTTAAACTGTGGCCCCGGTTTTGGACTCCCCCTACATTTGGAACATGTTTCCTGCCTCTAGCGTGTCCAAACCCTTAACAATCTTATGTTTCAATAAGATCCCCTCTCATCCTTCTAAACTCCAGTGTACAAGCCCAGCCACTCCATTCTCTCAGCATATGACAGTCTCGCCATCCCGGGAATTAACCTTGTAAACCTACGCTGCACTCCCTCAATAGCAAGAATGTCATTCCACAAATTAGGTGACCAAAACGGCACACAATACTCCAGGTGTGGTCTCACTAGGGCCCTGTACAACTGCAGAAGGACCTCTTTGCTCCTACACCCGACTCCTCTTGTTATAAAGTTCAACATGCCATTCGCTTTCTTCACTGCCTGCTGCACCTGCATGCTTACTTTCATAGACTGATGAACAAGGACCCCCAGATCTCGTTGTACTTCCCCTTTTCCCAACTTGACGCCATTTAGATAGTAATCTGCCTTCCTGTTTTTGATACCAAAGTGGATAACCTCACATTTATCCACATTAAACTTCATCTGTCATGCATCTGCCCACTCCCCCGACCTGTCCAAGTCACCCTGCATTCTCATAGCATTCTCCTCACAGTTCACACTGCCACCCAGCTTTGTGTCATCTGCAAATTTGCTAATGTTACTTTGAATCCCTTCATCCAAATCATTGATCTATAATGTACAAAGCTGCGGTCCCAGCACCGAGTCTTGCGGTACCCCACTAGTCACTGCCTGCCATTCTGAAACGGACCCGTTAATCCCTACTCTTTGTTTCCTGTCTGCCAACCAACTTTCTATCCATGTTAGCACTCAACCCCCAATACCATGTGCCCTAATTTTGCCCACTAATCTCCTATGTGGGACCTTATCAAATGCTTTCTGAAAGTCCAGATACAGTACATCCACTGGCTTTCCCTTGTCCATTTTCCTAGTTACATCCTCAAAAATTCCAGAAGATTAGTCAAACATGATTTCCCCTTCGTAAATCCATGCTGACTCGGACTGATCCTGTTACTGCTATCCAAATGTGCGGTTATTTCATCTCCAGCATCTTCCCCACCACTGATGTCAGGCTATCTGATCTATAATTCCCTGTTTTCTCTCTCCCGCCTTTCTTAAATAGTGGGATAACATTAGCTACCCTCCAATCCATAGGAACTGATCCTGAGTTCCTGTTACGGTTGTTAATATTTATATTTTTTATTATGTTTAGACTACATTGCACGGTTTATAGCATTTTCTAAACCTGCTGCATTTCCCCAAATTCTAAATGTGATAAAAACTCTTCATTGTTACGTTTAAATTCTGATTTTTGTGTTTCAAATGAAGCTTTCCTTTACTAAAATGACAAACACCGTTGCAGATTTATATTCATGTAACATCATGATGATTTGTATCAAACTAAGGAGTTGACAATATATTCTACAGCGTTGAGTTTTAAGTTTGATTTTCTCCTCTTTTCATCTGCAGTTGATAATATTAAAACAAAAAGAGAAAACGGAGGGAATTTTCAGGCATTTCCTAGTAGAAGATAAAGGGATCCATGGAGGAGCTTCTTATGTGGATTTCCTCTGTTCCGTACACAAAGAAATTCGCCAGCTTCTTACCTAAGACCTGCCTCAACCTATTGCCAGGATTGCCTTATCATTCAACTCTACAGGAGAAGGGGGTTAGCGAGAATGGCACACAGTCAAATTATGCATAGTTGGTTTTCTTCACACATTTGTCGACAGTACCAGTGGCTTTCTGAAGAAGAAAACTAATTTGAATGTTCCTGGATTCTAGTACTTACTGTTTTATAGTAACACTGTCATTTTAATCAAAGTCTCACCAATAATGAAATGGTTGGTATTAATTGCTGTTCTTTCGTTGCAATATCAGGAGCCTGGGCAGTAACAAATTGCAAGATGGGAACCCAGCAATACATCTGTCAGGTGCATTTTATAAATATTTAATCCTACCACCAAATGAGTGGTCCTGATGTGTGGCAAGAGCAATTTGGTAAATCCTGCACAAAAACCTGTGACCAAACAAAGCATCCTCCTTTAAAATATTGTTCTCGGTTGCCAACAATATCTTTATAATCCAAGACTTTTAATATTCTAATCATAATGCAGTGGAGTTTGAGTGGACCAAAAGCCTATGCAATGTCTTAATTTTGATGTGGTTATATTATCTATAATTAAATCAGTCAATATTTAGTATAGGCTCTCCAACATAAAAGTGATTAATAAGTAATGACCAAATATTTGTATTGTGTTCTACCAGTCAATTACCCCTAATATCAGTCCCCTTAAGTTTGTAACCAGGATTGGTTAACATATATGCTAAAGGGTGATGTATATGCTCAGCTGTCAGTGTATACTCCTTCAACTATGCGTCATCTACAGAACTTATCTTCCGTAAGAGTTTTTAATAATACCGGTACTAAAGCAGAATAAGGGAAATGTCCAAACCATGTTCCATTTCTATTGTTCATGTATCCAAAGCTATCAGAACGAATTGACAAATGAAACATGTATTTTTATTTTAAGGACCACAATCTTGAACTATCCTCTTACTGTCAGTATTTCCCTGTTTTGCCGGTGTGATTAGACAGTGTTGAGCATTAATAATGGACTTATGTTAAATTTACTTCACAGCAGAATCTTGTGTTGTTCAACCACACGCAACTGTATGTCAGATTTCCATTTATGATGAACTTTCAAATTTTTACAAGTGATCACATGTAATATAGCACAAATGTTTGCTTTCTTAGGTACAGTATTAAGTAAAATGAAATTATTTTAAAAATATTTAATCAGAAGATAAAATTATAATTCTTTGAGTTTAGATGTAATGACATGATTTAGTTAAAGCCTACAAACCTCTCAAGGCACTTGATGGGCAGGTGGTGAAATAAAGTTTCCACTGACTGTGGAAAAAAATGTGCTTGACTGAGATTGAATTTTCACATTCAAAGGGTTGTGACTGTGATGCCAGGGTAAGTGTTCAATCTTTGATGTTTTTCAAGAGAGCAGTTAACACGACTAGGGATTTCAGGGAATTTGAAGGACATGTAGGTTGTGCAGAAAGATGGAATTAGGTGGAAGATCAGCAATGCAGAACAGTCTCAGAAAATCACTCCTGCTCGTTTTTTGATTTTTATGCCGTATCAACTGTGTTGATTTGTATTGTGTTCTTCCTGACAATAGGTGATCATTACAACCTTTGAAGTTAAAGTATCTTCAGAGAGGTGGAGCTGGAGTGGTGAGCAGGCAGCTCAGCGCTATTCACTAATAAGTAATGTTTCATAAAGGAGGATGTCAAATAAAATACAAAGCACTCTCTGGAGTTTAGAAGAATGCGATTGAGTCAATTGAAACTAAATTCTCTGGCAAACAAATAATCTGCAGATGCTGGAAATCTGCTATAAACACAGAAAATGTCAGCAGAAAAGGCAGCATCTGTGGAAATAGGAACAATCAACATTTCAGGCCCAAGGGCCTCTGTTTCACAATTCTACTAGAGGGTCACATTGGCTGCTTCTCCTTCCACGGATGCTGCCAGACTTGACATGCGATTCCGGCATTTTTCAATTTTATTTCAAAATTCTTACGGGTCTTCATAGGGTAAGTGTTTCCCTTTGACTGGAGAATTTACAACCAGAATATTAAGGGCATTTTTGGAGATTGAGGGAATTAAGGGATATGGATTTAGCGTGGGATAGTGGTGCCCAGGTAAAAGAGCAGCCTGGTGTTATTGAATGGCAGAGCAGGCACAATGGGCCATATCATCCACTCCCACTTCGATTTCTAATGTTCTTATCAAAGTAATAAAGGAGATTGGGGTTTGCATCGTATGATTGTAGCAGTTATGTTTGGATTGAGTTCACCAGTTCCACCTCATGGAAGAATGTAGGAGGGCATCTTTCCTGTGTAGGTTTGGCAAAAGCACATCTGCCAGTAGAGGATAATCTCAAGACTCAGCCAGTCATCAAACCCAAAACCTGCCATCCACTGTCTTCATTAAAAAAAATACCCTGGTCAATCATGATCTATTATTGCAAAGTGGTCTGAATTAAGTATTGGGCTTGAGATCTGTTTGTTTAAAAGGTTTAAAGACTTTATTAAACCACGTGCCTTGGTTGAAAGGAGAGTGCCCATATAAAGGGATACCCGGCGCAGCATTAAAATGAATGGTACACACTATTTCAGTGGCCATTGTCTGAAAACGGTCCTGCTTAACGCAATTTCAAGTATTTTGTCTGTTCAACAATTATAAGGCAGACAGGAAAGACAGAGATTGCTACAATTTTCTGAGGGGGTTTCACCAGTTCTCTACTGGAATACTTACCCGAGGAGATTCGCCCCGCTATATGATGTCGGAAACAAAATGCGCACTAATTGCAAACATTCAAATTAGACGAGTAGGCCATAAAGTTTCAATGCCTCACCAGAAACAGGATGCAGAATGTTGGGTGGGAATTGGTGTTGAAACTAAAGGTATGTCATATATACAAACAAATACAAACCACTTGATAAGGTTAAGGAGCTGAATTAAAGATGATTTTCTTTGTTTTACATCTGAGGTAAAATAATACTAGATCTGATATGGTTTTCCATCATTTTACAGTTTAATTTTAAAATTCTAATGGTGCTTCAAAGGGGAGTGGTACAGGACATAGAAATATAGATCATAGGTGCAGGAGGAGGCCATTTGGCCCGAGGCAGCACCGCCATTCATTGTGATCATGGCTGATCGTCCCCAATTAATAACCCGTGACCTGCCTTCTCCCCATATCCCTTGATTCCACTAGCCCATAGAGCTCTATCTAACTCTCTCTCTTAAATCCATCCACAGATTTGGCCTCCACTGCCCTCTGTGGCAGGGAATTCCACAAATTCACAACTCTCTGGGTGAAAAAGTGTTTTTCTCATCTCTGTCTTAAATGGCCTCCCCTTTAATCTAAGACTGCGGCCCCTGGTTCTGGACCTGCCCAACATTGGGAACATTTTTCCTGCATCTAGCTTGTCCAGTCCTTTTATAATTTTATATGTTTCTATAAGATCCCCTCTCATCCTTCTAAACCCCAATCGTTCCTCATATGACGGTCCCGCCATCCCACGGATCAATCTTGTATGGTAATTAAATTCTGTATCAACCGTTTAAACGTTCGTTGTTGCATGTGGTTGGCAAGTTGTAAAACATTGTGATTATATCAAGTCCTTTAGTAATTGTTTCAATTACAAGATGGTGCTGCATAATACACAAAAGATGGACTAATTAAGGCCATTGGTAAATTACTTTTGTAATTTGTGAAAAGGTTAAATCCTCAAACAAATCATCAAGCTTGTTGTTGTTATTCATTCATCACCAGCATTCAGTGACCAAGGGTTTGAAATAAGAAAATAAAATGTCAGGAAGAGCCTTTTACATATTTAATATATTCAACCAATGTATCATTTTGTATTGTAATAGCCAAAAGCATTCTCATAGTTATAAAATTCTGCAGTGTTAAATCATAATCTTATTGCCAAAGTAGCATTGTGGTCTGATTATCTAGGATGATAGTGGTTGCATTTCTATTTCTGTACATAAATGGGAATGTAACATTAGGCAAAATATACATTCAAAATACCTTTGATGTCTGGCTTTGTAAAACCAAAAAATATCTCATTTTTCATTGTAGTCACTTGCAAATGTTAATTATTTTTTTAAATTGCAGCTATTTTTATGATGAATAGTTAGCCGAGACAAGTGAAAATAAAGTACCTGCAATTCAGACCTTGGGGTGACTATTCTGTCATAGCTTTTATTATGCAAATTTTTATGCTGTCTGTAATTATGTGAATAAAATAAACACATAAAAGTAAGTGCCTTGCCTTTAAAATCTTCACCTAGTTTTGTTATATAAATAAATAGTACCTTCCACATTCTCTGGATGCCTCAAACTACTTTACTTTTGGTTGATTATTGTCATGTGTACCGAAAAACAGTGAAAATCTTTGTGCGCTATCCAGTCAAGACATACTGTACATCGGTACAATCAAGCCACGTACACATGTAAAGACAAAAATAGAGTGCAGAACGTAGTATTACAGCCTGACAGCAGTTATGGAAGAAATCCAGTTAAATTGTGCAAGGGGCCTCAATGAGGTAGACTAGGTGATTGGGACTACATCCTTAGCGTATGAGAGGACTGTTCAGTAGTCTGATAACAGCAGGGGATGAACTGTTCCTTAATCTGGTGGTTTGTGCTTTCAAACATTTGTATATTCTGCCTGGCAGGCAAGGAGAAAAAAGGGAACGGCCCGGGTGTAATTGGTTCTTGATTATGTTGGCTGCTTTCCCAAGGCAGTGTACAGTGTAGATAGAGTCAATGTGCTGGTGGTGCAGGGTGGGGGAGGGATTGTTGGTGAGACTGGTTTGTGTTCTTTTAATGTGTTCCCACTGTTTTATGACTAGTAATCCAGAAACATGGACTAGAATTCAAATCTTCCAAGGTGGCTTTGGAATTTAAATTCAGCTAATAATCTGAATTTGGAAAGAAGAGCACCAACACGTCGTAATAATGATTAGTAATAAAGATAAAAGGCTTTATCATCAATACTCACCAAAGACTTACTCACCAATGCCCAGTTTGTGGTTCATCAAGGTACCTTTTACTCCAGATCTCATTTCTGCCTTGGTATTGACTGAGTGCAGCGTAGGTTTACAAGGTTAATTCCCTGGATGGCGGGACTGTCATATGCTGAGAGAATGGAGCGGCTGGGTTGATATACTCTGGAGTTTAGAAGGATGAGAGGGGATCTTATTGAAACATATAAGATTATTAAAGGTTTGGACTCGCTAGAGGCAGGAAACATGTTCCAGATGTTGGGGGAATCCAGAACCAGGAGCCGCAATTTAAGAATAAGGGGTAAGCCATTTAGAACGGAGACGAGGAAACACTTTTTCTCACAGAGAGTTGCGAGTCTGTGGAATTTTCTGCCTTCTCTGGTGGAGGCCGGTTCTTTGGATACTTTCAAGAGAGATCTAGATAGGGCTCTTAAAGATAACGGAGTCGGGGGATATGGGGAGAAGGCAGGAACGGGGTACTGATTGTGGATGATCAGCCATGATCACATTGAATGGCGGTGCTGTCTCAAAGGGTTGAATAGCCTACTCCTGCACCTATTATATGTTGTCCAAACATGGGCCAAAGCTGAGTACCAGAGGTGAAGTGAGGGGGATTGCTCTTAACATCAAGGCAGCATTTGACTGCATTTGTGTGGCTTCAAGGAACCTTGGTAAACTAAAGTCAATGGGAATCAAATGGAAAACAATCCTGTGGTTGCTGTTAAACCTCACACAAAGGAAGAAGATTGTAATTCCTCACAGCTGTTGTTTGAGCCCAAACATCTTCAGCTGCTTTATCATAAACTAGCACATAATGCCATTCATTGCAAGGCCAGAAGTGGGGATATTCACTAATAATAACTAACAATATATGACTTTACTCACGAAAAATCAAATAGCCCATGCCGAGACAAAATTCATCTATGGCAACCCTCTACAATGCCAGGCAATAGCCAACTCCAGTAAGAGAATGTCTAGCTACATACCCTTGATAGTCAATGCAATATCACTGTCAAACCTCCACCATCAATACCCTGAAGAAGGGCACCATCAAACAGAAACTCAATTGGACTAGCCACATAAACGTTGTGGTTACAAAGCATGCTAGAGGTTGGGAGCCAGGTAACTCACCTCCTCTGTCTGCAAGGCACAAGTCAGGGGGATGATGGAATATTCTCCATGTCCATGTCCAATGCCAACAATTGCAAGAAACTTGACCATCCTTGACAGAGACTCTAATCATTCATTTCCTCCACTACTAACACCAAGTGGCTGCCGTGTGTACTATTTACAAAGTACAATTCCTTGCCCAGCTATTCCCTCACCATTTTCTAACCCTGTGACATCCATCAACAACAAAGTCAAAGGCAGCAAGCACAGAGGAACACTCCCATCTGCTCGTATCTTGACTTGGGATATATACCACTGCTATTTTATCGTCACTGGGTCAGAAACCTGAACATTCCAACAGTGTGGGTCCCTTCACCAGAAGGACTGTAGCATTAAAGAAGGCATCATATCAAGGGCAAAGAGTGGTGGTCTGCTCATAAGACCCAAATCCTGCAAATTATTTTTTATACAGTTGGGGCTGAAAGCTGAAAGGGTAGGTGAAACAGTGAAATGGAAATGCTCAATGCATTAGCGGGCTTAAATATGGATGAATTCCCAGAAACTGGTAGGATTTATCTCAGGTTCCTACATGAGACAAGGGAAGCAATTGCTGGGGCTCTGGCTGGGATTTTCAAATCATTGCTGCACACAGGTGAAGTGCCAGATGACTAGAAAAAAGGAAATGTTGTCCCTTTGCAAGAATAGCAACAGGGAAAAGACTGGTAACTATAGGCCTGTGAACCTAACATCAGTGGTCATGAAGTTACTTGAAAAAAATCAGTAAAGGGAGAGGATTGATGATCACTTGGAAAGGGAGGGACTAATCAGAGACAGTCAATATTGTTCTGTCCAGGGCTGATCCTGTCTGACCAATTTGAAGAGGTAACAAAGTATGTCAATGAGAACAGAGAGCAATGCAGTAGATATGATTTACATTGACTTTAGTAAAGCCTTTGACAAGGACTCACATGGGAGACTGGATTCAACACATATAAGCAAGCTGGATCCAAAATTAGCTCAGCAATAGATGACAGAGAGTGTAGCATGTTGCTTTTGAGGTCTGAACGCCTGTGACTAGTGCGGTGCCACAATGATCAATCAATCAGTCTATCAATGTATTCATCACATACACAATAAAATGCAGTGAAATGAATTTTGCTGGGACTGGGACCCATGTAGTTTATAATATGTATATGAATGGTTTGGTACGGGTGTGGGAGGCAAGATCAGTAAGTTCACAGATCATGTGAAGATTGGCAGAGTTGTTGATACTGTGGAAGGTGGTCTTAGGCTGCAGAAAGATATGAATGTTTTGGTGAAATGAGCTGAAACATGGACAATTGTGTTAAATCCAGGCAGAAGAGATGTAATGCATTTTGGAATCTCTAATACACCATAAAAACACACCTTAAATCGGTCTTATGAAGTATTGAGGAACAGAGGGACTTCAGAGTACAAGACCATAGATCCTTGAAGGAAGCAACACACGGGTTTATAGGCCTTCATTAGTCAGGACATTGAACACAGAAGTTGGGAGCTTATGTTTCAACTTTATAAAACCTTGGTTAAATCTCAGATGGAGCACATGATCGATGTACATAAAATTATGAGGGATATAGCTAGGGTAAATTTGTTGTCATGTCAGATGCAGATGGAAGCATAGGGACCAAATGCTGAGTAATGATATGGAAGGGCACCCATGGATAAGTTGGACCAAATGACCTGTTTCCATGCTGTACAATTTCTATGACTTCATGGCTTTAACACCAGCAAAGTCACTAGGAAAAAAACTCCTATTCACTAGCATTGGAATATTTTATGTTCTTTTTAAAGGCTGGATGAAGTTTTGCTTTTACATCTCAGCCAAAGAAGTAATTTCTTTGCATGCAGAACTCACTCAGTAATGCACTAAATTGCCATATTTAATCATGTTCAAGCCTTTGACCTTGTTACTCAGAGGCATGAGACTACCTCTAAGCCAACGACAACATAAAGTGCATATATCTTTCACTGCTCGAGGCTATCCAAACATAGTACTTCCTCCAATTTGGCTATAGAAAAATGCATTCAAACAGCTAATCACGACAAAATCTACCCTCCTGAGTTTTAAAGTCTTGCAATCAAGTCCTGACACCATTTCATTACACTGCAAGAAGCCAATTGGCTTGAGGGATCAGAATTTGAATATTTGCTTATGTTTTCAGTTCTGTTCCTGGTCTGTAATATGGTGGCTAATTTTAAATCCCTGATGCATAAAATCCATCATATTTACTTAAACAAACCTACCTGGCTTTTGTCCTGTCAGGGACACATGACAATAAACTCTTTTGACTTTTGACTTTTTGACTTGACTTTAACTGGGTTTTATATAAACCAATCAACTGGCCACAGGGTCTTTGCCAACATTTTCAGCCTCTCGCTTCAACAGTCGAATGCCCCCTTCTGCTTCAAGGAAATATCCGTAATTCCAGTCCCAAAGAAAAATAAAGTACCTGTCTTAATGACTACTGCCCAGTAGCTCTAACATCGACCATAATGAAGTTGCTCCAACATTGACCTCAATTAAGTTGCTTTGAAAGGCTGGTAATGACCAACAGCTGCATCACTCTCCCAGCCAATTCAGACCCTTACAGTTTCCATGTAGGAAATATAGGTCTATGGAGGAAACCTCTCTGAGCTACTTTCAGCTCTGAACCACTTTGACAAAAATAGCAACTGTGTCAGGATGCTATCGATTGACTCCTAATCCATAATTGGGCATCTCCAACTCTAAAATTCTGGATGCTCC
Organism: Raja brachyura; assembly: GCA_963514005.1. The sequence continues at coordinate 124,166,368 of OY740781.1, forward strand.
AACTGAATCATTTCATCTCTAAACTTCTGGACTTTGGCCTTGGGGTCTCCATCCGCACCTGGCCTCTGGACATATTGACCTCAGTCGATTAGAATTGGCCATAACATTTGCTCCCTTGACCTTCAACACTGATGCTCCTCAGGTTATTGTGCTCAGTCCCTTGCCTTAAGGGCCTGTCCTACAAGCATGCAACTCCATGCGATGAGCGCGACCTAACGTGGTCGCTTGAGCCGTCCGGCATCGCGGGGCCGGTCCCACTTCGATCGCCGGAGCCGTGCGGAATTGTGCGAAGTTCGTCCCGACATCGCGCGGGGCTCCGAAAAACTGACTATGTTCGAAAATTCCGCGCGGCAACGGCTTGTCGGCTCGCAGTCGCCTTGACGCATTACACACCGCCCCGACATCGTGCTTCCGTGACCCTCTCGGTAGGTGCCTCCGTGACACTCTATGTGTGTGGCTCCGTGGCCCTCTGTGTGTGTGCTTCTGTGCCTCTCCCTGTGTGCCCCTCTCTGTCCTGGCGAACTTACCTGAAGATTTCGCTCCAAGTTCGCCTCACTTTGCGCCGCGTTGCGCCACTCACCCAACCTCCGCTAGGCCCCCGCTGCAGGTTTGGTCGTGCTTGCCACATGTAGGCGCATGCTGGTGGGACGGGCCCTGTACAGGGGATCACCCGACCTCCGCGCGGCCCCCGCTTCTAGTTTGATCGCGCTCATCGCATGGAGTCGGATGCTGGTAGGACAGGCACTTTACTCCCTGCACACCTATATGGTCAAGTACAACACCAACTCAAGCTAAGTTCGCTGATGATACCTCTGTTGTCAGTGGGATTAACAATAATGTGACAAATTATAGGAAAGAAATTGAAAACCTCGTGTCATGGTGTCAATATCCTAACCTTTTCAATATAATTAAAGAGTAGGTTGTTGACGTAAAGAAACAGGAGACTGAACAAAACCCGTTCCTCATTAACAGAGTTGCTATAAAGCTGGTTGACAATTTCAAGTTCTTAGGCATCCATATCACGAGCAACCTAATGTGGTTCCTTCACATTGCTGTGGTGATCACAAGAGCACATCAGTGTAATTATTTTCTTAGGCATCTGAGAAGATTCGGCATGTTCACAAGGCTTCTCTCGAACATCTGTAGATGTGCTCTAGATATGTTCTGACAGGATGCATCAGCTTGGTAGGGCAACCTCGCTACTCATGAGTGGCTGAGCTTGACACTTGTGACCATAACTCAGACCTTCTTCGGTTCATCACTTCCTTCCATCCAGTCTATCGTGATGGTGTGTTGCATCGGGAAGCCTGGCAGTAACATCAAGGATGCCTACCACATTGGTTGATCATTTTTTTCCCCTTATCTGCATGTGGAGAAGATGCAAAAGCTTGAAACCCAGAGAGATGTAAGAATAGCTTCTTCCCCACAGTTATGGGACTCTTGAGCCAAATACCTCTTTCATAATCATAATCATAATCACAATCATACTTTATTAGCCAAGTATGTTTTGCAACATATACGAGGAATTTGATTTGCCATAAAGTCATACCAATAAAAAGCAACAAAACACACAAAATACACTTTAACATAAATATCCACCACAGTGACTCCTCCACATTCCTCACTGTGATGGAAGGTAAAAAAGAAAGTTAAATCTCTTCCCTTCTTTGTTCTGGTTGGGGACCTCGAGTATTTCATTGACAGGGCGAACTTAGATCCCGTAGCTGGCGGTCGGGCCCTCCGCGTCGGGGCGATCAAGCTCCCCCGCGCCAGACGATCAGACCCCGGGTCGGGGCTAGTTGAATCTCTTGCGACTTTGGTGCTTCCTGACATCAGTCTCTGCCTGAGACTGCGAGCTCCTCGACGTTGGAATCCGCAGGCCGCAGTTGGGGCATCAATCCCAGGCAACGGATCGCAGGCTCTGATGGTCCATGGCCCTGCGGTGGGGCTCAAAGTCAATCACGAGCAAGGCCGGCAGTTCATGATGTTATCCGTCAAGCAACCGGAGATATGATCCAGAAAACAATCACATCTCCGGCAAGGTAAGAGATTGGGAAAAGTTTCTCCCTCCCCCCCCCCCCACCTCCCACACAAAACAAACCAGAGAACATTAACACATACTTTTAAAAACACACAAAAAATAATAAAAAAGACGAAAAGACAGACAAACTGTTGGCAAGGCTGCCATCGCTGACGGCGCCACCCAATGGAGTTCACTCTCCTTCCCTGGACTGCCGCCACATTCTCTTACTCTTAACTCTACCTCATTCAGTTAATCAATGATTGCACTTCAATAATGGGGTACAAACTGCAGTTGGCTGAGATAGGTGGGAGAGTTACCAGGAAGCCTAGATATATACAGTTTTTTTATAATGTACTGCAGGCACATCCAGGTTTTGTTTCTATTAGATGTTAGATGTACATATTGGAATTATGCATATCATCTGGTGTGATTTCTGATAATATTGTTGCATTAGCCAATTCAGTTATTTGAGAAAGTCTTTGATAAAGGATGTTTGTTCAGAAGCTCAATTCTTTTCACTTGCTTTATTGAACAAGAACCTATGAATGGTTGAGTTTAGTTTAGAGATAAAGCGTGGAAACAGGCATTTCAGCCTACCGAGTCCGCACCGACCAATGATCCCTGTACACTATCACAATCCTACACACACTAGGGACAATTTTTACAATTTTACCAAGCCAATTAGCCTACAAATCTGTACGTCTTTGGAGTGTGGGAAGAAACCGGAGTACCTGGAGAAAACCCATGCAGGTCATGGGGATAATATACAAACTCCATACAGACAGCACCCATAGTCAGGATTGAACCTGGGTCAACACAAAATGCTGGAGTAACTCAGTGAGTGAGGCAGCATCATGAAACCGGGTGTCTGACACAAAAGGGTCTGTCCTACCAGCATCCGACTCCATGCGATGATCGCGATCAAACTAGAAGCGGGGGCCGCGCGGAGGTCGGGTGATCCCCTATACAGGGCCGTTCCCAACAGCATGCGCCTGCATGCGGCAAGCGCGACCAAACCGGCAGCGAGGGCCGCGCGGAGGTCGGGTGAGTGGCGCAACGCGGCGCAAAGTGAGGCGAACTTGGAGCAAAGTCTTAAGGTAAGTTCGCCAGGACAGAGAGGGGCACACAGAGAGGGGCACAGAGGCACACACACACAGAGCCATGGAGCCACACACAGAGAGGGTCGGAGGCACCTACAGATAGGTTCACGGAGGCACGATGTCAAGGTGGTGTGTCATGCGTCGAGGCGACTGCGAGCCGACAAGCCGTTGCTGCGCGGAATTTTTGAACATAGTCAGTTTTTTGGAGCCCCGCGCGATGTCAGGACGAACTCCGCACAATTCCGCACGGCTCCGGCAATCGAAGTGGGACCGGCCCCGCGACGCCGGACGGCTCAAGCGACACAGCATGCACACAGCAGATGTTATTCAATTATGCATAACCTTACTCTTGATCAGCCATGATCTTAATGAATAACGGTGCTGGCTCAAAAGGGCGAATGGCCCACTCCTGCATCTATTTTCTATGTTTCTATGTATCTATGTTGATACACGTTAGGTCGCGCTCATCGGTGAATAACGGTGCTGGCTCAAAAGGGCGAATGGCCCACTCCTGCATCTATTTTCTATGTTTCTATGTATCTATGTTGATACACGTTAGGTCGCGCTCATCGCATGGAGTTGCATGCTTGTAGGACAGGCCCTTAAGGCAGCAACTCTGCCGCTGCACCACCGTGCCGCCCTATAAACTGTACCTTGTCAGGTCTTGTTTTCTTGAGCTCTCTTGACTGCAGTACAGCAGGCTGAATTGAGAGGCTGGCTGTCATGTAGTAGTCTGTGATACAATGATCCCAGCTAGAGGGTGGAGAATACGCTAGGGTGGGAATGATGCAGTGTGGGAGTAGGGAGGAAGTCTCAAGGTGAGGGAGAGCTCACACAATCAAAACAATCCGCGATCACCAGGTTTATTTTATATTCCTTCCTTGAAGGAACAATGAGGGAAATATTGAACTTTGGAATGACATATCTAGGAATCATAGAATCTGAGTTAGGAGTAGCCCTTGAGCCAACTCCACGCTCAGCAAAAATATGACCGATTCTTCATCTCCACTCCACTCTCCTCCCTGAATCGCAAATCTCTCAATTTCCTTAAATGTCAACCCCTTATCTGTAGATTATTTTCCAAGGACTAAAATGCGCCCTTAATGAAAATTAGGGGACACTTGCCAGGATCACCTTCTTCATAAAACAGCAGAGAGTTTGGCCATGGGACTAATCCAGCAAGCTCTTCAATTATAATATAAATGAATTTCCTCTGACTATCAGCGGCACAGTGGACCAGCGGTATAGTTGCTGCCTTACATCACCAGACACCCGGGTTCAATCATGATGGCGGGTGCTGTCTATACAGAGTTTATACGTTCCCCCTGTGACTGCATGGGTTTCCTATAGGTGCACCGGTTTCCTCCTACATTCCAAAGACGTGCTTCTGGGAATTTTCCCTCGTGTGTAGGATAGAACTAGTGTCTGGGTGATCCTTCGTCGGCACGAACTAGGTGGGCTGAAGGGACTGTTTCCACACTGTATCTATAAACTAAACTAAACTAAACTGTATTTTAAATATTGTCTTGGCTCTCATCACCCTACTGATCCATGGGTGATAGTACACTGCTACATGCATCTACTTAGCCATTAAGCACCGTGCATGGATTGTTTGGGGCCCCGTTATGATCTTCAGCAGTGCCTATGTGAAGCTAATTCCAAGGGGTTTACTAGGATGCTGTTATATGAAGCAGTGTGAACCAACTGTTCGCCCAATTTGTGCTGGTGAATATTTGGGTTGGGCCAGTCATGATGGAGTAGATAGATGTTGCTGGCTTGTCATCAGAGGACTGGATTCAGGTACAGGGATAGAAGGGTTGGATGTGGGGGGACCTCCACTGGGGACATCATAGGATTGGTCTTGACAGAGGGATGGGAGATCAGGGCCTTGGCAATCAAGGGTCAGGACCATTGAAGCGACAGGCAATTGGGAGTTTGAGGTTGATATCAGTAGAGTAGAGGTGGCTGGTAGGAATCTTTAACCTGGGTCTCGGTCTGCACACTACCCCATAAAAGCAGTGTAATCCCAGGAGTACCCGATGATGATCTTACCTTGAACAATGCACAATAAATAACCCCAGCAACACCAACATCACTTGAAGTATGCACACAACACTCTGATTAGTGTCCAGGCAAATATCCGGAATGATGATGTTACCAATGCTCTTGACTGGATTTCAAAAGTATATTTTCAATTGCATGGTGCACAAATAAACAACAGCACACCTTCGAATTTCTAGGTGGTCAATGTCCCGACACTATCCATCCATGAGTCACATTTCATTCCAGTTGCAGTACCAAACCCTTTGACACACTGAATGCTTCTGATGTTTACATACACTGCTGGAAGCAACTCGTAGGTTTGTTAAAGGAGACTGAAACCAGCCTTTAAAAAAATTACCCCATACTAATCCCTTCAAATTGCTTAGCGAGCACCGCTGAGAGTTAGCATGCATCTCCCCTTGAGAAACGCAGAATATTACAAGCATTTTTTTTAACTCTCTTTTGCAAAGTAAGCATCAAGTTATCTTTCACTTTAAGGAGCACTACCCTTTTAACATAATTTGCCTGGTCATATCTATAAATGCGTTGTGATTTTTGGACAGACTTCCAGTGATAAGTCACTTGCTTAAGCCAATTTCCATTCAGCATGGGTCAAGATGACCTGCGCTGATTGAAATCTGCAGAGAGTTAACACTGAGGGGAGCCCTGAGATCATGCACACAGCAGATGTTATTCAATTATGCATAACCTTACTCTTGATCAGCCATGAACATAATGAATGGCGGTGCTGGCTCAAAAGGGCGAATGGCCCACTCCTGCATCTATTTTCTATGTTTCTATGTATCTATGTTGATCCAAAATTGAATTTTGCCAGAAGATCTCATGGAAGGTAGTGAAACTAGTTTCATATGAATCTCGTTTGTCCTGAAGACGAGTATAATTTAGATTGAATCAATTTTCCATAATTTATACTTCTGACCTTACAGCAAAAGCAAAAATGGAACCTGTTCATTGTATGTTTGAGAGTAATATAGTGTTCAAAATATTCCCTAATAAATCCATTTATTTAGGGATCCATTATTCCCTAATAAACCCATTCTGCAGATTTCATTCACATATCATTAAAATTAGTTTTAAATTAGTTTATTGTCATATACACCAGGATGTAATGACATTTCGTGTTCACACGAAGCTCAGAGTAAACAGTATTTATACAGGAGTAATAAATACAACAATGAATACAACAATGAGTGAATAACTGCAGAATGGTGCAAGCTTGCAGTACAATCTGAAGTAGTGCGACAGTTATTGTACCCCATTACAGACAAACTCTGTACAGACAGCACCCATAGTCAGCATTGCACCAGATTGTGTGCAACAGGACCAGTGATCATTAAAGGGAGCACTGGCGGATGCTCAGAGTTGTCATTCTGTTCATATAGGATTGAGTTCAAGATCATAAAAAACTGGCAAGAAGTCTTTACTTGGCACTATCATACTGAGTTCAGTAAACATCACAACACACACAAAGCACGCAAAGATTTTTCTTCAGAAACGCACAGGCAACTGGTTCAGTTCAGATTTAATGATCAGTCCTTCCTTGGTCTTCTCACATAAGATGTGCCGGTGTCCTAAATCAGTCAAACATTGTAAATAAAAATGCTGGCAATACTTGCCATGTTAGACTTGTACAGATGCAACCATAAAGTGAAAAACAGGTTGCTGGATTTTCATCAGAACTGAGAACATTTCATACAGATTCAGATTCAATTTTAATTGTCATTGTCAGTGTACAGTACAGAGACAACGAAATGCATTTAGCATCTCCCTGGAAGAGCGACACAGCAAATGATTTGGATAAATAACAATAAGTGTCCGGGGGGGGGGGGGGTGATTGGCAGTCACCGAGGTACGTTGTTGAGTAGCGTGACAGCCGCCGGAAAGAAGCTGTTCCTGGACCTGCTGGTTCGGCAACGGAGAGACCTGTAGCGCCTCCCGGATAGTAGGAGGGTAAACAGTCCATGGTTGGGGTGAGAGAGGTCCTTGGCGATGCTGAGCGCCCTCCGCAGACAACGCTTGCTTTGGACAGACTCAATGGAGGGGAGCGAGGAACCGGTGATGCGTTGGGCAATTTTCACCACCCTCTGCAATGCCTTCCGGTCGGAGACAGAGCAGTTGCCATACCAAACTGTGATGCAGTTGGTAAGGATGCTCTCGATGGTGCAGCGGTAGAAGTTCACCAGGATCTGAGGAGACAGATGGACCTTCTTCAGTCTCCTCAGGAAGAAGAGACGCTGGTGAGCCTTCTTGATCAGAGTTGAGGTATTGTGGGTCCAAGAGAGGTCGTCGGAGAGGTTGACTCCCAGGAACCTGAAGCTAGAAACACGTTCCACCTCCGTACCGTTAATGTGGATGGGGGTATGCTTGCCGCCCCTGGACTCCCTGAAGTCTACAATGAGCTCCTTGGTCTTCTTGGAGTTAAGGGCCAGGTTGTTGTCAGCGCACCATGCTGCTAAGTGCTGGACCTCCTCCCTGTAGGCCGACTCATCGTTGTTGCTGATGAGGCCAATCACCATTGTATCATCTGCATACTTGATGATGGTGTTAGTACCATGTACAGGTGTGCAGTCATAGGTGAAGAGGGAGTAGAGGAGGGGGCTCAGCACACAGCCCTGTGGAACGCCGGTGTTCAGGGTGAGGGTTGAAGAGGTGTGCTTGTCTAACCTAATAGACTGGGGTCTGTTGGTTAGAAAGTCCAGTATCCAGTTGCAGAGGGAAGGAGCGATGCACAGATTACCGAGTTTGGCAATCAATTTTGATGGTATAATGGTGTTGAATGCTGAGCTGTAATCGATGAACAGCATTCTTACGTAAGTGTCTCTGTTGTCGAGGTGAGAGAGGGCGGAGTGAAGTGCCGTTGAGATGGCATCCTCCGTACTCCTGTTCTTGCGGTAGGCAAACTGATAGGGATCCAGTGTGGGGGGTAGGCAGCTTTTGAGGTGTGCCAGGACCAGCCTGTCGAAGCACTTGGTGATGATGGGGGTAAGTGCAACTGGGCGGAAGTCGTTGAGGCTTGCCGCAGTGGAGTGTTTTGGCACTGGCACGATGGAGGTGGTTTTAAGGCACGTGGGGACAACTGCCTGGGCAAGTGACAGGTTGAAGATATCAGTCCAGACGTCTGCCAGCTGCGCCGCACAGACCCTGAGCACGCGCCCGGGGATGCCGTCAGGGCCAGCAGCTTTACGTGCATTAGTCCTACTCAGTGCCACGTATACGTCGTAGGGGGTGAGTGTGAGGGGTTGGTGATCGGCAGGTAGCACAGCCTTGATGGCTGTCTCTAGATTGTCCCTGTCGAAGCTGCCATAGAAGTGATTGAGCTCCTCAAGGAAGGAGGCGTCGCTGGATGTGGGGGTGGTGTTGGCGGGTCTGTAGTCCGTGATGGCCTGGATGCCTTGCCACATGCGTCGGGGGTCGGAGTTGTTGTTGAAGTGCTCCTCAATCCTGAGCTTATGGCAGTGCTTGGCCTTCTTGATGCCCCTCTTCAGGTTAGCCCTGGCTGAACTGTAGGCTCGAGCATCGCCTGACCTGAAAGCGGTGTCCCGTGCTTTCAGCAGTAGCCTGACCTCGCTGTTCATCCATGGCTTCTGATTCGGGAATATGGTCACCTGTTTGAGGGAGGTGACACTATTGATGGTGGAGTTTATAAAGTCCAGAACAGAGGATGTGTAGGAGTCAATGTCCGTGTGGGAGTCAAGGGTGGCCTGTGGCCTGGGCTGCAAACGCCTTCCAGTCAGTGTTTCCAAAACACTGCTGAAGTGTGAAGTCCGCTTCCTCTGACCAGACTTTAACTGTCCTCACAGTTGGTTTAACCCGTCTGATGAGTGGGGAGTACTTAGGGAGCAGGAACAATGAGATGTGATCAGACTGACCAAGGTGGGGGAGGGGGATGGCTTTGTAAGCTTCAGCCACGTTGGTGTAGACTTTGTCCAGTGTCTTGTCTACTCTAGTGGGGAAGGAGACATGCTGGTGGAATTTGGGGAGTACAGTCTTCAGGTTAGAGTGATTGAAGTCACCCGCAACAATGAAGGCTGCCTCAGGGTTGTGTGTCTGTTGATTGCTAATGGCAGTATGCAGCTCTTTCATTGCAAGCTTGGCATTAGCATCAGGAGGGATATAGGCTGCAGTCACAATAGTGGAGGTGAACTCTCTGGGCAGATAGAACGGTCTGCATCTAACCAAGAGGAACTCAAGGTTAGCTGAGCAGTGACTCTCGATGATGGTGGAGTCCGTGCACCATGCTTTATTTACATAAATGCACAGACCCCCACCTCTGGTCTTGCCGGAGTCCGATGTCCTGTCCGCTCGGAGTAAGTGACGCCCCGATAGCTGGATGGCGCTGTCAGGAACGTCAGTGTTCAGCCAAGTTTCCGTGAGGATCAGGATGTTGCAGTCCTTGATCCGGTTGTGGGAGGTGATCCTTAGCCGGAGTTCGTCCATTTTGTTTGCCAGTGAGCGCACGTTGGCGAGGAAAAGGCTAGGAATCGCTACCCTGTGCGGGGCTAGCTCTAACCTGGCCTTTAACCCCCTCTGCGTCCCCGGCGGTGTTTACGTCCGCGTCGCCGTCTGTTGGTGCTTCTGGTCGGGCGAGCTGGCTTGGTGCGCGCTGGTGTTCTACCGATCTTACTTGGATGACAAAATGGCGGCGGCGCGGGCACACCGCGACGCCCTGTGTCTCCCAGGAATGAAAAATACAGCAACGATCCCCTTACCTGTTTCAAGGCTGCTCACTTGGAGCAGTCTTGTATCCATCCCGTACAGCCGACAGGAACTTCTGGACTTCGGTTCCTGCGGCTGCAACAACTTTCTGGGCGATCTCCGTCTTCCTTCTGAGCTCATCAGAGCAACGGAGCACCCGACTGGAGACCGCCAGGTGAGTCGCGGGGTTGGAGACCGCCAACCTCATCGACCCGCGGTCCACACCCGACCCGCGGCCCTCACCCGACCCTCGAACCTCACCCGACCATCGAACCTCACCCGACCCTCGAACCTCACCCGACCCTCGAACCTCACCCGACCCTCGAACCTCACCCGACCCGCAGGTTTGGATTGCCAGTGAATGGGGAGGGATGGAGGGAAAAAGAGGAAGGTGTATGACATGATGGAGACCAAGAGTGACTGAGGGGTGACCTTGATGGCTGAAGGAGGAGATGCAGGCTTGTTAAATTAAAGCCGGTACGGTCTGGTGGAGATGGAGAATATAAGAAGACAAATGTTAATAAAGGCAAGAGAAAGACAAAGAATAGAAATAATAATTTGATATCATGAAAAAGTATTGACTAAACGATGCTGCTTCTAGAATAAGAAGAGAAAATATTGAATACACAGCATCCGAGGAGAGAAAAATAGAGGTAATATTTGATGACCTTTCATTCAAACAGACTAATTCTTAGCAAACAGGCATGAATGGTTACATGAAACTGTTGAACACAGTGTTGAACTTGAAGAGCTGCAATGGTAAAAAAGATGAGATGCTGTCCATGGAGTCCAGCTTGGCTTTGATGAAGCACAATAAATGAAATACACAGAAGTAATTGCACACACCTGTGTGTGTGTGTGTGCGTATCTGTGTGTATATGTGGATGTGTAAGTGCGTGTGTGAATATGTATGTGTTTATATGTATGTGAGTGTTTGAGTCTATGTATGTGTGTTTGTAAATGTCTGAGTCTATGTATGTGTGCCTGTGTTTATGTGTCTTGGTGTGTGTTTCTATGGGAAATGAAGAACTAAAGTAATTGGCAGCTGGAAACTCAGGGTCACCCTTGCGGACTGAACAGGATTTTGCGAAGCAGTCCCCCAATCTGTATTTAGTTTCTCCAACGTAGAGGGAGACCACATCATGAACAATTAACTAAACTTGGTGAAATAGAAGGAGCACATAAATGTGGGCCAATCTCCAATATTTCTCAAAGAATGACCCACTTTCACAGGAATGCAGTTTATTACAAAGCCATTATTGGATCCTGATGATTGTGATTGCCTGCCACACCTACACTTTTTTGCCTGATCATCTCAGCCTGGTGGCAACCACTAATCTGTCTCTGAGTCTATTTGGCTGGAGAAGTTCCTGCAGTTTGCAGACTGATTTCAAGCATATCCCTCATGATGCTCAGTGTTATTTATTTCACAGTGGTTTATTTCACAGCATATTTTCATTTCCGTGATCCCCAAAACATACTGGTCCGTAGGTTAATTGACCATAATAAATTGCTCCTAGTGTTTAGATGAGTGGTGGAATTTGGGGCAGTTGATGAGAATATGGGATTAACGTAAGATTAGTGGGAATAGTATTTGATGGTCTTGCTGGGCCAATGGGCCGGTTTCTGTGCTATGTCTTTGTATGACTATGAAATAGTCCTGGAAAATGATCACTGTTAATGTGAATAATATTGTTTCCCATGGCATTGTGAAGGGCCTGCTTCCATTCAGGTTGTTAGGACTCGAAGGTGCCAAGGCATTCATTATTTTATCATGGGGTGATCATTGCATACCTGGCTTGACCGAGCAATGTCTTGATCCAAAGGCGATGAGGACTAAGATATTTGGTGGCCATTGTCCCTGTTACACTGTCAGCGTATACATGCAGGTGGGCACACGCACACAGGTAAAGTGGACGCCAATTCACTGGATGTTTTCAAGGGAGAGTTAGATATAGCTCTTAGGGCTAATGGAATCAGGGGATATGGGGAGAAGGCAGGAACAGGGTACTGATTTCGGATGATCAGCCATGATTATATTGAATGGTGGTGCTGGCTCAAAGGGCCGAATGGCCTACTCCTGCACCTATTTTCTATGTTTCTATGTAAATCCACAGGACGGTGCCACACCCTCTTGCTCAACCCGCACTATCCCAATCATCTCCCTGCTTCCCACTTTACTCCCAGTCTCCCTTTGTGGATCACCTAATTCCCAGACTGCCCCTCTCAACCTTACCCTCGCTTGGCAAGTCCTCCCTCCCAGTTCCCTCCCACTTCGTTCATCTTCATTTTAGCTCCTTGTCCCCTTCCTTCCCCTCCCAACTCTCCCACTTTCTCCCACCAACACTCCCCACCCCAGCAATCTCCAACCTCAGTCTAAGCAGTCAATCTTCACTTTCTCTCAAAGAATCCCATACAGCTCATAAGCACTGTTGCTTTAAATTAAATCTTTCATTTCACAATCAATATATTATTGTATGCCTAAAATCACACCTCTGTAATAAGCAAATGCTAGACCTTATATTCTAAAATAAATAGTTTCTTTTTTTTAACTGTCATTCTGCTTTGCACAAATTTCTTATTGTGGAATTAGCTTTATTGAAAATACTCAGCACAAAAATAATTTATACACAAAAAATAGCTCTTGGATATTCTCGCAGATTTGTGTAATCATGTGCATTGGCAGTGCTGTCACAGTCTTATCGGACAAAAAAATCTAAAGAGCTCAACATGTTGACTACTGGCCCCCTGGCCTTCATTTCTCCATAACCCTCTATCATTAAAAGCAGCTGTTCTCAATGAACTCCCATTCATGCTTTTCTTCCTCCCTTTAAATATCGGTTTTAGTAGCGATAGGCAACACTGGTGATTCCTCCACAATATTGGCAATCCTCTCCCACCGTTACAATCTTACATTCATCCATAGGTGCAGTTTCCACAGGATGACCAGAGCTGATCATTCCCTGCTTTTTCATCAGAGGGCCATTTATGTAGGGAGAGAGAGAGGGAGAGAGAGAGAGGGAGAGGGGGAGGGAGAGGGGGAGGGAGAGGGGGAGGGAGAGGGGGAGAGAGAGGGGGAGGGAGAGGGGGAGAGAGAGGGGGAGAGAGGGAGAAGGAGAGAGAGGGGGAGAGAGAGAGAGAGAGAGTTACTGTCACGTGTCCCTGATAGGACAATGAAAATCTTGCTTTGATTTAGCACACCAGACCACAGTAGGCACAAATACTGAACAGATCAGTGTGTCCATATACCATTGCATAAATATATGCACACATAAATAATTAAACTGATAAAGTGCAAATAAACAGATTATTGGCTATTAATCTTCAGAGTTTTGTCCGAGCCAAGTTTAATAGCCTGATGGCTGTGGGGAAGAACCTGTTCTTGAACATGCTCGTTGCAGTCTTCAGGCTCCTGTACCTTCTACCAGTTAGCAGGGAGATCAGTGTGTGGCCCGGATGGTGTGGGTCCTTGATGATGCTGCCAGCCTTTTTGATGCAGCGACTGTGATAGATCCCCTCGATGGACGGGAGGTCGGAGCTGATGATGGACTGGGCAGTGTTTACCACTTTTTGTAGTCTATTCTGCTCCACGGCTCTCAAGTTTCCAAACCAAGCCACGATGCAACCGGTCAGCATGCTCTCCACTGTGCACCTGTAGAAGTTAGAGTCCTCCTTGACAAATCAACTCTCCGTAATCTTCTCAGGAAGTAGATCTTCAGAGATATGTACACCCAAGAATTTGAAGCTCTTGATCCTTTCCACCATCAACCCGTTGATATAAACGGGATGTGGGTCCCCATCCTCCCCCTTCCAAAGTCCACAATCAGTTCCTTGGTTTGGCTGGTGTTGAGGTCCAGGTTATTGTGCTGGCACCATTTGGTCAGTCGGTTGATCTCACTGTACTCTGACTCGTCCCCATCAGTGATACATTCCACAACAGTGGTATCGTCAGCGAACTTGATGATGGAGTTTGCACTGTGACCGGCTACGCAGTCATGAGTATAGAGTGAGTACAGCAGGGGGCTAAGAACACAGCCTTGAGATGCTCCCGTGCTGATTGTTATTGAGGCTGATACATTTCCACCAATACGAACTGACTGTGGTCTGTGAATGATGAAGTTGGGGATCCAATTGCAGAGGGACATGCAGAGACCCAGTTCTACGAGTTTGGTAACCAGCTTGGAGGGGATGATTGTATTAAATACCGAGCTGTAATCAATGAATAACAGCCGAACATATGAGTTTTTGTTGTCCAAGTGGTCCAGAGCGGAGTGGAGGGCTAGCGAGATCGCATCCACTGTTGATATGTTGTGGCGGTAAGCGAACTGCAGAGGGTCCAGGTTTTTGTCTCAAAGCACTTCATCACGACAGACGCTAGTGCCAATGGTCGATAGTCATTGAGGCACGTCATCTCGCTCTTCTTGGGCACTGGTATAATTGATGTCCTTTTAAAGCATGTGGGAACCTCAGACCTCAGAAGTGAGAGGTTGAAAATGTCCGTAAAAACTTCAGCCAGTTGGTCCACATAGGTTTTTAGAACACGGCCAGGTATACCATCAGATCCAGGCACTTTTCGAGGGTTCACCCCTCTGAAGGATTTTCTGACGTCGGCCTCTTTGTCTTTGACTGAAATACCATCACAGCGAATGGGGGCTCAAGGTCGTATCTGGACTTCTTGGAGACCACTGTATCATCAGACATGAATGCCCGGTGTCTGGTCTTCAGAAGAGTGCGGATCTCATAGTTCATCCAAGGCTTCTGATTGGGAAACACTTGGCAGGTTTTTGTAGGGATGCAGTCCTCCACACATTTCTTTATGAAGTCTGTAATGACTGTGGCGTATTCGTTCAGGTCCTTTGCAGACTCCATGATCATTGCCCAGTCTACAGACTCCAAACAGTCCTGTAGTTGTGCTACTGACCGATAGTCATTGAGGCTATTAGCCTCCCCCCCTGCCCCCCCCCCCCCCCTCCTGACCAGCTCTGTGCAGTCCTCACCTCGGGGGTGCACTCTTCAATTGCTGCCTGCAGGAAGAAGCAGCACCGCGGTATGGTTGGATTTATCAAAGTGAGGGCGAGGGATAGAGCGATAGGCATCCTTGATTGTGATGTACCAGTGATCGAGGGTGTTGGTCCTCTGGTGCAGCAGGAGACATGTTGGTGGAAGTTTGGGAGCAATTGGGTTATATTGCGTTTCCCAATGTGTGAGAGTCACAGAGCTCCTACAGTGGGAAGAAAAAGAGAGAGAGAGAGAGAGAGAGAGAGAGAGAGAGAGAGAGAGAGAGAGAGAGAGAGAGAGAGAGAGAGAGAGAGAGAGAGAGAGAGAGAGAGAGAGAGAGAGAGGTCGTGTTTTCTTCTCAGCTCTGCAGTTGAGAAGGATTGGAGCAGCCTTTCCAGGATTTTGCCGTTGGAGAGGGCACAGACCCAGGGGGGCTTCATAGTTCAACTTATTGTTGGGCTGTTGAAGCTTTTCTCTGGTCTGGGGAGCCTCCATCTGTGTGAAGATTCCTGAGTTTCTCCACATTGTCGAGGGTGCGGTTGGCGTTGGCGGATTGCCAAGAGTGCCTGTGATCTCAGTGGGTTGAAGTTGTGCGGTGTCTTTGTCGTTTTTGGCTCCGCTTCTCTGCCCTAAAGTCATTTTGCTCAGTGCGGTTGCCTGGCTTAATGTGAAGAAGGTACTTTTGCGTCCAGCGCGACTGGGATCGAGTTTCCCGTAAGCTGCTCTTGGCTGTGGACGAACCTGGGGACTTTCCTGCTTCAGCTGGAGGTTTCTGTTTTCTGCTGCCTGTCTTTGACTGTGACTGTCTCTGGGACTTAACTTGGAGCTGTGCTGCTGAGGGGCTTGGAGCTGGTTTGTGCCTCTGTGAGGATGGCGATGGAAGGGGCGCGGCCGAAGGTCCGGACCTACGCAGCGACGGCATCAGTGGCGGGTGCAAGGCCATCTGAGCTTGAGCCTCATGTTGACTTGGATGGGGACAGTTTTGGTATTTCTGTTCAAACTGGGCCTATGATGTCGAGGGGGGTAATTACGAAGGCCATGAATGAACTTCTTGGGAGGGGGGCTATTGTCTCTTCTGAGCTCGAAAGGGGAAAGGTGGAGATGATACTTAAGACCCGGGAGTGTGTGGCCCGAGCGTTGGAGGAGGGGATCTCAGTGGGGGGGGTCCACGTACAGGTGGATCCGTGGGTATCCAGGGTGAGACCGGTTCTCCTGCGGAGCTGCCCCACTTATTTTTCGGATGCAGTGCTTATTCCACACCTGTCCAAGTTCGGGGAGGTGCGGTCTAAATGTTTTCGTCTCTTGCATCCCGGGGGGGACCCGGAGGAAAAAGGGGTCTTCAGTTTCAAGAGGAGGGTGTTCATGAAGGTGGGTGAGGGGGATGGTGCCGAGGGGAGTTTTGAGGTGGTGCATAAGGGTGTACCCAGAACCGTGCGTTGGAGTTGGGGAAAGGCACGGTGTCATGCGTGCGGCGAATTTGGACATCTCCGTAGGGAGTGTCTTTTTCGCGGGGGCACTGCTAGAGGTTCTAGTGCAGTGGCCCAGGAAAGCGCTGCTGGCCCATCTGGGGTGGCTGGTCAAACCTCAGCGGCGCGGGGTGGTACTGCTGACCCGGCTGAGGTTGCCAGTTCTGCCTTGGTGACCCGGGGCGGCAGTGCTAAGCCTTCTGGGTCCAGAGGTTCCGCTTTGGGGACCCTGGGCAGTGAGAGCCCAAGCCCCCCACGTCCCCTACGTCTTGCGCCTGTGGCGGTGGATGGAGGTGGGGCGCAGGAGGAGGGGAGTGTTGAGGGGGGGTTTTGGGAGAAGCAGGGGAAGCATAATAAGAAGAAGGAGAGGGATAGGGCGGCCCGAGCGAAGAAAGTGCAATCGGGTGAGTTTGGCTCCAGTGTGGTGCAGACTGCACCTGCTGGGGCCCAGGGGGGAGTTGTGGTGGCTCGGAAGGGGGGAAAGAAGTCTAAACGTGTGGGTGGCAAAGTGGTTGGGGGTAATGTGGAGGCGGATGACCCTTCCCTTATGGAGGTTACCGCACCTCCGCATGCGAGTGGGACTAAAAGGAGGCATTTGCCTGGTGAAGAGGAGGAAGGGCGTGGGTCCAGAGCGAAGGGGATGTCTTTCTCCGGGCTTTCCACCACTGAGGTGGCTGAAAGTGGTCTTGACCCGGTGTCTTCTGGGTCGGTGGTTGGGCCTTCTCTTCATGGATCTACAGCGGGTGTCACCGGACTGGGTGCTGAAGTTGATTCCGGTGGAGTTGTGTCCACTGGGCGGGAGTCTGTCCCTTCATCTCAGGGGCCCTCTGAGGGAGTTATCTCGGCGGATGCTGTGGTTAGCTCCCTTGGGTGTGTACCCTCTGGGTCGGATGAGGTCCCCTCGTTTCAGAGGCCTACTGAGGGTGCTAGCACGGTAGGTGACGTGGTTGGCTCCTCTGGTAGTGTGCCCTCTGTGACGGGGGATGTGCAGAGTCAGGCTGAGGGGGGAGTTTCGGGGGTGTTGTCGTTCAAGTCTGTGCTCCATATCAGTGCCAGTGGAGGTGCTGGGGGGCGGGATGCCTCACCGGATGAGTTGTCTGGGGTGAGGTTAATGGCAGGTGGTGATTCTCTGGGTGATGCCTGTGGAGAGGGCACTCTGGATGATGTGGAGGTCAGGGCTGTTATGGGACGTGATCCTCTTTCAGACTCCGAGGGTGCCAGTGTTCCACAGGCCCTGGGGATGCCTCTTGTTGTTGCTTCCCCAGGCCCAGAGGAGGAGGGTGATGGTAGCGTGCAGGTGCCCAGCCATTCAGAGGGCTGCGAGTCGCAGGTAGGGGTGTTGGGACCCACCCCCAGCATTGATCCGGGTGGTCGTGTCATGGCTGTGGAGGAGGATAGCGATGCGGCCAGTGGGGGGGGCTCAGAGAGTGTTGTGTCAGACAGTTCTGGTCTTTCTGAGGTTGTTGATTCAGGTGCGAGCGGGTTGGCTGAGAGCCCAGACTCCAAGGCCGTGTCTGAGGCGAAGCTTATTGTTGAGGTGCGAGAGTTCTTAAAAATAAGTCGTGCTCCCAAAACATTATGGTGGGCCGTTACAAGGAGATGGGAGGATTGGCTAGATGTGCGGGAGAGTCTCGAGGCTATCCTTAGTAACAAGGATAGTGGTCTTTCTGACTCGGATTTGGGGCAGTTTCGGGGTTTGTTGAAGGTCCTCAAAAAAGGACCTCCTGTGACTACAGGGAGTGTGAGGGTCACAATCTAATGTGTCTACACATTCACAGTAGCTACATTAAATTTAAATGGGAGTAGAGCGAGTTTTCGAAGATTTCAGCTCTTATCAGCCCTAAGGGAGGGGAGATTTGCAGTTTGTTATCTGCAAGAGACACATACCGTTGCTAGTGATGAACCTACCTGGCAACTGGAGTGGGAAGGGAGGGTTTATATGAGCCATCTCAGCTCAAATTCGAGTGGGGTGGCTTTTCTGTTGGCCCCAAATTTTCTGCCAAGCATTTTAAAAGTGCAGGAAGTGGTGCCAGGACGTTTGCTCCATCTGGCCGTGAGCCTGGATGGCATGCCGTTGCATTTCATTAACGTGTATGCCCCTAGCTCCGGCACGATGCAGGCCGGCCTGCTTCGGGAGGTGAATGCTCTGTTGGGCACTATTGATAGGGGAGAGTGTGTCTTCCTTGGTGGGGACTTTAATTGCACGCTTGAGGTGCGGGATCGTTCTGGTACTCAGTGTGCGCCTGCTGTAGCGAAGAAGCTGAGAGGCTTGATTGACTCCTTTGAGTTGGTTGATGTTTGGAGGGACCTTCACCCTGATTCCACTGCTTTTTCGCGGAGGTCTGAGGGCGGTGGTTCCCGCATTGATCGGTTTTATATTTCCCGAGCGTTTGTTTCCCGTGTCTCAGCGGCCTCAATGCGGCTGGTGCCGTGCTCGGACCATTGTCTGGTGCGTGTGGATTTCAATCCAGCGTGCGCTCGGGCTGGGTCCGCGTACTGGCACTTTAACAACAGGCTGCTGGAGGATCGGTGTTTCCGGGAGTCATTCACTCGGTTTTGGGTGAAGTGGAGAGAGAGGCAGAGGTGCTTCTCTTCCCTTAGGCAGTGGTGGGATGTGGGTAAAGCTCACATCCGTCTCTTTTGTAAGGAATATACATGGGGGTCGACTGGGAGGCGGGACTCAGCGGTCGAGAAGCTGGAGAGGGAGATACAGGACGCTGAGTCTCGCCTGGGTCAGTTTGGTGAAGACTCCAGCGAATGGGGAGAGTTTCAGAGGAAGAAGGAGGTTTTGAGGAGTCTGCTGCTTGAGCGATCTCGAGGCGCTTATGTGAGGTCTCGGGTCCAGATGCTGCACGAGCTGGACCGAGCGTCGCCTTTCTTTTTCTCTTTGGAGAAGGGGCGGGGAGCTCGAAAACAGCTCGTGGAGTTGCTTGCAGATGACGGCTCCTCTGTCACTGATCCAGAGAGGATTAATGCCTTGGTTAGGTCCTTTTATGGGACCCTGTTCTCTGCGGAAGGATTCAGTGTGGAGGCTCAGCAAGATCTGTGGGAGGGTCTACCGACCGTAGATAGGGGGGAGGCTGATCTTCTTGATGGCCCCTTATCTTTGGAGGAGTTGACTTGCGCCTTGCATCAGCTCAGGAGGGGTAAGTCCCCCGGGCTGGATGGGTTGACGGTGGAGTTTGTTAGAGCATTCTGGGACGTCCTAGGGGGTGACTATATGTTGGTTTTGGGGGAGAGCCTGGCGACTGGAGTGATGCCTCTCTCGTGGCGTAGGACGGTTGTTGTCTTGCTGCCTAAGAAGGGCGAACTCCGTTTGTTGAAGAACTGGCGTCCAGTCTCTCTCCTTTGCACAGAATATAAAATTTTTGCACGGGCAATGGCAAATCGCCTGGGCTCCGTGCTGCATCAAGTGATTCATCCTGATCAATCTTATACAGTCCCTGGCCGGTCCATCCAGGATAACATCCACCTGGTTAGGGACCTGATTCATTTAGTCCAGGGTACTGGTGAGTCAGCTGCTTTTCTGTCTCTTGATCAGGAGAAGGCTTTTGATAGGGTAGAGCATGAATACCTATTTGGGACGTTGCAAGCGTTTGGGTTTGGACCACACTTCGTGGCCCGGGTCCGGCTTTTGTACGCTGCTGCGGAGTGTCTTGTAAAGGTTAATGGCGCGGTGCTATCTCCTTTTCATTTTGGGAGGGGGGTTCGCCAGGGGTGCCCTATGTCGGGCCAGTTGTATTCGGTCTGTGTGGAGCCGTTCCTGTGTCTTCTTCGGAGGAGGTTGACAGGCCTGGCCCTACCTGGCCCGCGGGTTGAGGTGATTCTATCGGCGTATGCCGATGACGTACTTCTTATGTTCACTGATCCTGGTGACCTGCGGAGGATGCGTGACTGCCAGGAGATATTCTCGGCTGCATCTTCTGCTAGGATTAACTGGAGTAAGTGCTCTGGACTTTTGGTGGGTCAGTGGCGGGTAGACTCCCTGCCGGAGGAGATGGCATTGTATGCGTGGAGTACCACGCACCTCCTCTATCTGGGGGTGTACCTGAGTCCCACTGAGGATGTTTGGCCGGCAAACTGGCAAGAGTTGGAGACGAAGGTGGTTGCTCGGCTGGGGCGCTGGTCAGGCCTGCTTGGAGTTCTCTCCTTTCGGGGGAGGGTGCTGGTCATAAACCAGCTGGTGGCCTCTATGTTATGGTACCGGCTGGCTACTCTTGTCCCGCCCTCTATATTTGTAACTGCTATACAGAAGAAGCTGGTGGATTTCTTTTGGGGAAATAGGAAGCATTGGATTTCCGCGGCGGTCCTGAGTCTTCCGTTAGAGGAGGGCGGCCAGTCCTTGGTGTGCGTGCGCACCCAGGTGGCGGCTCTCCGTCTCAGGACTCTGCGGAGATACATGTATGTAGAGAACCCTCCCAGATGGCACGCTCTGGCCACGTATTTTTTTCGTCAGGGTCGTTGCCTAAGGGGGGTCTCGCGGCTCCCGGTGGCGGGTGTCAGTCGACCCGCTCTAAGGGGCTTGCCTGTTTTCTATAGGGATGTGTTAAGAGTGAGGAGTTTGGTGGTGTTCAGCCAGAGTGTTGTTCAACGAGGAGAGGGGGATGTTGTGGCTGCGGGTGTGGCTGGTCCTCATCCTGTCATGGTGGTTGTCGAGGAGAGGCGCGAGCCTAGAGTGGTTCAGATAGAGCTTACCCCTGCTCCGTCAGATCTGCTCATCGGGCCTAGGCTTCGGGATATTTCTCGGCCTCCGGCTCCGCATAATCTGAGCTGCCTTTCTGAGATGACCAGCATGCCATTTTGTGATGCAAGGAGACGCGCACTGTACAGGATGCTCCTGCACATTCTGAACCACCGTGCCTTCGTCTCCCGTCCTGACTCACCATGGAGGACGGTGTTACCATCCGAAGGCGGCGGGGGGCCCCAGTGGGGGTCCTTCTATAAGGGAGTTGTACCCCTTTATATTGGGGACCTGGGGTGGAGAGTGCTGCATGGAGCGGTGGTTTGTAATAAACTTTTGAGTCGGTTCACGGGCTCGTCTGCCGCATGTATTTTCTGCGGAGAGGAGGAGACCGTATTCCATGTGTATGTGGAGTGTGTGAGGTTACTGCCCCTGTACCAATATCTGAAGGGGTTGTTCCTCAAGTTCTGGCTGCATTTCAGCCCCACAATCCTGGTGTTTGGACACAAGGCGGGGAGTGGGGAGAGCCGAGTGTGGGGGGGGGACTTACCTGTCGGTTTGCTCCTTGGCCTGGCCAAGATGGCCATTCGTGGGTCCAGGCAGCGGGCGGTCGACGGTCTGGCGAGAGTCGGCTGCCTGCCCCTCTTTCGGGCCTACGTCCGTGCACGTGTGTCCCTGGAGAGGGAACACGCGGTGTTCACGGGGACTCTGGAGGCCTTCCGTCAGCGCTGGTCGCCGCGTGGGGTTGAGGCGATTATAAATGAATGTACTGCTGTACTACAATGATCTGTTCATTATAGTGTGATTTTTGATTGTGTTTTGATGTGTTGTATTTTATGATTTGTGTTGAATAAAGTTTTTGAAATGAAAAAAAAAAAAAAAAAAAAAAAAAAAAAAAAAAAAAAAAAAAAAAAAAAAAAAAAAAAAAAAAAAAAAAAAAAGAGAGGTCGTGTTTTCTTCTCAGCTCTGCAGTTGAGAAGGATTGGAGCAGCCTTTCCAGGATTTTGCCGTTGGAGAGGGCACAGACCCAGGGGGGCTTCATAGTTCAACTTATTGTTGGGCTGTTGAAGCTTTTCTCTGGTCTGGGGAGCCTCCATCTGTGTGAAGATTCCTGAGTTTCTCCACATTGTCGAGGGTGCGGTTGGCGTTGGCGGATTGCCAAGAGTGCCTGTGATCTCAGTGGGTTGAAGTTGTGCGGTGTCTTTGTCGTTTTTGGCTCCGCTTCTCTGCCCTAAAGTCATTTTGCTCAGTGCGGTTGCCTGGCTTAATGTGAAGAAGGTACTTTTGCGTCCAGCGCGACTGGGATCGAGTTTCCCGTAAGCTGCTCTTGGCTGTGGACGAACCTGGGGACTTTCCTGCTTCAGCTGGAGGTTTCTGTTTTCTGCTGCCTGTCTTTGACTGTGACTGTCTCTGGGACTTAACTTGGAGCTGTGCTGCTGAGGGGCTTGGAGCTGGTTTGTGCCTCTGTGAGGATGGCGATGGAAGGGGCGCGGCCGAAGGTCCGGACCTACGCAGCGACGGCATCAGTGGCGGGTGCAAGGCCATCTGAGCTTGAGCCTCATGTTGACTTGGATGGGGACAGTTTTGGTATTTCTGTTCAAACTGGGCCTATGATGTCGAGGGGGGTAATTACGAAGGCCATGAATGAACTTCTTGGGAGGGGGGCTATTGTCTCTTCTGAGCTCGAAAGGGGAAAGGTGGAGATGATACTTAAGACCCGGGAGTGTGTGGCCCGAGCGTTGGAGGAGGGGATCTCAGTGGGGGGGGTCCACGTACAGGTGGATCCGTGGGTATCCAGGGTGAGACCGGTTCTCCTGCGGAGCTGCCCCACTTATTTTTCGGATGCAGTGCTTATTCCACACCTGTCCAAGTTCGGGGAGGTGCGGTCTAAATGTTTTCGTCTCTTGCATCCCGGGGGGGACCCGGAGGAAAAAGGGGTCTTCAGTTTCAAGAGGAGGGTGTTCATGAAGGTGGGTGAGGGGGATGGTGCCGAGGGGAGTTTTGAGGTGGTGCATAAGGGTGTACCCAGAACCGTGCGTTGGAGTTGGGGCAAGGCACGGTGTCATGCGTGCGGCGAATTTGGACATCTCCGTAGGGAGTGTCTTTTTCGCGGGGGCACTGCTAGAGGTTCTAGTGCAGTGGCCCAGGAAAGCGCTGCTGGCCCATCTGGGGTGGCTGGTCAAACCTCAGCGGCGCGGGGTGGTACTGCTGACCCGGCTGAGGTTGCCAGTTCTGCCTTGGTGACCCGGGGCGGCAGTGCTAAGCCTTCTGGGTCCAGAGGTTCCGCTTTGGGGACCCTGGGCAGTGAGAGCCCAAGCCCCCCACGTCCCCTACGTCTTGCGCCTGTGGCGGTGGATGAAGGTGGGGCGCAGGAGGAGGGGAGTGTTGAGGGGGGGTTTTGGGAGAAGCAGGGGAAGCATAATAAGAAGAAGGAGAGGGATAGGGCCGCCCGAGCGAAGAAAGTGCAATCGGGTGAGTTTAGCTCCAGTGTGGTGCAGACTGCACCTGCTGGGGCCCAGGGGGGAGTTGTGGTGGCTCGGAAGGGGGGAAAGAAGCCTAAACGTGTGGGTGGCAAAGTGGTTGGGGGTAATGTGGAGGCGGATGACCCTTCCCTTATGGAGGTTACCGCACCTCCGCATGCGAGTGGGACTAAAAGGAGGCATCTGCCTGGTGAAGAGGAGGAAGGGCGTGGGTCCAGAGCGAAGGGGATGTCTTTCTCCGGGCTTTCCACCACTGAGGTGGCTGAAAGTGGCCTTGACCCGGTGTCTTCTGGGTCGGTGGTTGGGCCTTCTCTTCATGGATCTACAGCGGGTGTCACCGGACTGGGTGCTGAAGTTGATTCCGGTGGAGTTGTGTCCACTGGGCGGGAGTCTGTCCCTTCATCTCAGGGGCCCTCTGAGGGAGTTATCTCGGCGGATGCTGTGGTTAGCTCCCTTGGGTGTGTACCCTCTGGGTCGGATGAGGTCCCCTCGTTTCAGAGGCCTACTGAGGGTGCTAGCACGGTAGGTGACGTGGTTGGCTCCTCTGGTAGTGTGCCCTCTGTGACGGGGGATGTGCAGAGTCAGGCTGAGGGGGGAGTTTCGGGGGTGTTGTCCTTCAAGTCTGTGCTCCATATCAGTGCCAGTGGAGGTGCTGGGGGGCGGGATGCCTCACCGGATGAGTTGTCTGGGGTGAGGTTAATGGCAGGTGGTGATTCTCTGGGTGATGCCTGTGGAGAGGGCACTCTGGATGATGTGGAGGTCAGGGCTGTTATGGGACGTGATCCTCTTTCAGACTCCGAGGGTGCCAGTGTTCCACAGGCCCTGGGGATGCCTCTTGTTGTTGCTTCCCCAGGCCCAGAGGAGGAGGGTGATGGTAGCGTGCAGGAGCCCAGCCATTCAGAGGGCTGCGAGTCTCAGGCAGGGGTGTTGGGACCCACCCCCAGCATTGATCCGGGTGGTCGTGACATGGCTGTGGAGGAGGACAGCGATGCGGCCAGTGGGGGGGGCACAGAGAGTGATGTGTCAGACAGTTCTGGTCTTTCTGAGGTTGTTGATTCAGGTGCGAGCGGGTTGGCTGAGAGCCCAGACTCCAAGGCCGTGTCTGAGGCGAAGCTTATTGTTGAGGTGCGAGAGTTCTTAAAAATAAGTCGTGCTCCCAAAACATTATGGTGGGCCGCTACAAGGAGATGGGAGGATGTTCTAGATGTGAAGGAGAGTCTCGAGGCTATCCTTAGTAACAAGGATAGTGGTCTTTCTGACTCGGATTTGGGGCAGTTTTGGGGTTTGTTGAAGGTCCTCAGAAAAGGACCTCCTGTGACTACAGGGAGTGTGAGGGTCACAATCTAATGTGTCTACACATTCACAGTAGCTACATTAAATTTAAATGGGAGTAGAGCGAGTTTTCGAAGATTTCAGCTCTTATCAGCCCTAAGGGAGGGGAGATTTGCAGTTTGTTATCTGCAAGAGACACATACCGTTGCTAGTGATGAACCTACCTGGCAACTGGAGTGGGAAGGGAGGGTTTATATGAGCCATCTCAGCTCAAATTCGAGTGGGGTGGCTTTTCTGTTGGCCCCAAATTTTCTGCCAAGCATTTTAAAAGTGCAGGAAGTGGTGCCAGGACGTTTGCTCCATCTGGCCGTGAGCCTGGATGGCATGCCGTTGCATTTCATTAACGTGTATGCCCCTAGCTCCGGCACGATGCAGGCCGGCCTGCTTCGGGAGGTGAATGCTCTGTTGGGCACTATTGATAGGGGAGAGTGTGTCTTCCTTGGTGGGGACTTTAATTGCACACTTGAGGTGCGGGACCGTTCTGGTACTCAGTGTGCGCCTGCTGTAGCGAAGAAGCTGAGAGGCTTGATTGACTCCTTTGAGTTGGTTGATGTTTGGAGGGACCTTCACCCTGATTCCACTGCTTTTTCGCGGAGGTCTGAGGGCGGTGGTTCCCGCATTGATCGGTTTTATATTTCCCGAGCGTTTGTTTCCCGTGTCTCAGCGGCCTCAATGCGGCTGGTGCCGTGCTCGGACCATTGTCTGGTGCGTGTGGATTTCAATCCAGCGTGCGCTTGGGCTGGGTCCGCGTACTGGCACTTTAACAACAGGCTGCTGGAGGATCGGTGTTTCCGGGAGTCATTCACTCGGTTTTGGGTGAAGTGGAGAGAGAGGCAGAGGTGCTTCTCTTCCCTTAGGCAGTGGTGGGATGTGGGTAAAGCTCACATCCGTCTCTTTTGTAAGGAATATACATGGGGGTCGACTGGGAGGCGGGACTCAGCGGTCGAGAAGCTGGAGAGGGAGATACAGGACGCTGAGTCTCGCCTGGGTCAGTTTGGTGAAGACTCCAGCGAATGGGGAGAGTTTCAGAGGAAGAAGGAGGTTTTGAGGAGTCTGCTGCTTGAGCGATCTCGAGGCGCTTATGTGAGGTCTCGGGTCCAGATGCTGCACGAGCTGGACCGAGCGTCGCCTTTCTTTTTCTCTTTGGAGAAGGGGCGGGGAGCTCGAAAACAGCTCGTGGAGTTGCTTGCAGATGACGGCTCCTCTGTCACTGATCCAGAGAGGATTAATGCCTTGGTTAGGTCCTTTTATGGGTCCCTGTTCTCTGCGGAAGGATTCAGTGTGGAGGCTCAGCAAGATCTGTGGGAGGGTCTACCGACCGTAGATAGGGGGGAGGCTGATCTTCTTGATGGCCCCTTATCTTTGGAGGAGTTGACTCGCGCCTTGCATCAGCTCAGGAGGGGTAAGTCCCCCGGGCTGGATGGGTTGACGGTGGAGTTTGTTAGAGCATTCTGGGACGTCCTAGGGGGTGACTATATGTTGGTTCTGGGGGAGAGCCTGGCGACTGGAGTGATGCCTCTCTCGTGGCGTAGGACGGTTGTTGTCTTGCTGCCTAAGAAGGGCGAACTCCGTTTGTTGAAGAACTGGCGTCCAGTCTCTCTCCTTTGCACAGAATATAAAATTTTTGCACGGGCAATGGCAAATCGCCTGGGCTCCGTGCTGCATCAAGTGATTCATCCTGATCAATCTTATACAGTCCCTGGCCGGTCCATCCAGGATAACATCCACCTGGTTAGGGACCTGATTCATTTAGTCCAGGGTACTGGTGAGTCAGCTGCTTTTCTGTCTCTTGATCAGGAGAAGGCTTTTGATAGGGTAGAGCATGAATACCTATTTGGGACGTTGCAAGCGTTTGGGTTTGGACCACACTTCGTGGCCCGGGTCCGGCTTTTGTACGCTGCTGCGGAGTGTCTTGTAAAGGTTAATGGCGCGGTGCTATCTCCTTTTCATTTTGGGAGGGGGGTCCGCCAGGGGTGCCCTATGTCGGGCCAGTTGTATTCGGTCTGTGTGGAGCCGTTCCTGTGTCTTCTTCGGAGGAGGTTGACAGGCCTGGCCCTACCTGGCCCGCGGGTTGAGGTGATTCTATCGGCGTATGCCGATGACGTACTTCTTATGTTCACTGATCCTGGTGACCTGCGGAGGATGCGTGACTGCCAGGAGATATTCTCGGCTGCATCTTCTGCTAGGATTAACTGGAGTAAGTGCTCTGGACTTTTGGTGGGTCAGTGGCGGGTAGACTCCCTGCCGGAGGAGATGGCATTGTATGCGTGGAGTACCACGCACCTCCTCTATCTGGGGGTGTACCTGAGTCCCACTGAGGATGTTTGGCCGGCAAACTGGCAAGAGTTGGAGACGAAGGTGGTTGCTCGGCTGGGGCGCTGGTCAGGCCTGCTTGGAGTTCTCTCCTTTCGGGGGAGGGTGCTGGTCATAAACCAGCTGGTGGCCTCTATGTTATGGTACCGGCTGGCTACTCTTGTCCCGCCCTCTATATTTGTAACTGCTATACAGAAGAAGCTGGTGGATTTCTTTTGGGGAAATAGGAAGCATTGGATTTCCGCGGCGGTCCTGAGTCTTCCGTTGGAGGAGGGCGGCCAGTCCTTGGTGTGCGTGCGCACCCAGGTGACGGCTCTCCGTCTCAGGACTCTGCGGAGATACATGTATGTAGAGAACCCTCCCAGATGGCACGCTCTGGCCACGTATTCTTTTCGTCAGGGTCGTTGCCTAAGGGGGGTCTCGCGGCTCCCGGTGGCGGGTGTCAGTCGACCCGCTCTAAGGGGCTTGCCTGTTTTCTATAGGGATGTGTTAAGAGTGAGGAATTTGGTGGTGTTCAGCCAGAGTGTTGTTCCACGAGGAGAGGGGGATGTTGTGGCTGCGGGTGTGGCTGGTCCTCATCCTGTCATGGTGGTTGTCGAGGAGAGGCGCGAGCCTAGAGTGGTTCAGATAGAGCTTACCCCTGCTCCGTCAGATCTGCTCATCGGGCCTAGGCTTCGGGATATTTCTCGGCCTCCGGCTCCGCATAATCTGAGCTGCCTTTCTGAGATGACCAGCATGCCATTTTGTGATGCAAGGAGACGCGCACTGTACAGGATGCTCCTGCACATTCTGAACCACCGTGCCTTCGTCTCCCGTCCTGACTCACCATGGAGGACGGTGTTACCATCCGAAGGCGGCGGGGGGCCCCAGTGGGGGTCCTTCTATAAGGGAGTTGTACCCCTTTATATTGGGGACCTGGGGTGGAGAGTGCTGCATGGAGCGGTGGTTTGTAATAAACTTTTGAGTCGGTTCACGGGCTCGTCTGCCGCATGTATTTTCTGCGGAGAGGAGGAGACCGTATTCCATGTGTATATGGAGTGTGTGAGGTTACTGCCCCTGTACCAATATCTGAAGGGGCTGTTCCTCAAGTTCTGGCTGCATTTTAGCCCCACAATCCTGGTGTTTGGACACAAGGCGGGGAGTGGGGAGAGCCGAGTGTGGGGGGGGGACTTACCTGTCGGTTTGCTCCTTGGCCTGGCCAAGATGGCCATTCGTGGGTCCAGGCAGCGGGCGGTCGACGGTCTGGCGAGAGTCGGCTGCCTGCCCCTCTTTCGGGCCTACGTCCGTGCACGTGTGTCCCTGGAGAGGGAACACGCGGTGTTCACGGGGACTCTGGAGGCCTTCCGTCAGCGCTGGTCGCCGCGTGGGGTTGAGGCGATTATAAATGAATGTACTGTTGTACTACAATGATCTGTTCATTATAGTGTGATTTTTGATTGTGTTTTGATGTGTTGTATTTTATGATTTGTGTTGAATAAAGTTTTTGAATTGAAAAAAAAAAAAAAAAAAAAAAAGAGAGAGAGAGAGAGAGAGAGAGAGAGACGGAGAGAGAGAGAGAGAGAGAGAGAGAGAGAGAGAGAGAGAGAGAGAGAGAGAGAGAGAGAGAGAGAGAGAGAGAGAGAGAGAGAGAGGTCGTGTTTTCTTCTCAGCTCTGCAGTTGAGAAGGATTGGAGCAGCCTTTCCAGGATTTTGCCGTTGGAGAGGGCACAGACCCAGGGGGGCTTCATAGTTCAACTTATTGTTGGGCTGTTGAAGCTTTTCTCTGGTCTGGGGAGCCTCCATCTGTGTGAAGATTCCTGAGTTTCTCCACATTGTCGAGGGTGCGGTTGGCGTTGGCGGATTGCCAAGAGTGCCTGTGATCTCAGTGGGCTGAAGTTGTGCGGTGTCTTTGTCGTTTTTGGCTCCGCTTCTCTGCCCTAAAGTCATTTTGTCAGTGCGGCTGCCTGGCTTAATGTGAAGAAGGTACTTTTGCGTCCAGCGCGACTGGGATCGAGTTTCCCGTAAGCTGCTCTTGGCTGTGGACGAACCTGGGGACTTTCCTGCTTCAGCTGGAGGTTTCTGTTTTCTGCTGCCTGTCTTTGACTGTGACTGTCTCTGGGACTTAACTTGGAGCTGTGCTGCTGAGGGGCTTGGAGCTGGTTTGTGCCTCTGTGAGGATGGCGATGGAAGGGGCGCGGCCGAAGGTCCGGACCTACGCAGCGACGGCATCAGTGGCGGGTGCGAGGCCATCTGAGCTTGAGCCTCATGTTGACTTGGATGGGGACAGTTTTGGTATTTCTGTTCAAACTGGGCCTATGATGTCTAGGGGGGTAATTACGAAGGCCATGAATGAACTTCTTGGGAGGGGGGCTATTGTCTCTTCTGAGCTCGAAAGGGGAAAGGTGGAGATGATACTTAAGACCCGGGAGTGTGTGGCCCGAGCGTTGGAGGAGGGGATCTCAGTGGGGGGGGTCCACGTACAGGTGGATCCGTGGGTATCCAGGGTGAGACCGGTTCTCCTGCGGAGCTGCCCCACTTATTTTTCGGATGCAGTGCTTATTCCACACCTGTCCAAGTTCGGGGAGGTGCGGTCTAAATGTTTTCGTCTCTTGCATCCCGGGGGGGACCCGGAGGAAAAAGGGGTCTTCAGTTTCAAGAGGAGGGTGTTCATGAAGGTGGGTGAGGGGGATGGTGCCGAGGGGAGTTTTGAGGTGGTGCATAAGGGTGTACCCAGAACCGTGCGTTGGAGTTGGGGAAAGGCACGGTGTCATGCGTGCGGCGAATTTGGACATCTCCGTAGGGAGTGTCTTTTTCGCGGGGGCACTGCTAGAGGTTCTAGTGCAGTGGCCCAGGAAAGCGCTGCTGGCCCATCTGGGGTGGCTGGTCAAACCTCAGCAGCGCGGGGTGGTACTGCTGACCCGGCTGAGGTTGCCAGTTCTGCCTTGGTGACCCGGGGCGGCAGTGCTAAGCCTTCTGGGTCCAGAGGTTCCGCTTTGGGGACCCTGGGCAGTGAGAGCCCAAGCCCCCCACGTCCCCTACGTCTTGCGCCTGTGGCGGTGGATGGAGGTGGGGCGCAGGAGGAGGGGAGTGTTGAGGGGGGGTTTTGGGAGAAGCAGGGGAAGCATAATAAGAAGAAGGAGAGGGATAGGGCTGCCCGAGCGAAGAAAGTGCAATCGGGTGAGTTTAGCTCCAGTGTGGTGCAGACTGCACCTGCTGGGGCCCAGGGGGGAGTTGTGGTGGCTCGGAAGGGGGGAAAGAAGTCTAAACGTGTGGGTGGCAAAGTGGTTGGGGGTAATGTGGAGGCGGATGACCCTTCCCTTATGGAGGTTACCGCACCTCCGCATGCGAGTGGGACTAAAAGGAGGCATTTGCCTGGTGAAGAGGAGGAAGGGCGTGGGTCCAGAGCGAAGGGGATGTCTTTCTCCGGGCTTTCCACCACTGAGGTGGCTGAAAGTGGTCTTGACCCGGTGTCTTCTGGGTCGGTGGTTGGGCCTTCTCTTCATGGATCTACAGCGGGTGTCACCGGACTGGGTGCTGAAGTTGATTCCGGTGGAGTTGTGTCCACTGGGCGGGAGTCTGTCCCTTCATCTCAGGGGCCCTCTGAGGGAGTTATCTCGGCGGATGCTGTGGTTAGCTCCCTTGGGTGTGTACCCTCTGGGTCGGATGAGGTCCCCTCGTTTCAGAGGCCTACTGAGGGTGCTAGCACGGTAGGTGACGTGGTTGGCTCCTCTGGTAGTGTGCCCTCTGTGACGGGGGATGTGCAGAGTCAGGCTGAGGGGGGAGTTTCGGGGGTGTTGTCGTTCAAGTCTGTGCTCCATATCAGTGCCAGTGGAGGTGCTGGGGGGCGGGATGCCTCACCGGATGAGTTGTCTGGGGTGAGGTTAATGGCAGGTGGTGATTCTCTGGGTGATGCCTGTGGAGAGGGCACTCTGGATGATGTGGAGGTCAGGGCTGTTATGGGACGTGATCCTCTTTCAGACTCCGAGGGTGCCAGTGTTCCACAGGCCCTGGGGATGCCTCTTGTTGTTGCTTCCCCAGGCCCAGAGGAGGAGGGTGATGGTAGCGTGCAGGAGCCCAGCCATTCAGAGGGCTGCGAGTCTCAGGTAGGGGTGTTGGGACCCACCCCCAGCATTGATCCGGGTGGTCGTGTCATGGCTGTGGAGGAGGATAGCGATGCGGCCAGTGGGGGGGGCTCAGAGTGTGATGTGTCAGACAGTTCTGGTCTTTCTGAGGTTGTTGATTCAGGTGCGAGCGGGTTGGCTGAGAGCCCAGACTCCAAGGCCGTGTCTGCGGCGAAGCTTATTGTTGAGGTGCGAGAGTTCTTAAAAATAAGTCGTGCTCCCAAAACATTATGGTGGGCCGTTACAAGGAGATGGGAGGATTGGCTAGATGTGCGGGAGAGTCTCGAGGCTATCCTTAGTAACAAGGATAGTGGTCTTTCTGACTCGGATTTGGGGCAGTTTTGGGGTTTGTTGAAGGTCCTCAGAAAAGGACCTCCTGTGACTACAGGGAGTGTGAGGGTCACAATCTAATGTGTCTACACATTCACAGTAGCTACATTAAATTTAAATGGGAGTAGAGCGAGTTTTCGAAGATTTCAGCTCTTATCAGCCCTAAGGGAGGGGAGATTTGCAGTTTGTTATCTGCAAGAGACACATACCGTTGCTAGTGATGAACCTACCTGGCAACTGGAGTGGGAAGGGAGGGTTTATATGAGCCATCTCAGCTCAAATTCGAGTGGGGTGGCTTTTCTGTTGGCCCCAAATTTTCTGCCAAGCATTTTAAAAGTGCAGGAAGTGGTGCCAGGACGTTTGCTCCATCTGGCCGTGAGCCTGGATGGCATGCCGTTGCATTTCATTAACGTGTATGCCCCTAGCTCCGGCACGATGCAGGCCGGCCTGCTTCGGGAGGTGAATGCTCTGTTGGGCACTATTGATAGGGGAGAGTGTGTCTTCCTTGGTGGGGACTTTAATTGCACACTTGAGGTGCGGGACCGTTCTGGTACTCAGTGTGCGCCTGCTGTAGCGAAGAAGCTGAGAGGCTTGATTGACTCCTTTGAGTTGGTTGATGTTTGGAGGGACCTTCACCCTGATTCCACTGCTTTTTCGCGGAGGTCTGAGGGCGGTGGTTCCCGCATTGATCGGTTTTATATTTCCCGAGCGTTTGTTTCCCGTGTCTCAGCGGCCTCAATGCGGCTGGTGCCGTGCTCGGACCATTGTCTGGTGCGTGTGGATTTCAATCCAGCGTGCGCTCGGGCTGGGTCCGCGTACTGGCACTTTAACAACAGGCTGCTGGAGGACCGGTGTTTCCGGGAGTCATTCACTCGGTTTTGGGTGAAGTGGAGAGAGAGGCAGAGGTGCTTCTCTTCCCTTAGGCAGTGGTGGGATGTGGGTAAAGCTCACATCCGTCTCTTTTGTAAGGAATATACATGGGGGTCGACTGGGAGGCGGGACTCAGCGGTCGAGAAGCTGGAGAGGGAGATACAGGACGCTGAGTCTCGCCTGGGTCAGTTTGGTGAAGACTCCAGCGAATGGGGAGAGTTTCAGAGGAAGAAGGAGGTTTTGAGGAGTCTGCTGCTTGAGCGATCTCGAGGCGCTTATGTGAGGTCTCGGGTCCAGATGCTGCACGAGCTGGACCGAGCGTCGCCTTTCTTTTTCTCTTTGGAGAAGGGGCGGGGAGCTCGAAAACAGCTCGTGGAGTTGCTTGCAGATGACGGCTCCTCTGTCACTGATCCAGAGAGGATTAATGCCTTGGTTAGGTCCTTTTATGGGACCCTGTTCTCTGCGGAAGGATTCAGTGTGGAGGCTCAGCAAGATCTGTGGGAGGGTCTACCGACCGTAGATAGGGGGGAGGCTGATCTTCTTGATGGCCCCTTATCTTTGGAGGAGTTGACTCGCGCCTTGCATCAGCTCAGGAGGGGTAAGTCCCCCGGGCTGGATGGGTTGACGGTGGAGTTTGTTAGAGCATTCTGGGACGTCCTAGGGGGTGACTATATGTTGGTTTTGGGGGAGAGCCTGGCGACTGGAGTGATGCCTCTCTCGTGGCGTAGGACGGTTGTTGTCTTGCTGCCTAAGAAGGGCGAACTCCGTTTGTTGAAGAACTGGCGTCCAGTCTCTCTCCTTTGCACAGAATATAAAATTTTTGCACGGGCAATGGCAAATCGCCTGGGCTCCGTGCTGCATCAAGTGATTCATCCTGATCAATCTTATACAGTCCCTGGCCGGTCCATCCAGGATAACATCCACCTGGTTAGGGACCTGATTCATTTAGTCCAGGGTACTGGTGAGTCAGCTGCTTTTCTGTCTCTTGATCAGGAGAAGGCTTTTGATAGGGTAGAGCATGAATACCTATTTGGGACGTTGCAAGCGTTTGGGTTTGGACCACACTTCGTGGCCCGGGTCCGGCTTTTGTACGCTGCTGCGGAGTGTCTTGTAAAGGTTAATGGCGCGGTGCTATCTCCTTTTCATTTTGGGAGGGGGGTCCGCCAGGGGTGCCCTATGTCGGGCCAGTTGTATTCGGTCTGTGTGGAGCCGTTCCTGTGTCTTCTTCGGAGGAGGTTGACAGGCCTGGCCCTACCTGGCCCGCGGGTTGAGGTGATTCTATCGGCGTATGCCGATGACGTACTTCTTATGTTCACTGATCCTGGTGACCTGCGGAGGATGCGTGACTGCCAGGAGATATTCTCGGCTGCATCTTCTGCTAGGATTAACTGGAGTAAGTGCTCTGGACTTTTGGTGGGTCAGTGGCGGGTAGACTCCCTGCCGGAGGAGATGGCATTGTATGCGTGGAGTACCACGCACCTCCTCTATCTGGGGGTGTACCTGAGTCCCACTGAGGATGTTTGGCCGGCAAACTGGCAAGAGTTGGAGACGAAGGTGGTTGCTCGGCTGGGGCGCTGGTCAGGCCTGCTTGGAGTTCTCTCCTTTCGGGGGAGGGTGCTGGTCATAAACCAGCTGGTGGCCTCTATGTTATGGTACCGGCTGGCTACTCTTGTCCCGCCCTCTATATTTGTAACTGCTATACAGAAGAAGCTGGTGGATTTCTTTTGGGGAAATAGGAAGCATTGGATTTCCGCGGCGGTCCTGAGTCTTCCGTTAGAGGAGGGCGGCCAGTCCTTGGTGTGCGTGCGCACCCAGGTGGCGGCTCTCCGTCTCAGGACTCTGCGGAGATACATGTATGTAGAGAACCCTCCCAGATGGCACGCTCTGGCCACGTATTTTTTTCGTCAGGGTCGTTGCCTAAGGGGGGTCTCGCGGCTCCCGGTGGCGGGTGTCAGTCGACCCGCTCTAAGGGGCTTGCCTGTTTTCTATAGGGATGTGTTAAGAGTGGGGAATTTGGTGGTGTTCAGCCAGAGTGTTGTTCCACGAGGAGAGGGGGATGTTGTGGCTGCGGGTGTGGCTGGTCCTCATCCTGTCATGGTGGTTGTCGAGGAGAGGCGCGAGCCTAGAGTGGTTCAGATAGAGCTTACCCCTGCTCCGTCAGATCTGCTCATCGGGCCTAGGCTTCGGGATATTTCTCGGCCTCCGGCTCCGCATAATCTGAGCTGCCTTTCTGAGATGACCAGCATGCCATTTTGTGATGCAAGGAGACGCGCACTGTACAGGATGCTCCTGCACATTCTGAACCACCGTGCCTTCGTCTCCCGTCCTGACTCACCATGGAGGACGGTGTTACCATCCGAAGGCGGCGGGGGGCCCCAGTGGGGGTCCTTCTATAAGGGAGTTGTACCCCTTTATATTGGGGACCTGGGGTGGAGAGTGCTGCATGGAGCGGTGGTTTGTAATAAACTTTTGAGTCGGTTCACGGGCTCGTCTGCCGCATGTATTTTCTGCGGAGAGGAGGAGACCGTATTCCATGTGTATGTGGAGTGTGTGAGGTTACTGCCCCTGTACCAATATCTGAAGGGGTTGTTCCTCAAGTTCTGGCTGCATTTTAGCCCCACAATCCTGGTGTTTGGACACAAGGCGGGGAGTGGGGAGAGCCGAGTGTGGGGGGGGGACTTACCTGTCGGTTTGCTCCTTGGCCTGGCCAAGATGGCCATTCGTGGGTCCAGGCAGCGGGCGGTCGACGGTCTGGCGAGAGTCGGCTGCCTGCCCCTCTTTCGGGCCTACGTCCGTGCACGTGTGTCCCTGGAGAGGGAACACGCGGTGTTCACGGGGACTCTGGAGGCCTTCCGTCAGCGCTGGTCGCCGCGTGGGGTTGAGGCGATTATAAATGAATGTACTGCTGTACTACAATGATCTGTTCATTATAGTGTGATTTTTGATTGTGTTTTGATGTGTTGTATTTTATGATTTGTGTTGAATAAAGTTTTTGAAATGAAAAAAAAAAAAAAAAAAAAAAAAAAAAAAGAGAGAGGTCGTGTTTTCTTCTCAGCTCTGCAGTTGAGAAGGATTGGAGCAGCCTTTCCAGGATTTTGCCGTTGGAGAGGGCACAGACCCAGGGGGGCTTCATAGTTCAACTTATTGTTGGGCTGTTGAAGCTTTTCTCTGGTCTGGGGAGCCTCCATCTGTGTGAAGATTCCTGAGTTTCTCCACATTGTCGAGGGTGCGGTTGGCGTTGGCGGATTGCCAAGAGTGCTTGTGATCTCAGTGGGTTGAAGTTGTGCGGTGTCTTTGTCGTTTTTGGCACCGCTTCTCTGCCCTAAAGTCATTTTGCTCAGTGCGGCTGCCTGGCTTAATGTGAAGAAGGTACTTTTGCGTCCAGCGCGACTGGGATCGAGTTTCCCGTAAGCTGCTCTTGGCTGTGGACGAACCTGGGGACTTTCCTGCTTCAGCTGGAGGTTTCTGTTTTCTGCTGCCTGTCTTTGACTGTGACTGTCTCTGGGACTTAACTTGGAGCTGTGCTGCTGAGGGGCTTGGAGCTGGTTTGTGCCTCTGTGAGGATGGCGATGGAAGGGGCGCGGCCGAAGGTCCGGACCTACGCAGCGACGGCATCAGTGGCGGGTGCGAGGCCATCTGAGCTTGAGCCTCATGTTGACTTGGATGGGGACAGTTTTGGTATTTCTGTTCAAACTGGGCCTATGATGTCGAGGGGGGTAATTACGAAGGCCATGAATGAACTTCTTGGGAGGGGGGCTATTGTCTCTTCTGAGCTCGAAAGGGGAAAGGTGGAGATGATACTTAAGACCCGGGAGTGTGTGGCCCGAGCGTTGGAGGAGGGGATCTCAGTGGGGGGGGTCCACGTACAGGTGGATCCGTGGGTATCCAGGGTGAGACCGGTTCTCCTGCGGAGCTGCCCCACTTATTTTTCGGATGCAGTGCTTATTCCACACCTGTCCAAGTTCGGGGAGGTGCGGTCTAAATGTTTTCGTCTCTTGCATCCCGGGGGGGACCCGGAGGAAAAAGGGGTCTTCAGTTTCAAGAGGAGGGTGTTCATGAAGGTGGGTGAGGGGGATGGTGCCGAGGGGAGTTTTGAGGTGGTGCATAAGGGTGTACCCAGAACCGTGCGTTGGAGTTGGGGCAAGGCACGGTGTCATGCGTGCGGCGAATTTGGACATCTCCGTAGGGAGTGTCTTTTTCGCGGGGGCACTGCTAGAGGTTCTAGTGCAGTGGCCCAGGAAAGCACTGCTGGCCCATCTGGGGTGGCTTGTCAAACCTCAGCGGCGCGGGGTGGTACTGCTGACCCGGCTGAGGTTGCCAGTTCTGCCTTGGTGACCCGGGGCGGCAGTGCTAAGCCTTCTGGGTCCAGAGGTTCCGCTTTGGGGACCCTGGGCAGTGAGAGCCCAAGCCCCCCACGTCCCCTACGTCTTGCGCCTGTGGCGGTGGATGGAGGTGGGGCGCAGGAGGAGGGGAGTGTTGAGGGGGGGTTTTGGGAGAAGCAGGGGAAGCACAATAAGAAGAAGGAGAGGGATAGGGCCGCCCGAGCGAAGAAAGTGCAATCGGGTGAGTTTAGCTCCAGTGTGGTGCAGACTGCACCTGCTGGGGCCCAGGGGGGAGTTGTGGTGGCTCGGAAGGGGGTCAAGAAGCCTAAACGTGTGGGTGGCAAAGTGGTTGGGGGTAATGTGGAGGCGGATGACCCTTCCCTTATGGAGGTTACCGCACCTCCGCATGCGAGTGGGACTAAAAGGAGGCATCTGCCTGGTGAAGAGGAGGAAGGGCGTGGGTCCAGAGCGAAGGGGATGTCTTTCTCCGGGCTTTCCACCACTGAGGTGGCTGAAAGTGGTCTTGACCCGGTGTCTTCTGGGTCGGTGGTTGGGCCTTCTCTTCATGGATCTACAGCGGGTGTCACCGGACTGGGTGCTGAAGTTGATTCCGGTGGAGGTAGGTCCACTGGGCGGGAGTCTGTCCCTTCATTTCAGGGGCCCTCTGAGGGAGTTATCTCGGCGGGTGCTGTGGTTAGCTCCCTTGGGGGTGTACCCTCTGGGTCGGATGAGGTCCCCTCGTTTCAGAGGCCTACTGAGGGTGCTAGCACGTTAGGTGACGTGGTTGGCTCCTCTGGTAGTGTGCCCTCTGTGACGGGGGATGCGCAGAGTCAGGCTGAGGGGGGAGTTTCGGGGGTGTTGTCGTTCAAGTCTGTGCTCCATATCAGTGCCAGTGGAGGTGCTGGGGGGCGGGATGCCTCACCGGATGAGTTGTCTGGGGTGAGGTTAATGGCAGGTGGTGATTCTCTGGGTGATGCCTGTGGAGAGGGCACTCTGGATGATGTGGAGGTCAGGGCTGTTATGGGACGTGATCCTCTTTCAGACTCCGAGGGTGCCAGTGTTCCACAGGCCCTGGGGATGCCTCTTGTTGTTGCTTCCCCAGGCCCAGAGGAGGAGGGTGATGGTAGCGTGCAGGAGCCCAGCCATTCAGAGGGCTGCGAGTCTCAGGCAGGGGTGTTGGGACCCACCCCCAGCATTGATCCGGGTGGTCGTGTCATGGCTGTGGAGGAGGACAGCGATGCGGCCAGTGGGGGGGGCACAGAGAGTGATTTGTCAGACAGTTCTGGTCTTTCTGAGGTTGTTGATTCAGGTGCGAGCGGGTTGGCTGAGAGCCCAGACTCCAAGGCCGTGTCTGAGGCGAAGCTTATTGTTGAGGTGCGAGAGTTCTTAAAAATAAGTCGTGCTCCCAAAACATTATGGTTTGCCGCTACAAGGCGGTGGGAGGATGTTCTAGATGTGCAGGAGAGTCTCGAGGCTATCCTTAGTAACAAGGATAGTGGTCTTTCTGACTCGGATTTGGGGCAGTTTTGGGGTTTGTTGAAGGTCCTCAGAAAAGGACCTCCTGTGACTACAGGGAGTGTGAGGGTCACAATCTAATGTGTCTACACATTCACAGTAGCTACATTAAATTTAAATGGGAGTAGAGCGAGTTTTCGAAGATTTCAGCTCTTATCAGCCCTAAGGGAGGGGAGATTTGCAGTTTGTTATCTGCAAGAGACACATACCGTTGCTAGTGATGAACCTACCTGGCAACTGGAGTGGGAAGGGAGGGTTTATATGAGCCATCTCAGCTCAAATTCGAGTGGGGTGGCTTTTTTGTTGGCCCCAAATTTTCTGCCAAGCATTTTAAAAGTGCAGGAAGTGGTGCCAGGACGTTTGCTCCATCTGGCCGTGAGCCTGGATGGCATGCCGTTGCATTTCATTAACGTGTATGCCCCTAGCTCCGGCACGATGCAGGCCGGCCTGCTTCGGGAGGTGAATGCTCTGTTGGGCACTATTGATAGGGGAGAGTGTGTCTTCCTTGGTGGGGACTTTAATTGCACACTTGAGGTGCGGGACCGTTCTGGTACTCAGTGTGCGCCTGCTGTAGCGAAGAAGCTGAGAGGCTTGATTGACTCCTTTGAGTTGGTTGATGTTTGGAGGGACCTTCACCCTGATTCCACTGCTTTTTCGCGGAGGTCTGAGGGCGGTGGTTCCCGCATTGATCGGTTTTATATTTCCCGAGCGTTTGTTTCCCGTGTCTCAGCGGCCTCAATGCGGCTGGTGCCGTGCTCGGACCATTGTCTGGTGCGTGTGGATTTCAATCCAGCGTGCGCTCGGGCTGGGTCCGCGTACTGGCACTTTAACAACAGGCTGCTGGAGGATCGGTGTTTCCGGGAGTCATTCACTCGGTTTTGGGTGAAGTGGAGAGAGAGGCAGAGGTGCTTCTCTTCCCTTAGGCAGTGGTGGGATGTGGGTAAAGCTCACATCCGTCTCTTTTGTAAGGAATATACATGGGGGTCGACTGGGAGGCGGGACTCAGCGGTCGAGAAGCTGGAGAGGGAGATACAGGACGCTGAGTCTCGCCTGGGTCAGTTTGGTGAAGACTCCAGCGAATGGGGAGAGTTTCAGAGGAAGAAGGAGGTTTTGAGGAGTCTGCTGCTTGAGCGATCTCGAGGCGCTTATGTGAGGTCTCGGGTCCAGATGCTGCACGAGCTGGACCGAGCGTCGCCTTTCTTTTTCTCTTTGGAGAAGGGGCGGGGAGCTCGAAAACAGCTCGTGGAGTTGCTTGCAGATGACGGCTCCTCTGTCACTGATCCAGAGAGGATTAATGCCTTGGTTAGGTCCTTTTATGGGTCCCTGTTCTCTGCGGAAGGATTCAGTGTGGAGGCTCAGCAAGATCTGTGGGAGGGTCTACCGACCGTAGATAGGGGGGAGGCTGATCTTCTTGATGGCCCCTTATCTTTGGAGGAGTTGACTCGCGCCTTGCATCAGCTCAGGAGGGGTAAGTCCCCCGGGCTGGATGGGTTGACGGTGGAGTTTGTTAGAGCATTCTGGGACGTCCTAGGGGGTGACTATATGTTGGTTCTGGGGGAGAGCCTGGCGACTGGAGTGATGCCTCTCTCGTGGCGTAGGACGGTTGTTGTCTTGCTGCCTAAGAAGGGCGAACTCCGTTTGTTGAAGAACTGGCGTCCAGTCTCTCTCCTTTGCACAGAATATAAAATTTTTGCACGGGCAATGGCAAATCGCCTGGGCTCCGTGCTGCATCAAGTGATTCATCCTGATCAATCTTATACAGTCCCTGGCCGGTCCATCCAGGATAACATCCACCTGGTTAGGGACCTGATTCATTTAGTCCAGGGTACTGGTGAGTCAGCTGCTTTTCTGTCTCTTGATCAGGAGAAGGCTTTTGATAGGGTAGAGCATGAATACCTATTTGGGACGTTGCAAGCGTTTGGGTTTGGACCACACTTCGTGGCCCGGGTCCGGCTTTTGTACGCTGCTGCGGAGTGTCTTGTAAAGGTTAATGGCGCGGTGCTATCTCCTTTTCATTTTGGGAGGGGGGTCCGCCAGGGGTGCCCTATGTCGGGCCAGTTGTATTCGGTCTGTGTGGAGCCGTTCCTGTGTCTTCTTCGGAGGAGGTTGACAGGCCTGGCCCTACCTGGCCCGCGGGTTGAGGTGATTCTATCGGCGTATGCCGATGACGTACTTCTTATGTTCACTGATCCTGGTGACCTGCGGAGGATGCGTGACTGCCAGGAGATATTCTCGGCTGCATCTTCTGCTAGGATTAACTGGAGTAAGTGCTCTGGACTTTTGGTGGGTCAGTGGCGGGTAGACTCCCTGCCGGAGGAGATGGCATTGTATGCGTGGAGTACCACGCACCTCCTCTATCTGGGGGTGTACCTGAGTCCCACTGAGGATGTTTGGCCGGCAAACTGGCAAGAGTTGGAGACGAAGGTGGTTGCTCGGCTGGGGCGCTGGTCAGGCCTGCTTGGAGTTCTCTCCTTTCGGGGGAGGGTGCTGGTCATAAACCAGCTGGTGGCCTCTATGTTATGGTACCGGCTGGCTACTCTTGTCCCGCCCT
Organism: Raja brachyura; assembly: GCA_963514005.1. The sequence continues at coordinate 124,207,208 of OY740781.1, forward strand.
CTATATTTGTAACTGCTATACAGAAGAAGCTGGTGGATTTCTTTTGGGGAAATAGGAAGCATTGGATTTCCGCGGCGGTCCTGAGTCTTCCGTTAGAGGAGGGCGGCCAGTCCTTGGTGTGCGTGCGCACCCAGGTGGCGGCTCTCCGTCTCAGGACTCTGCGGAGATACATGTATGTAGAGAACCCTCCCAGATGGCACGCTCTGGCCACGTATTTTTTTCGTCAGGGTCGTTGTCTAAGGGGGGTCTCGCGGCTCCCGGTGGCGGGTGTCAGTCGACCCGCTCTAAGGGGCTTGCCTGTTTTCTATAGGGATGTGTTAAGAGTGAGGAATTTGGTGGTGTTCAGCCAGAGTGTTGTTCCACGAGGAGAGGGGGATGTTGTGGCTGCGGGTGTGGCTGGTCCTCATCCTGTCATGGTGGTTGTCGAGGAGAGGCGCGAGCCTAGAGTGGTTCAGATAGAGCTTACCCCTGCTCCGTCAGATCTGCTCATCGGGCCTAGGCTTCGGGATATTTCTCGGCCTCCGGCTCCGCATAATCTGAGCTGCCTTTCTGAGATGACCAGCATGCCATTTTGTGATGCAAGGAGACGCGCACTGTACAGGATGCTCCTGCACATTCTGAACCACCGTGCCTTCGTCTCCCGTCCTGACTCACCATGGAGGACGGTGTTACCATCCGAAGGTGGCGGGGGGCCCCAGTGGGGGTCCTTCTATAAGGGAGTTGTACCCCTTTATATTGGGGACCTGGGGTGGAGAGTGCTGCATGGAGCGGTGGTTTGTAATAAACTTTTGAGTCGGTTCACGGGCTCGTCTGCCGCATGTATTTTCTGCGGAGAGGAGGAGACCGTATTCCATGTGTATATGGAGTGTGTGAGGTTACTGCCCCTGTACCAATATCTGAAGGGGCTGTTCCTCAAGTTCTGGCTGCATTTTAGCCCCACAATCCTGGTGTTTGGACACAAGGCGGGGAGTGGGGAGAGCCGAGTGTGGGGGGGGGACTTACCTGTCGGTTTGCTCCTTGGCCTGGCTAAGATGGCCATTCGTGGGTCCAGGCAGCGGGCGGTCGACGGTCTGGCGAGAGTCGGCTGCCTGCCCCTCTTTCGGGCCTACGTCCGTGCACGTGTGTCCCTGGAGAGGGAACACGCGGTGTTCACGGGGACTCTGGAGGCCTTCCGTCAGCGCTGGTCGCCGCGTGGGGTTGAGGCGATTATAAATGAATGTACTGCTGTACTACAATGATCTGTTCATTATAGTGTGATTTTTGATTGTGTTTTGATGTGTTGTATTTTATGATTTGTGTTGAATAAAGTTTTTGAAATGGAAAAAAAAAAAAAAAAAAAAAAAAAAAGAGAGAGAGAGAGAGAGATTGTTTTTTTGTAAGTGAGCCAGAAACCGTTTGTTCAACATGAATAAAAATTTCATACATTGATATTGAATTTTACAGTACACTGATAACATATACTGTGCCCAGTTGTTAATCAATAATACAAAACATTTCAACATATTTGTTAGGCTAATGAAGCATTCACATCTGAATGCCGGCTGAGATTAGAAGCAATCAAGTTATAATTGTGTTAAATGAAGGGAATTCAGCAGAAAATTCATGAAATGATGAGAGGACTGAGTTGCTGGAAGATTGTGGGAAGGTGGAAGGTGCAGTCTTCATGCAGACTTATCAGGATAGTGGCCATTTTCATCTCTTCATATTTAATGGAAAATTTGCATAAAACCATATTTTTGTGTCAGGTATTCCATAACACAGGGAGCCCATCTACTTAGAAATCCAAATTGGAAGTCTTAAAGCATTTTAGTTGCCAGAAAATGAGTGGTTAATATCAGTAGACCAGATGAAATACAAGGAAAGGATCTCAGTTGTCTGATTGACAACCGAAGCAAATGGTATGCACTTCCTGATTCAGTTTAGTTCAGTTTAGAGATACAGCACGGAAACAGGCCCTTCGGCCCACCGGGTCTGCACCGACCACAATCTCTGCACATTAACACTATCCTACACACACTAGGGACATTTTTTACATTTACCAAGCCAATTAACCTATAAACCTGTATATCTTTGGAGTTTAGAGTTTAGAGATACAGCGCAGAAACAGGCCTATTGGCCCACCAGGTCCGTGCCGACCAGCAATCCCTGCACATTAATACTATCCTACAACCACCGGGGACAATTTTTACATTTACCTACCTAATAGACAATAGACAATAGGTGCAGGAGGAGGCCATACGGCCCTTCGAGCCAGCATCGCCATTCAATGTGATCATGACTGATCATGCACATTCAGTACCCCGTTCCTGCCTTCTCAGTTTACAAAATTCTTAAGGGGTTGGACAGGCTAGATGCAGAAAGATTGTTCCCAATGTTGGGGAACTCCAGAACAAGGGGTCACAGTTTTATGATAAGGGGGAAGTCTTTTAGGACCGAGATGAGAAGATCTTTTTTCACACAGAGAGTGGTAAGTCTGTGGAATTCTCTGCCACAAAAGGTAGTTGAGGCCAGTTCATTGGCTATATTTAAGAGGGAGTTAGATGTGGCCCTTGTGGCTAAATGGATCAGGGGGTATGGAGAGAAGGCAGGTACAGGATACTGAGTTGGATGATCAGCCATGATCATATTGAAAGGCAGTGCAGGCTCGAAGGGCCGAATGGCCTACTCCTGCACCTATTTTCTATGATTCTATGATTCTCCCCATATCCCTTGACTCCGCTATCTTTAAGAGCTCTATCTAACTCTCTCTTGAAAGCATCCAGAGAATTGGCCTCCACTCAGAATTGGCCTTCTGAGGCCGAGAATTCCACAGATTCACAACTCTCTGGCTGAAAAAGCTTTTCATCCTCTCCGTTCTAAATGGATACCCCTTAATTTTAAACTGTGGCTCCTAGTTCTGGACTCCTCCAACATCAGGAACATGTTTCCTGCCTCCAATCCCTTAATAATCTTCCATGTTTCAATAAGATCCCCTCATCACTCTAAATTCGCAGTATACACAAGCACAGTCACTCCATTCTTTCAACATATGACAGTACCGCTATGCCGGGAATTAACCTCATGAACCTACGCTGCACCCTCAATAGTAAGAATGTCCTTCCTGAAATTTGGAGAACAAAATTGCTCCAGGTGTGGTCTCACTAGGGCCCTGTACAACTGCAGAAGGACCTCTTTGCACCTATACTCCTCTTGTTATGAAGGCCAACATGCCACTAGATTTCTTCACTCCCTGCTGTACCTGTATGCTTACTTTAGCCCGTCCCACTTACGTGTCCTTGCACGCTAATTACGCGACCGTGGTTGCGTTGAGGCACGACGGTCCCGCGAAGGTCACGCGCAATTTCATGCGCCCGCACAGCCGTCTGGAGCGGTTGACGTCATTTGAAGATGGAGAAGCAATGGGTGATGTTTCATGTCGAGACTCTTCTTCAGTCTGAAATAAGGGCCTTGACCCGAAACGTCACCCATTGCTTCTCTCCAGAGATGCTGCCGGTCCCGCTTAGTTACTCCAGCATTTTGTGTCTATCTTCAATTTTCTTGGCCCTACTCTGGGAGTAGAAGTGGGGCGGACCGGATCCGCAACGGTCGTGAGCCCCAGGCCAAGTTCGACGATCATTTGCCGGCTTCTGCTGCTGTTGGAGGTGAGACGTTGCGTCGCTCCAGGGTCTTGGGCCTGTCCCGCTTTGGCCATCAGTTACACGACAGGCCATTGGCGCGTGAAGATTTTGTTCGCTACAAAAAGTTTGGAGCCCCGTCCGATGTCGCACGGGGCTCCATACCCCTCTGCGCTTCTCAGTGGGACCGGCCTCACGCGGCCACACGATGCCCGTGCACCTCAACACGATGAGGAGTTCACGTAATTTGAGTGCCAAGGACATGTAAGTGGGACAGGCCCTTTACAGTGCCTGATGTACAAGGACACCCAGATCACGTTGTACTTCCCCTTTTCCGAACTTGACACCATCCAGATAATAATCTGCCTTCCTGTTTTTGACACCAAAGTGGATAAGCTCACATTTATCCACATTAAACTGCATCTGCCATGCATCTGCCCACTGTGCCATGCACTCTGCATCCTCATAGCATCCTCCTCACAGTTCACACTGCCACCCAGCTTTGTGTCATCTGCAAATTTGCTGATGTTACTCTTAATACCTTCATCTAAATCATCAATGTATATTGTAAATTGTTGCGGTCCCAGCAACGAGCCTTGTGGTACCCCGCTAGTCACTGCGTGCACACCAATATTAAAATGGTGGATGGAGCAGCTGATTCTGATTCAGAAACCCTAAGAGGTTCCCACTTCATTTGCAAAAGATTGAAGAAGGTAGCACTCACCAAAGTAAGATATTAAGGTTGATACCATCGTGCTTCGTTGATAATGCTGGACACATGAATATGTATTTCATAAAGGTAAAGATTGTGCCAGAAGTTAACTGTGTTGAAGAATATTTGACTTTCTATTTGAGGAAACTCTGCAGGAGATTTCAAGTTGAAGCCTTTTGTAGTTTAACATGCAGGGAAACCAAGATGTTGAACAGCTACATGATATTTTGTGATCAAATAAGGCCGAGATAACTCAGACAGATATTCGAGAGAGATTTTCTCTACATGCCTTTCCTGCTTAGAAGGAATATGATTCCATAGAAGATTTCAACTTCAGGATAATGCTTCCCTTAGGTATTGTCCAAGCACACTTATTCGTATTGGTATTAATTTATTATGATCACATGTACCAAGATTCAATGAGAAATGTTGTTTTGCGTACTATCCAGTCAAATCAAATCACACATGGGTAAAATCAAGTCATGCATAGTCACATGGGTAGAGATTGAAGAGCTAGGAACGATTGTAGATCATGTTCTAAGACCAGCACGCAAAAAGAGTTGCCATGCACTATCGCCATCTTCAATCAACCTTGGTGACATATTGGGAAACTATATATTTGGTTATTTACTGGTAGAGCTGCTGCCTCACGCTGCACCAGAGACATTGCTTCCATCCTGATTGCAGTGGCTGTCCATGTGGAGTTTGCACATTCTCTCTGTGACGGCGTAGGTTTCCTCCAGTTTCCTCTCATGTACCAACACGTGCAGGTCTGGCGGTTAATTGGCCTCTGTAATTTGTGGGGAGTAGATGAGAAAGTGGGATAACATAGAACTAGTGTGAATGGGTTATCAATAGTCACCATGAATTCGGTGGGCCAAACGGCCTGTTCCCATGCTGTATTTTTAAAATTAAAAAAACATTAAGTTAACTGTGTTAATAAATTTAAAGGGTAAAAGTTCAACATATCAATTTAGCAATAGTAGTTAGCTTTGATGTGGCAGAAGAGGCTGAAATTGTTAATTACTTGAGTCTTGTGGAGAAAAAACATCAAACGTGAATATAACAGCTTGAAACACAATGAATTGAAAAAGGGAAGCAAGCCATTGAAACAACATTCCTTCAAATGTTATCAAAATAATTATCAAAATCTATTCAGTTTATTGAAGAAACAATGGAATCATCATCACACAAACTGAACAGAGAACAGTGTTCTGCTGTGAGTAGGAAATTCAATTATGAAATTAACAGTTTCAAAGAGCTTTACCAACAAAAGGAAAAAATGCTGATCACAGTCTTTGGATGATTTATCAAAGAGTCAAGAGATTGGAAGAAGTTACAGTCACAAGCTTCAATGAAAGGAGCCGGATTATGCTGCCCCTGCAAACTCCACCAACTGTCCCCCCACCCCATTTTCATCTTACTTCTATAATCAAGCTCCACAACCATTAAGGAGTCACCCTAATTAAATTAATGGTACACAAAAGGCTGGAGAAACTCAGCGGGTGCAGCAGCATCTAAGGAGCGAAGGAGATAGGCGACGTTTCGGGCCAAAACCCTTCTTCAGACTGGCTAGGGATCAGGGAAACGAGAGATATAGACGGTGATGTGGAGAGATAAAGAACAATGAATGAAAGATATGCAAAAAAGTATCGTTGATAAAGGAAACAGGCTTTTTGTAAGCTGTTTGTAGTGTGAAAATGAGAAGCTAGTACGACTTGGGTGGGGGAGAGATAGAGAGAGGGAGGGAATGCCAGGGCCCGAGGGCTGAAGGAGAAGTGGGAGGGGAGGAGGCAGCAAGGGTTAACAGAATTGAGAAAATTCAATGTTTAAGCCCAGAGGATGCACTCCCCAAGCGGAATATGAGGTGTTGTTCCTCCAACTTGCGGTGTTGCTCACTCTGGCCGTGGAGGAGGCCCAGGACCGAGAGGTCGGATACGGAATGGGAGGGGGAGTTGAAGTGCTGAGCCACCGGGAGGTCGGGTTGGTTATTGCGGACTGAGCGGAGGTGTTCGGCGAAACGATCGCCCAGCCTCCGCTTGGTCTCACCAATATAGATCAGCTGGCATTTGGAGCAACGGATGCAGTAGATGAGGTTGGAGGAGGTACAGGTGAACCTCTGTCGGACCTGGAAGGACTGCTTGGGTCCCTGAAAGGAGTGGAGGGGGGAGGTGAAGGGACAAATGTAGCATCTCTTGCGGTTGCAAGGGAAAGTGCCCGGGGAAGGGGTGGAGCGGGAGGGAAGGGAAGAATTGACAAGGGAGTTGCGGAGGGAGCGGTCTTTGCGGAAGGCAGACAGGGGGGGAGATGGGAAGATTTGGCGAGTGGAGGGGTCACGTTGGAGGTGGCGAAACTGGCGGAGGACTATGTGTTGTATGTGCCGGCTGGTGGGGTGAAAGGTGAGGACCAGGGGGACTCTGCCCTTGTTGCGAGTGGGGGAATGGGGAGAGAGGGCAGTGTTGTGGGGTATGGAGGAGACCCTGGTGCGAGCCTCATCTATAGTGGGGAAGGGGAATCCCCGTTCTCTGAAGAATGAGGACATTTGTGATGACCTGGTGTGGAACACCTCATCCTGGGAGCAGATGCGGCATAGACGGAGGAATTGGGAATAGGGGATGGAGTCCTTACAGGAAGCAGAGTGGGAGGAAGAGTAGTCCAGGTAGCTGTGGGAGTCGGTTTGTAGTGGATGTCGGTCAGGAGTGTATCACCTGCAATAGAGATGGTGAGGTCAAGGAATGGTAGGGGAAATGGTCCAAGCGTATTTGAGTGCCGGATGGAAGTTGGTGGTGAAATGGATGAAGTCAGTCAGTTGTGTGTGAGTGCAGGAGGTGACGTAACGGAGGTAGAGGTCGGGGATGGGGCCCTGGTACGCCTCGAACAAGGATTGTTCGATGTACCCGACAAAGAGGCAAGCGTAGCTGGGGCCCATGCGTGTGCCCATAGCTACGGCTTGTGTTTGGAGGAAATGGGAGGAGTCAAAAGAGAAGTTATTGAGGGTAAGGACCAACTCTGCTAGGCAGAGGAGGTTGTCAGTGGATGGATATGGGTTGCTCCTCTTGTCGAGGAAGAACCGGAGGGCTTTGAGACCATCCTGGTAGGGGAAGGAGGTGTAGAGTGACTGGACGTCCATGGTGAAGATGAGAGGATGGGGGCCTGGAGAATGGAATGCGCGGAGCCGTTATTCTTTCCATATTTGGATATTTAATTTATTCGAAATAATAAACCATTTTGGATTGCACAGTACTGTACAAGCAGAATACATCATCTCAGATTGTTTGCTTTACTGAAGGGAAACTAATGCAGATTGGATTCTAATTCTTATTTGGAAATTGGATTCATTTGATGTCGTTTCGCTTGATCACACTTTTTAAGAATGCAGCTGTGATATTAAGTGAGAAATTGCTGTTTTCAACACCATCAGGGCAAAGAGATGAAATATCCAGCAAATATCCAGCAATCCAGCAACTCAGTGCCTGCCGTGGTGAAAATGTGTTGGGATGTAAGAATTCTTAAACATGTAATACAAATACAAATTGCCTAGAGGCGTTCTGCATTGACCCTTTAACACTTCCCCCCGGCAGGCCGATGCTTTTTTGCCATTGAACAATGGAGGGCACATTAAATCCGTGAGAGTGATCAATTACCACATATTATTTTACACAATCAAATATTGAATTAACGTATATTGGTAGAACAATTCTACATTTTAAAGACTTTCAACAGCAGTGCCCTGTTGCAAAATAGAAACCTGAATTATTTCATGTAATGCATTGAAATTTGTGGTTGTGGTTCTTTTTTGCTCCACCGGGTGGTGATGTTGCTCCATAAACTTCAAATACCTGCCATTCACATGTTTAAATTACACACTTTCTTTCAGCTGAAAACCTTCAAAGCCTCAAAAGTTGGTGCAGAAATTAGAATTACAACGAATAAAAAATATTAATCATCAAAAAGCAATCATAAATACCTAGAAATTGTGTTTGTCTAGTGTGCTAAACAGTTATTCACAGCACTCGATAGCTTCCTGCACAACACAGTTCCTTCCTTCACAACAATTTACAAAACTGATAGAAGTTTAAAACAGCACGAGGGTTGAGTACACCCTGTGAGATGTGTTGGGATGTGTGTATTTCCCTAAGGCTGAAGGAAGGTTCTCATTCACTGGACCCTGGAGGAGCTAGCACGACAGCAGCTGTGAGAATGGTTGCCATGGAGGGGAAGGAACATGTGGAGTAGGACGAATGTGATAATCATCAGCTTGGGTGGCCACATATCATTCAATTCATTCAGTGCCTGTGCCAAGAGTGACCCACACCATAGCAAAGATAAGAAAGGCAAGGTAAAGGAGTGAGAGAGGACAGCACCCCTTGGAACCCGGTCCATCATTTACCAACTTCATGGCCGATGTTCTACCACAGCCCAATGATCTTCATCCCCATGTCACTGGATTCTCGTAAACACTGGAAATTTTAACAATCCCTGTTTGAATGAACCGTCTCAACAGGCTTCTGGAGTAGAGAATTACAAACATTCATGGCTCTCCATGAGGAGAACTTACTCCTGATGCAGGGTCTTGATCTGAATTCTCCACCGTTCCTCTACCTCCACAGGTGCTGCCTGACCCACTGTGATCCCACAACAGTTTTATTTGCTCCATAGGTTCCAGGATCTACAGTCTCTTCAGTCTCTAAATGACTTCTATCTCTGTAATACTTGTTCTGAGAATGATCACAGTTTCAATGATCACCTTCTGCCTGGGGAAACATCTTCAAGCCATCCAGCCTGCTGAGCCTTGGCACAAAGGTCCAGGTCTCAATGATATCTCTTTTCAACCTTCTAAACCCTGGAGAGTGGTCTGCACCTTGGCACAGCTTGTCGAGTTGCTGCCTCACACAGCCAGTGATCCAGGTACAATCCAGACCTCCAGTGATGGACACCGGGGTGGCGCTTCGATAGCAGCCTCGCCTAGTCTGTTTGCCCTTTTCGTCTTATTTTGTGTTATTTTTATGTTTTAAAAGTTTGTGTTAATGTTCTCTGGTTTCTGTGGGGGGGGTGGGGGGGCAGAGGAAACCTTTTTCAATCTCTTACCTTGCCGGAGATGCGATTGTTTTCAGGGTCATATCTCTGGTCGCACTGCGGCCTAACAATGTGGAGCTGGAGGCCTTGCTCAGGACTTACTTTGTGCCCCACCGCGTGACGTGGACTTACCATCGAAGCCGATTCCTTGCCAGGGAAAGACACTTCAACCACTGCCTGCGGACCTTAACACCAAGGAGCTCGTAGTCTGGGGAGAGACCGAGTCGGGAAGCTCCAAAACCGCACGACGTTCGACAAGCCCCGACCTGAGGTAGATCACCCAGCGCGGGGGATGCTGAGATTGTCCCCCGATGCAGGAACTTGATCGATCTGACGAGGAGGCCCGGCACCAGCTACGACGTCAAAGGAAGGTTAGAGGCCCCTGACCGCTGGAGGACAAAGAAGGGAAGAGATTTAACTTTTTTTTGCCTTCCATCACAGTGAGCAATGTGGAGGAGTCACCGTGGTGGATGTTTATGTTAAAATGTGTTCTGTAATAATAATAATAATAATAATAATCATAATAATAATACATTTTATTTATGGGCACCTTTCAGGACTCTCAAGGACACCTTACAGTTAAAACAAGCATGAAACAAAAACAACATATACAGCAACAATACACAATTTGGATGTGTCCAATGTATTTTGTGTGTTCTGTTGCTCTTTATTAGTATGGCTGTATGACAAATCAAATTCCTTGTATGTTCCAAAACATACTTGGTTGATAAAGTATGGTTATGATTATGAGTATGAGTATGAGCATGGATGTTTGTTCGTTCTCCCTGTGATTGCATGGGTTTCCTCCTACACAATATCAATTCTCCTACACAAAAACATACATAATTCGTAAATTGTTGGCAGTAAGTAGGGAAAATGGGTGGGGAAGGGATGCTCTATGCTCAAGTCAAAAAGATTTAATGCTAAGAAAAAGAATGTAAGGAAGAATAAGATAGGGTACCAAAACATGGAACAGAACAGACTGGAGTTCAGAGAGGGGATGTGACTGAAACTATTAAATGTTGAGGTAGAAAAAATCGGCAAGGATGAAAATAAAAACCTCAGCTAAACAAATTAAATGAGAAACTAAACACAATTACTGGTAAATTGCTGTACGTTTCCACAGATTCAAATATGCAAATATGTGTAACAAAGATTCAGGTGTGCAAGCCAAATTTTCCATTAAATTAAACAAAATGGTGGGTTTTTTGTTAGCAAAATTAACTTTACGACAAGTTAATTTGCACAACCTGGGTCATCCAGACATCTGTGCATATCTCCATTCTCACCCACAGTATGACTGTTATTTTGGATTAGGGTCACATGGAAGTCAATTTGAACAACAGCCATGGTGTGACAGGTAAATCTGATCGTTCAATCCCAGTGTGAAAAAACTTGCAATGAACGTGTAAGTTTATACATTTTTAATAAGAGGTTTATGACTTAGGTACAGAAGGAAGCTCTCTCATTTAGTGTTTCCCTTTGCCAGCTCTGGTCGGACTACAATATGGAGACATATGATAACAAGTTTTGGGACCCACATCCTTTCATCACATGGTGGCAGGCAAAACTGCTCTCAGGATCTCAGGCTAGTTAATTCAGTGTGAACTGTTCAAAGTTTCAAAAATTCATAAGGCAACCTTATACACTCATTAACATTCCGTGTAACATGTGTTCCCACAGATCCATCAATTCTACAATCCATGTATTCATTCAGGGCAAATAACAACCGCCAATTAACAAACCAACCTACACATCTTTGGGATGTGGAAGAACATAGAAAGTAGAAAAGTACAGCAAAGGAACATCTATGTCAAACATGATGTCAAAATCAACTAATTTCATCTGCTTTCACATAATGCATATCACTCCATTCCCTGCATTTACATGTGCTTATTAAAAAATCTCCTACTTGCCACTATCATATCTGCCTCCACCATCACCCCTGGCAGCGTGTTCCAGGCACCGACTGTTCTCTGTGTGATAAACGTACCCTGCACATCTCCTTTAAACTTTGCCCCTCTTAGCTTAAAGCTATACCCTCTAGTGTTTGATATTTCCACACTGGGAAAAAGGTTCTGACCGTCCACCCTATCTGTGCCACTCATAACTTTATATATCAGATCTCCCCTCAACCTCCGGTATTCCAGGGAAAATAATCCAAATCTGTCCAACCTCTTATTGTAGCTAATGCCCTCTAATCCAGGCAGCTTTCTGGTAAACCTCTTCTGCACTCTCTTCAACTACTCCACATTCTTCCTGTAATGGAGCCTGTAAAGGCAACCTGAGGAGCCAAACAAACCTCATGCTATCACAGGGACAATAAGCAAACTTTACACGGACACAACCAGAGCCCAGGACTGAAACTAATTCACTGGAACTGTGGCAATTAGCTGCACCACTCGAGTTGTCTTGTTTCTATTGTGTGTGTGTGGGAGAGTGAGTGAGTGAGTGAGTGAGTGAGTGAGTGAGTGAGTGAGTGAGTGAGTGAGTGAGTGTGTGTGTGTGTGTGTGTGTGTGTGTGTGTGTGTGTGTGTGTGTGTGTGTGTGTGTGTGTGTGTGTGTGTGTGTGTGTGTGTGTGTTAGAGTGTGTGTGTGTGGGGGGGGGGTAGGGGAGGGATTGGGGGGGGTGGTTATGCAATTAATAGCCTCTCAAATTTGTACCTCTAATTTGTACTCGTTTAGTGACCAGGCAACTTGCCATGCTAAACTTCCACTGATGAAAATATAAAATAATTAAATAATAATTTGTTATGGATTCAAAAAGGGCCATGGGGCTTGTACTAATTGTGCAACATGAGGGGAATATGAAGTAGCATGTGACGTAAATTGTAGAAACTGATATGATTGAGTTACTCCAACACTGGCCTGTCAATAGGCAGTATCTTTACTTCCCTTGACTTCCTGAGGTCTCTGCACTTGCACCTTGTATGGCCTTTACACTTACCATCGAATTAAGTCTAATAATTAATAGCAGGATTAATACTGTGGTGTTGCAAATCAAAAGAAATTGAAAATAATCATAAAAATCTCAGGAAATCAATGAAGATCATTGCATGCAATCATAGACAACATTGACACCGGTCACACAAAAAGCTGGAGAAACGACACCGGTCTACGCAGTTTCCTAAATTTCTATAATTACTCCTTCTCAATAGTAAATCATTGGCTGCAAAGGATCTTAGGTCCCCATGAGTCAGTTTATTAACCTCCAAAGAGAGTTTATTAATTCAAACCTTCCTCTTGCAAAGGAGAGCTTTCATATTTTCTTAATGTTTCAAAATAAATATAGACGAGGAAATTGGAACATATTTTTTAAGTGCACAGCATTGCAGCGTGCTGTTAGAGGTCAGCAGAAACAAATGATTTTCCATCAGGTTAATATTTGCCTTCTGAGGAAATAAATGAGTGGAAACTTGGCATCCTCCAAAATGAAAGGAAGTCAGAAAGGTTTCACCCTGAGGACCGTTTTGCCCGGGGGGACAGATCAGTCTGTACTGCCGGACCGATCACATACAACAATGTTGGCCACCCACCTTTTGTGTCAGTCTGTATGACGGGAGGATAGAGTCAACCCAAAATACAGAAGAAAACAAGGGTTAGACGTGCAGATTGAACAGAGCAAAAATAAAACAAGGAAGAGTGGGTTGGAAAGTAATAAATATAAATCACTCGGAGAGAGACGCTGACATATTGTTTTACGTTTAACATGCATTTCCTCCTGAAATTCAGCAGTGATAATAAAGCAAAGACCACTCTGCCAATTGGGGCCACGGTGTTCTCAGTGAAAATAAATGTTCACGGCTCAGCTTACCCATAGCATGGATAGGGAGGAGTGTTCAATGCATTTGCTCGGGCTTCAGTTTCACATTAGCATTTGAGGTATCAGATTAGGAGAGTCAAGTGTGATTTCATTTCGGAGTCACGTGAGTGACTTTGTGAAGAACCCGCCAGCACGCATGCGCGACATATCGTCGCTCGCATTTGCAGTCGACGGCTGGAGGAGGAGCGCGGCTCACCACCAGCCCTCATAAGGACCAACTCAGGTAAGTATAATCAACCTTGAGCTGGTTGGTTTGTCTGTTAGTAATTTTTTCCTACAGAGAAACATGGACAGAAGAAGTAAGGGCCGCAGGACGTCCGGAAGGATCTGCAGGCCACCAAGCCCGGAGCTCCCTTCTACAGCGCCCGCTGGAAGGACCGGGAAAAAGGCGCGCAAATCGGGGAGCCCTGTAATCACAGGACCCGAATCACCGGCACAGCTGAGCTCTAGCGGGGTTCCCGCAGAGCAAGAAGTCGGAATAGCGCCGGAGCAGGTGGACCCTGACTCCATTTCCCTCTCGCCAACTGGATCATTGGCAGAGGCGAGCAAAAAGGGTTTACGTGCTGCTGCACGACCCTTCTCCCTGAGCCCTCATAGTAGGGCCAGGGATAGAGCTCGAGAACCTAGCCCTTTTTGGGCAGAGGGTTCACCAGGTGCCGCTAGATTGCGGCCTGGTGTAGCAGCGAGACCTGAGTCCACTGGCAGACCAAGGAGGGCCAGTAGAGACTCACCACCTAGTCGGACCAGGAAGAGTCACACAGGTGGAGGCTCGCCACGGTCACCGCTTCCCCCGCGGGGGGATGGACGGGACCGTACGCCGTCTGGGTCCAGAAAAAGGACAGTCGGCAAGCCCGCGCGGATGTCGGGTCACCACGCCGAGGCGTCGGGTGCTGACTTATCACCGCATATGCCCACGGAGGCAGCCGGATGCAGCTCAGCCAAAAGGAGGCGTATGAGCAGATCCGCGCGGGAGTCGTTCAGTATCGCTGAGGCGGCTGGAAGCGACTTACCGTCACGGCACCGACATTACCTCGACGAGGTACGGGCCGATGATAGGAGCCTCAGAAGTTCCTTCGGGCATGAGGACTCTAATCGCCCATTCATGCATGATGAAGGGCGCATAGACCGGATGGAGAGGATAATGGAACAACTCCTGCTTAATCAAAGACAGGAAGCCCACAGTTCCAGGGGACTTATGGACATATCCCCATCATCTATGGGCAGCATGAGGCCAGAAGAGGAGGAAATTTTGGTACATGCCCCAGTTGCACCTGAAGTTCCCCAGGAAGAGCTCCTGGACGTGGCAGCCAAGTTTGGATTACCCGTTTCATCGGGCCAACCCCTCAATACCAAGCTGGCTGCTACCATTGATTTTCTCACGAATCATCAACTACAGGAGGAGGTCCTTGCAAAGGCCATGGATAGACACAAGGCGCCGGGCAATTGTAATTCACTCAATGTGCCTACAGTCAACATGCCGATTTGGGGCAATATCAGCCCGGGCATTCGCACTCAGGAAGTAAAATTACAGAGGATCCTGAAGTTGCTCACATCTGGGATTACTGCGTTTGCAAGGTCGGTGGATGGAGTGGACTTGAGCATCGATCAGGAGGATGCACTGGCTCTACTTTGCAACACGCAATACGAAATTAATGCTTTTAGGTAAAGTATTATCAAGCCGACATTAAACCCCAAATTTGCGGGGTTATGTAGAGCACCTCCAACACCACCACCCAGACAGCTATTCGGTGAAGACCTCCCGAAGCAGGTCAAAGACCTAGATGATCATGCCAAAACAGTGGGTCTGATGAGGTCACACCCTGTGACCAGACAGACGGCCAAGAAAACACCATATTTCAGGCCACAAGGTCCCACCGATAGGCCAGCAAGGACCTACGTTCCAGCGCCTCCTATGTACCAACAGCCTCAACAGCCCAGGCCTTTTTTAGGGCAGGGCCCTCAACGGCCAGCATGGAAAATGCGGTTTCCGCATTTCCAGCGCAACCCAGCACCTCCACGTCCCACCAAAAACGTCAGGGACCGCCGATAACCATGAAGGTAAGGGGGTCTGGGTTTCATACACTGGCATGTCTAACCTCACATGTTGGGGGTAGGTTGCGGGGGTTTAAGGAGGCATGGGAAACCATCACCTCAGATGAGTTTATTCTACAAAGTATTCATGGTTATGAGATTGAGTTTACAAATGGCCAAATTCCTCCACCTCAGCATATGCCGAATCGCAGATTTGCACTTTCCAAGAAGGAAACAGCAGTAGGCTATGCTGAAATCTTAAGACTCCTGGAGGAAGGTGTAATAGAAAGAACTACACATGAGCCGGTTGAGTTTGTATCCAATATATTTACTAAAACCAAAAAAGATGGTGGATGTCGGGTCATTATAGATCTAACCCATTTGAATACCTTTGTACAATACACCCATTTCAAAATGGACACGTTTGAAACAGCCAAATCTTTGATTTCTGAGGGCTGCTTCATGGCATGCATTGACTTAAAAGATGCATACTATTCAGTATCCGTTTGAAACATCACAGGAAGTTCTTGAAATTCATCTGGATGGATCAACTTTGGCAATATAAAGCTTTGCCCAATGGGCTTACCACAGCCCCTAGACTATTTACCAAATTACTCAAGCCAGTGTTAGCCACACTGAGGAGGGCAAATCACACGGTCATGGCTTATCTAGATGATATCCTCATTATTGGGCATACATTGGAATCAGCAAATTTGGCAGTTTCAGCCACTGTGGATATATTCCAAAAAATGGGATTTATTATCCATCCAGATAAATCAAAGTTCTGTCCTTCACAGATCATGGACTATCTGGGGTTCACCATAGATTCCAATCACATGATTGCCACCATACCAACTAACAAGGTTGGGGATGTCATCCAAACATGCAAAAACCTGGTCTGCTCCAGTATGCCATCAATTAGACAAACTGCTAAGGTAATTGGAAAAATCGTAGCAGTTTTTCCAGCTGCTCAATTCGGACCTTTACATTATCAAAATTTACAAAGATCCAAGATTTCAGCATTAAAATTGAATGCTGGACATTTTGATAGACCTATGCAGCTGCCACTCAAGGCAAAAATTGAGTTACTATGGTGGATTGATAATATCCATAACTCATTTAAACCCATCATTGTGCCTCGTCCGGTGGTATACTTACAAACAGACGCAAGCTCCCATGGCTGGGGAGCTATGGACAACAACACAAGTTGTGGGGGCAGATGGGACTCACTAGAATCTACCCTTTTGTTAGCACAAGGGATAAATTATTTGGAGATGCTTGGGACATTCCACGGACTTAGAGCTTATTGTTCAAACTTTACTGACACTCATGTCTGTCTCCAAATAGACAACACCACTGCGGTGGCATATCTAAATCATATGGGTGGTACCAGGTCAATTTCATGTGATGAATTGGCTAATACAATTTGGCTCTGGTGTATTCAAAGGAATATTTGAATTTCAGCTACCTATTTACCAGGTAAGCTCAACATAGTGGCGGACACCAGGTCACGGAAATTCAATGATAACATCGAGTGGATGTTGAATTCCCAAATATTCAAACAAATTACAGCCAAATTTGGTAAGCCGGATATTGACCTTTTTGCGTCACGGTTAAACCATCAGGTACCAACATATGTATCATGGGAACCAGATCTTGGGGCAATAGCGATGGACGCTTTCTCGCTAGACTGGGGGAAATGGTTTTTCTATGCATTTCCCCCATTTTGCCTCATCAGTCGGGTATTGCGGAAAATCCAGCTAGATGCTGCTAATGGCATCCTTATCATACCCGACTGGCCTACTCAGTCATGGTATCCGGTGGTCCTTGGGATGATCAGTCAACCATGGGTCCTCTTGGAGGGTTGCCCAATATTGGTGACGAACCCCGTTACAGGGGAACCACATCCCTGCCATAGTCATTTGGATTTATTGGCTTGCAGGATTTGAACAGGCCATTACTGCAGTATGGCCTATCATCAAGGACCATGGACACCATAGGAGCATCATGCAGGGAGTCCACAAGACGGCAATATTTATCGCACATCAGGAAATGGGAAACCTACTGCGGCCGCTTGGACATTGCATATGACTCCGTGTCAATCACAGATGTGCTGGAGTTCCTTGCGGGGTTACATCATGACGAACACCTCAGCTATAGTGCCATCAACAGCGCCAGTATCATACTACCTTAATTTGGAGGTAGGATCCAATAAGTTGGTGTCCAAACTGATGCGGGGAATATTTAATTCCAATCCGCCTAGACCGCGTTACAACGTTAACTGGGATATTGGGAATGTACTGACCCTGCTCAGGACGTGGTCGCCCATGATTGGGCTTGAATTGGACAGACTCACCCTGAAGTTGGTGATGTTATTGGCACTTACTTCGGCACAAAGGGTACAGACTCTTCATAAGATCAAGATTGATAGAATGATCTCTACCCCAGAAAAGGTTATTTTCTTTATTGATGAATTGCTTAAACAGCACAGGCCTGGGTTTACAGGTCTGCAGCTGGTGTTTCCAGCATACCCCGCTGATGCCAGGCTATGTTTAGCCACCCACATCCGCCACTATATTAAAGTGACGCGGAAATTAAGGGGAATGGAGCAATACTTGCTAATCAGCTATAAGAGACCTCACCATAGAGTGACGGTACAGACTATCTCCAGATGGCTCAGAATCGTTTTGAACGAAGCAGGTATAGATACTAATGTATTTAAATCCCATTCCACCAGGGCTGCATCTACGTCAGCGGCAAAGGTCATGGAGGTGCCCATGGACCATATTCTAGCCGCAGCGGGATGGGCCAGTGAAGCCACCTTTTAACGGTTTTATAATAAACCTATTACCGCTCCTGGAATGTTTGCAGAAGCTGTACTGAATGCAGGCCGAGGTCATTCAGCTGTTCCCCAGTGAGGGTTTTTTTCTTTTGTTATTATTAATAAATATTATTATTTTTCAGAACTAGCAGTCTGAAAATTTTTGATACTCCTGTCCATCCTTATCGTGGATATGTGTGATAGCATGGACGTTGTCCAGGGCGTGTAATCACAGAGCTTTGAAGTCTTCACAAAGTCACTCACGTGACTCCGAAATGAAATAGTAAGATTAAACGAGAACTTACCAGTTTGAAGTTTGATCTTTATTTTATGAGGAGTTGCGATGAGGGATTTCGTGCCCTCCGCTCCCAACCCTCGATCATAAAGTCAACTGGTAACTAGAGTCTCTTCAATCTTACTATCACAAGTCATTTCCTTTGGTTTGTTGGTTCTGTGATTCCACACCGCTGCTTTGAAGAGATGTCGCGCATGCGTGCTGGCGGGTTCTTCACGAAATCCCTCATCGCAACTCCTCATAAAATAAAGATCAAACTTCAAACTGGTAAGTTCTCGTTTAATCTTACTATTCATTGTCATATATAATGACCTCGGAACAATGACATTCTTACTTGCAACAGCATAACATGTTTTTAAACATAATACACACAGATAATATATAATAAACAGAAAAAAAATAAATTATTAACCACAATACTAGTGCAAAAGACCCTTAGTGCAACCAAAAAGAGTCCATAGAAGTACAGAGTGGTTAGTGCTGTGTAGTGTTCAACTAGCTGTTGTTGAAAATAAGCTATTTTTGAAGCTGGTGGTCACTGTTTTCAAATTCCAGAAACTTCCCTCCCAGTGGTAGGAGTGAAATGAGTGTGTGGCCGGAGTGATGTTGGTCTTTGATGAAATTGGCTGCATTTTTGGGGCCTCCAATAGATCCAATCGATGATAGAGAGGTTAGTGCCTGTGACAAATTAGGCCGTACCTTCCACTCTCGGCAATCTCCATCACTCCTGGCCATTTGAGTTGCTGAACCAGGCCATGATGCAATCAGTTAGTGCACTCTCCACTATACACCTGTTGAAGCTAGAGAGAGTATTCAGCGACATACAAATCTCCTCAATCTTCAAAAGAAAATAGAGGCCTTGCTCGACTTTTTATGTAATTGCACCGAGTTCAGTATAAACCAGGTAAGTTGGACCTCAGACGTGAGCCAAGGTAACTAACAACAGCTACAGCAGTCTACTGCTGAGAGTGGATCCTGCATAGGAGAGCAGAGACATGTTGAGAGTCATAGAGTCACACAGCAGGAAAACAGGTTATTCGGCCCACCAAGACCACAACAACCAGTGGAAAACCCATGCGTGTTGATCCCAACTTCCAACACTTGGCCCTTATCTGTAAATGCTTGTACAATTCAAATGCTCGTCAAGAGGCCTCTTAAATGCTGTCAGCAACTCTGCTTCCACCACTTACTCATGCTATGTGTTCCAGATATTCACCATTCACTGGATCACAGTGTCCCCCTCAGATCCCCTCTATATCTCTTACCATTACCCTAGTCTATGCATTTGAATTTTATTCACATTTGATGTGAGGGAAGGTTTCCTGCAGTCTACCCTATTTATACTCATCACAGCGTGAAAAGTTATACTAAGCACATAAGGTGTTACTTCATCCTTCTTTAGTACATCAGAACATCAATCACCCAGGAGACCCTGGACTCTAGCTGGCTGCTGTTGGAGGCCATGCTTTACCTGTGGGCAGGTGTGTTTGCATCTTGATCTATTTCCACAACCTTGCCTGCAATATTGTCCGTCAGAGGTGTTTGCAGGGTTTGGATCCTGTCTGGCATCCCATCACACAAATAGTGTTAAGGGCCTGTCCTACAAGCATGCAACTCTATGCGATGAACGCAATCAAATTAGAAGCGGGGGCCGCGCGGAGGTCGGGTGATCCCCTGTACAGGGCCGTTCCCACCAACATGCACCTGCATGCGGCAAGCGCGACCAAACCGGCAGCAGGGGCCGCGCGGAGGCCGGGTGAGTGGCACAACGCGGCGCAAAGTGAGGCGAACTTGGAGCGAAGTCTAGGGTAAGTTCGCCAGGACAGAGAAGGGCACACACACACACAGGGCCATGGAGCCACATACATGGAGGGTCACGGAGGCACCTACAGATAGGTTCATGGAGGCATGATGTCGGGGCGGTGTGTAATGCATCGAGGCGACTGCGAGCCGACAAGCCGTTGCCGCGCAGAATTTTTGAACGTAGTCAGTTTTTCAGAGCCCCACGTGATGTCGGGACGAACTCCGCACAATTCCGCACGGCTCCGGCGATCAAAGTGGGACCGGCCCCGCGACGCCGGACTGCTCAAGCGACCACGTTAGGTCGCGCTAATCGCATAGAGTTGCATGCTTGTAGGACAGGCCCTTTAATGTGTGGAAGGCGACTCAAAAAGTTTGTTGCCAGGGTGAGAGGGGCCAGAGATGATCTTCCCCGTTTGCTTCCTGGCCCTTGCAGTGTACAGTTCGTCAATGGGGGGAAGGTTGCAGCCAATAACCTATTCAGCTGATCGAACGATTCGGTGCAGCCTCCGGATGTCGTGCCTGATGGCTGAGCCAAACCAGACCATGATGGAGAAGGTGAGGACAGACTCTATGATGGCGGTATAGAATTGGACTATCATCGCCTGTGACAGATTGTGTTTCCTCAGCTGCCGCAGGAAGTACATCCTCTGTTGGGCCTTTTTGACTGTGGAGTGGATGGTGGCCCTCCATTTAAGGTCCCTGAAGATGATGGTTGCCACAAACTTAAAAGACTCCACAGATGTGACTGTGGTGTTGTTGATGGTGAGTGGGGGGAGGGGAGAGGTAGCTCTCCTAAAGTCTACAATCAATTCCATTGTCTTAAAAGCATTGAGTTCCAGGTTGGTGGGATGGCACCAGGGTGCCAGCTGTGTCATTTTTCCATCCTGGATCTGTCCAATCAGAATCAGAATCAGAATCAGAATGCCTTTTATTGTCACTATACACATGTACAGTGAGATTAAAAACTGCTCCTACTCAGTGCAAAAACAAGACAAAAAGGGGGGGGGGGATAAGGTGCACAGTTTCTGCAGTGCTATATACATATCTATAAAAAGACAATGGATAAATAGAATGGATAATAGGATTCCTATATCCAGTATGGGTTACAGTTACAGTACAAATTACAAATTACAGTAGGTGGATAGATGAAAGTCCGGGGATTAGGCTGTGAAGTCAATGTATGTGTGAGTTCAGGGAGATGATGGATTTTGGGAAGAAACTGTTCTTGAGTCTATTTGTCCTTGTGCTGATGCACCTATAGCGCCTCCCTGAGGGTAGCAGGTTGAACAGGCCAAATGCAGGATGGGAGCTGTCCTTGATAATGTTCTTCGCCCTGCTGAGGCAGCGGGAGGTGTAAATGTCCATCAGAGAGGGGAGAGGGCAGCCGATGATCTTCTGTGCTGCCCTGACTACCCTCTGAAGCCTCTCCCTGTCTGCCATGGTGCAGCTGCCGTACCATGCTGTAATGCAGTATGTCAACAGGCTCTCAGGATTGCAGTATGTCAACAGGCTCTCACAATCAGGATTGTGTCATCTGCAAACTTGAGAAGTTTGGCAGAGGAGTCTGTGGAGGTGCAGTCGTAGAGAGAGTAAAGAAGAGGGGAGAGTATGCAGCCTTGTGGTGCTCCTATGCTGAGGGTCAGCGGGTCTGAGATGTGCTTTCCCAGCCTCAAATGCTGCTTCCTGTGTGTCAGGAAGTTGGTGATCCACTGACAGATGAGTTCAGGCACAGTCAACTGGGAGAGTTTGGTGTGTAGTAGCTCTGGCACAATGGTGTTGAATGCAGAGATAAAATCCACAAACAAAATCCTTGCATAGGTTCCCTGGTGATCTAGGTGCTGGAGGATGAAGTGCAGGCCCAGGTTGACTGCGTCATCGACTTATCTATTGGCCCGTTATGCAAACTGCAGAGGGTCCAGCAGAGGCTTTGTGATATTTTTCAGCTGGGCCAGCACAAGTCTTTTTCTCTGGTCTTCATGACTACAGAGGTCAGTGCAACAGGCCTGTAGTCATTAAGACCAGTAATCCTTGTCCTTTTGGGTACAGGGACAATAGTGGAGACTTTGAAGCAGAAAGGTTCAGTACAGGGTTGCAAAGACTGGTTGAAAATGTCTGTGTAGACCTGTGCCAGTTATTCGGCACAGAGCTTGAGTGTAGAGGGGGAAACATTGTCCGATCCTGGAGATTTCTGGCTTTTCTGTCTTCTGAATAGCCTCTCCACCTCCTCAATTTCTATTGTTGGTGATGGAGATGAGGCCAGACTGATGTTGGGCAGCAAGGAGACGGTGAGAAGTGGACGAGGGCCCAGTCTTTGCAGACTCAAGTCAGGCTGTAAGTGAGTGTTAAGTGGTGATTGGAGAGGGGTGGGTGGGAAAAATTCCAGTCTTTGAAGACTGGAGTCAGGCTGGAAGTAGATGTGAAGTGATGATTGGGGAGGGGGGAGGGGGTACCAGGGTTAAGTTTCTGTTTATCAAACGTGCAGTAGAACTCGTTCATGTCATTGGTCAGCTGACGATTGCCCGAGGAGCGGGGGCTATTCCTCTTGTAGCTCATGATTTCTTGAAAGCCATTCCAAACTGAAGAAGAGTCATTAGCTGAGAACTTGCTCTTCAACCTCTCAGGGTACCTTTCCTTGGCAGCTCTGATTCCTCTGCTCAGCTTGTACTTGGTCTGCCTTTAGAGGTCTCCGCTCACGTAGGCCTCATCTTTAGACTGGCCGAGTTGTCTGAGTTCTGCTGTAATCCAAGGTTTGTCATTGCTGTATATTCATCGAGACTTGTGGTTGCTTCCCTGAACACATTCCAATCCGTGCAGTCAAAGCAGGACTGTAGGTTTTCAATGCCCTCGCTTGTCCACCTTTTTATTGTTCTGACCACAGGCTTAGCAGATCTTAGTTTCTGCCTGTAGGTCGGAATAAGGTGAACTAAACAATGATCTGAGAGTCCCAGAGCCACATAGGGAACAGAGAGATATGCGTTCTTGATTGAAGTGTAACAGTGTTCGAGTGTTCGCTCCCCTCTGGTGGGGCAGGTAACATAAGTCTGTACTTTGGCAGCTCTCGGCTGAGGTTAACATTGTTAAAGTTCCTCAAAACAATGTCCATGGAAACAGGGAAGTGACTCTCTACCCTCATTACCTGGTCAGCGAGTTGCGTTTGCGCCTCACGTACGCAGGCTTGGCGGGGCGGGGGGGGATGTAAAATCCAGCGAGGCTAAAAGAGGTAAATTCTCTCGGAGAATAAAATGGTTTGTAATTTATAAAGAAAGATTCTAGATTGGGAGAACAGAAGTTTGACAGTACCCTGATGTCGCTGCACCAGTCCTGGTTAGTGTAGAAGCATATTCCACCCCCTCTTGATTTGGTGGCAGCAACTCTACCACCGTGCCACCATGCTGCCCTTTTAACTGACTCTGCACAGCCAGTCTGGTCAGTCACTTTCCTCTGGGAAGGCGACTCCGGACTATCAAAACTGCCTCAACCAGACATAAAAAACAGCTTTATTTCCACGAGTAGTAGCTTTACTCAATAACCAAAAGTCTGTAATCTCCTTTTGCTCTGGTATTTTATTTAATTCCCATGTTTAAACTAAGGTGTTTTTTTCTTAATGTTTTAATGTTTTATGTATTATTTTACTTCGGAGTCACGTGAGTGACTACGTGAAGACCCCGCCAGCACGCATGCGCGACATATCGTCGTACGCATGCGGAAGCGACGGTCGGGAGGAGCGGGGCTCCTCCAGCGCAAGTTTAAATAGCTTACGCCAGGTAAGTCTCACCGGAGGTAGTGAGTCGACGACTAGCGAATTGAAATGGAAAGGAAATCGAAGAGAACAGCGGCCAAAGCAGCTGCCAAGGAGAGCAGCCAGCAGAGAGCCGCCTCTCCAGAGTTACAGGTTTTACCTGCAGCTCCCGACTTTTCGCCCTTTGGGACCGTTGGTACGCCACGGTCGGGCGGGAAAACCACCCGGCCGGGGCCGACTCAGCGGAGTCCGGTCCCGAGGACACCCCGTTCGCAGATGGCGACGGAGGTCGTCTAAACCGCATGGAGCGGATGTTGGAGCAAATGCTCCAACGTGACCTGCTAATGCAGGGGCAGGGTCACAGTGGGACTCCTAGCAGGCCCACGGCAAGTTCCTATCGAGGACTGCCCAATGCCTCCCCCTCTATACAGGGGAGCGTTGAGGGTCAGAACTGGGCTGACCCAGAAGAAGGGGAGCTGGTTGAACTGCCGAAGGTGTCAGGGGTGTGTGAAGACTACATGGATATGGTAAGCAAGCATGCTATGCCTAACAAAAAGGGCTTACCTATCCACCCTAAGCTGGCTGCCAGCATCAACTATATGGCAACAAACCAGTTGCAGGAACAGGCCATTAATGCTACAGCAGACAAATATATGGCACCTGAGAACTGCAACTCATTGAATGTACCTGCAGTAAATAACCCTATTTGGGGAAACATGAGCCCCTCTAGTAGAGGCCAGGAGATTAAACTTCAGAGGATTCTGAAGCTCCTAACCGCAGGGATTACGGCAGTAGCAAGAACTGCAGTGGGTGTGTATATGCCGGAAGAATTACAGGATGCTTTGGCTCTACTCTGTAATACTCAATTTGAGATTAACAGTTTTAGAAAGAACATCATAAAGCCGGCGCTTAACCCCAAGTTTGCGGGGTTGTGTAAGCCTGGGAAGACTCAGCCTCCTAGCCTGCTGTTCGGGGAAGATCTCCCAAAGCAGGTTAAAGACCTTGACGAGGAGGCCAAGGCTTTGGGCCTTATAAAACCTGGCTACACTAAGCCGCAACACCCACACAGACAGCACCCCTACACATCCACCGGGCAGAGTTACCATAACAGGTCTGCCGGTGGTGAAAGCTCGAAGGCCGGCATTCCTGCACAGCGGTCTTTTTTAGGCCAAGGCCCAGGCCGGCCTTCTTGGAAGATGCGCCACTCCCAGAACACCCACAACCAACCAAGGAAGCAAGGACAGAAACCTCCACACCGGCAGTAACCATGGAGGTAGGTGGGTCTGGGGTCCCCAGGAACACATCTGGTCTAAATTCACTTTGTGTAGGGGGCAGGTTGCACATGTTCTTCGAGAATTGGCTCACTTTTACCTCTGATCCTTATATACTCAGAAGTATCCAGGGCTATAAAATTGAATTTGTTCATGAACTCCCTACCCCGGTACAGCATGCACCTAGCCAGAAATTTGTCCTTTCCCTAAAAGAAAGGGCAGCAGGGCATGCTGAACTACAGAGATTAATAGAAAAAGGGGTAGTTGAGAAAGCCATCAAAGAACCTCAGGAGTTCGTGTCTAATATATTCACCAAAAATAAAAAAGACGGCGGGTGCCGCATCATTATAGATTTGACCGATCTGAATACTTCTGTCCAGTATATTCATTTTAAAATGGACACCTTTAATACTGCGATACAGTTAATAGCCAATGGGTACTACATGGCATGCATTGACCTCAAGGATGCATATTATTCAGTACCCATACACAAGGATCATAGGAAATACTTAAAATTTGTCTGGATGGGACAATTATGGCAATACAAAGCTTTGCCTAATGGGTTGTCATCAGCACCCAGATTGTTTACCAAGATATTAAAACCAGCTTTGGCCTATTTAAGGAAACAGAAACATACTGTTATGGCCTATCTTGATGACATCCTCATAGTGGGGGAGAATTTGGAAATGGCTACTTTGGCAGTTACAGCCACGAAACATCTTTTTCAGAAGCTGGGGTTTACGATACATCCAGACAAATCAATATTGGAACCTTCTACCACCATGAGATATCTGGGGTTCATTATTGACTCAGTGCAAATGTCTGTCACGTTGCCACCAAGCAAGGTGGAAGACCTGATAGAGGCTTGCAGGAGCCTCATTGGCATTAAGGTCCCATCCATTCGGCAGGTGGCCAGAGTGATTGGGAAGATAGTAGCTGCATTTCCTGCAGCACAAT
Organism: Raja brachyura; assembly: GCA_963514005.1. The sequence continues at coordinate 124,233,350 of OY740781.1, forward strand.
TTGGGCCCTTACATTACCAAAACTTACAAAGAGCCAAAATTACAGCGCTCAAAAATCATGCTGGCCATTTCGACAGGCCTATGAAAATTTCGGGAAAGGCAAAAGCCGAATTATATTGGTGGATGGGTAATGCCCAAAATTGTTCTAAACCTATCAATATCATCAATCCCTCGATCATCTTACAAACGGATGCCAGTGCCAAAGGGTGGGGAGCTACTAACACTACCTCTAGTTGTGGAGGTAGATGGAGTGCACCAGAGTTAACCCTATTCAAAAACTTGGGGATTAACTATTCAGAAATGCTGGCAGCATTTCACGGCCTTAAAGCATACTGCACTAATATGCACAAAGTTCATATTAGAATACAAATTGACAACACCACGGTGGTAGCATATATTAACCATATGGGCGGTATAAAGTCGATATCGTGTGATGAATTGGCTAACAATATCTGGCACTGGTGTCTGCAAAGAGAAATTTGGATCTCAGCTACTTACCTTCCAGGTAAGCTAAATACAGTGGCAGACACCAGATCACGTAAATTCAACGACAACATAGAATGGATGTTGGATCGGAATGTGTTTTCAGATATTGTAGAACGTTATGGAACACCAGATATCGACCTTTTCGCGTCCAGGCTAAATCACCAACTACCAACATATGTTGCTTGGGAGCCAGACCCGGGGGCAGTAGCGATGGATGCCTTCTCGCTACATTGGGGGGATCTATTTTGCTACGCATTTCCTCCTTTCTGCCTCATCAGTCGGGTCTTGCTGAAAATAAAGCAAGACTCAGCATCGGGTATTTTGGTGGTGCCCGACTGGCCTACCCAACCATGGTTCCCTATGGTACAGAAGATGGCCACAGAACCCTGTATCAGGGTGAACAAAAGACCAAGCCTGCTCGTTCATCCTGTTACAGGAGAATGTCATCCATGTCATGACCGCATGGACTTGTTAATTTGCAGATTTTAAAACGGCCACTTCACGGATTCGGGCTCTCCAACAGGACCATTGATACCATCACAGCAGCCTGCAGAGAGTCCACAAGAAAGCAGTACCTGACCTACATCAGGAAATGGGAAGGATACTGCGTCACAGCCAACACGACATATGAAACCGCCACCATAACGGAAGTGCTGGAATTTTTGGCTACCCTTCATTTCGATGAGGGTTTGAGTTACAGTGCCATTAACTGTGCCAGGAGTGCCCTATCGTCCTATTTGGGCAAGGGGAGTGACCAATTGGGAATTGGGTCACATCCTCTAGTATCCAAATTTATGAGGGGAATATTCAATTCTAATCCCCCCAGGGCTAGATATAGCCATATTTGGGATATCAGCACAGTCTTGACTATGCTGCGAGGATGGACACCTAACACGGGACTCCCATTGGCGAAACTCACCTACAAGATGGTCATGATTATGGCACTTATCACGGCACAACGGGTCCAGTCCCTGCACAAACTTAACGTGGGTGATATGGCAATCACCAGTGACAAAATCACTTTCTATGTACAGGGACTGCTGAAACAAGATCGACCCGGAGTGTCTGGACATACTTTGGAGTTTCTGGCTTACCCAGCAGATCCTCGTCTTTGTATCGTCTCAATAATATTACGATACATTACAGTCACTAAAAATCTTTGGGGCTCGGAAACAGCTTTGCTTGTTAGTCACAAGAAGCCCCATCACAGAGTCACGGTGCAAACCATTTCCAGATGGTTAAGGGTGGTACTGGATGCAGCGGGGGTGGATACTAACAAATTTAAATCTCACTCCACCAGGGCAGCATCCACCTCGGCGGCTAGAAGGATGGAGGTACCATTGGATCACATCCTGGCTACAGCGGGTTGGAGTAACGAAAAGACCTTCCACCGCTTTTACTATAAACCCGTGACCTCCCCTGACACTTATGCAGGGAGGATTTTAAGTGCTGCCAGATAGTTACCCTTAGGGGACACTATTTTTGTTTGGTATGAATAAATACCTGATTTTGTTTTTCAGCCAGTGTCTTGTCTGAATTACGTTCATCCTCTTATCCCAACTTTAGCGGTGTGTGAGCATGGAGCTTCCAGGGCATGAAATCACAGAGCTTTGAAATCTTCACGTAGTCACTCACGTGACTCCGAAGTAAAATAGTAAGATTAAACGAGAACTTACCAGTTTGAAGTTTGATCTTTATTTTATGAGGAGTTACGATGAGGGATTACGTGCCCTCCGCTCCCAACCCTCTATTATAAAGATCACCTGGTATGGAAGTTATCTTGTTTATCTTACTATATTAGTCATTGTGACTGTATTTCTGTGATTTCACACCACTGCTTTGAAGAAATGTCGCGCATGCGTGCTGGCGGGGTCTTCACGTAATCCCTCATCGTAACTCCTCATAAAATAAAGATCAAACTTCAAACTGGTAAGTTCTCGTTTAATCTTACTATTCTTAATCGTTTACTGTATGTTGTGCTTGCGAGCGGAGCACCAAGGCAAATTCCTTGTATGTGTACATACTTGGCCAATAAACGTATTCATTCATTACAGCCCTTGCAGTGCCAGAGACCCGAGTTTGATCCCGACTACGGGTGCTGTCTGTACGGAGTTTGTACGCTCTTCCCGTGATTTGCGTGGGTTTTCGCCGAGATCTTTGGTCATGACCTCCAGAGCTTTAGAGAATATTGTCAGCATTGTTTGCAGTGGTCATCTTGAATCAACTGTCAGTTAATTTTTCAACAAAATGCTTACTCAATCACAACCAACGGCCTTGCCCTTCACAGCATTACTGATAACAATCCTACAATATGGCACTAAATAATTGGGTGGCAGGGTGGTGCAGAGGTAGAGCTGCTGCCTTCCAGCACCAGAGAACCGGGTTCAATCATAACTCCAGGGTGCTGTCTATATGGAATTTGTACTTTTCCCTGGGATCTCCGGTTTCCTCCCACACTCCAAAGTACTGATTTGTAGGTTATTTGACTTGGTAAAAATTGTAAATTGTCCCTAGTGTGTGTAGGATAGTGTTAATGTGCAGGGCTCACTAGTTGGCGCGGACTCGGTGGGCCGCAGAGCCTGTTTCCGTGCCATATCTCTAAACTAAACTAAATGCTCATGAGCAATGATTCCTACATTTTCCAAGAAACTTCCCTGAACAATTATTCTTACCAGTGCTTCCATATCATCATCACAGCAGCAAGAATTTCATCTAAGTGTCTCCTCATGTCAGTCCTAAATAGTGATCCTTTAACCAGAGGCAATGCCCTCATCTCTGGATCCGACAGCTGTGGGAAACAGACTCTCAACATTCTACCTGGAGATCTCTCCAGAAATTCATTTTGTTACTCATAATCCAGTTTAGTTGAGATTGCTTTATTATCACATGTACTGAGGTACAGCGAAAAGCTTTTGTTGTGTGCTAACCAGTCAGCAGAAAGACAATACATGATTACAATCGAACCATTTACACTGTATAGATACACAATAAGGGAATAACTTTTAGTGCAAGGTAAAGCCAGCAAAGTACGATCACCAAAGATAGTAGTTCAGCACTGCTCTCTGGTTGTAGTAGGATTATTCAGTTGCCTGATAACATCTGCAAAATCCCTTTTGACACAAACAAATATTTTATTACCTTTTCCACTTGCTCATTTAACCTGCATGTTAACCTGCAGTATTTTGTGTTCCTGCTCACGCACAGCCCTCTCAAAATCTACTTGCAACTCACCATCTGAAAATAATTTAATTTTCATGTTTTTCAATATTATGCTCCTTCTGTTGGTGAGGCACCACCTGGAGTACTGTGTTCAGGTCTGGTCAACCTGTTACAGGAAGGATGTCATCAAGCTGGACATTTTTTCTACTTTCCTTTAAGTCATAATATGAGCTATAAATGCTGAGGACCCAGTACTATTCCCTATAGAACCCTACTGCAAACAGCCTGCCAACTAATAATGCCCTGTTTATTCATACTATTCCTTTTCTGAGCTTTAATAAGTCTATCCATGCCAATATATTAATCAGAGCCACATTTATGTATCAATCTTTTTTGCGGCACCTAATCAATTGGCTTTAGAAAATCCTCAAATGTATTCTGAAAATTCATGAATAAACAACCCCTAGTTTTAGATTAGTATATTTATTCACTGGTTCGCAAGAACTGTATCATTAATCTAAAAACAGATGACCATTATGTGCAATTGCCTCACAATTATCCCACACCCACCATTTTAGATGTGTATAACTGATCATTTATTTAATTGCTGTTTACAGGAGCTTATGTGCAAATTGGTTCCCACATTTCCCTATATCGGAACAGGGACTACACATCTAACATACTTTGATTATAAAGCACTTAAAGATGTATTTGGGTTGTTATTATTTTTTAAAATATATGAATGCGAGTCCCTGCTTTCTAACATTGTGAACAGTACAAGCCCCAATTGATATTCATACATATCTATATATATTTTTTGGATTTCATTTGAAATATGAGGATATAACAAAACTACTATTGGACTTACCATCGGGGCCGATCCCTTGCCGGGGATCGATGCTCCAACCCGGCCTGCAGACTTTAAGATCTGGAGCTCGCAGTCTCGGGTAAGAGACCGATGTCGGGAGCTTGAAAGTGACAGAAGGTTTCGACCAGCCCCAACCTGGGGTTGATCACCGGCACGGGGAGTTGACATCCCCCCGATTCAGGAGCTTGATTGCCCTGACACGGAGGGCCCGACCGCCGGCTACGGGAGTAGGAACGTCCCGTCAACAGAAGGCTCAAGACCCCCGACCACAGGAGAACAATGAAGGGTAGAGATTTAACTTTTTTTTGTCGTCCATTACAGTGAGGAATGTGGAGGAGACACTGTCTTGGATGTTTATGTTAAAATGTATTTTGTGTGTTCTGTTGCTTTTCATTAGTATGACTGTATGGCAAATCAAATTCCCCGTATGTTGCAAAAAATACTTGGTTAATAAAGTATGATTGTGATTGTGATTGATTAACTGATGCATTAGGAAGGTCTTTTCAAAAACTAGTAAATTATAATTTTCTTTGTTGTTTTTTAATATGGATCCTATATACTGCCTCTTATTAACACAACATGCCCGTTCTCCAAAACATTATTTGCTTTTGTCACAATGTATCGCAGCTCCGACTGAAATCGCACATACATTTTAACATCTTATGGTTTGACTTCTTGAATGCTTTCCTAAATTGTCTTCTGAACCATTACCATATAAATCCTAATTTGTCTAAAATTAGCTGCCTCCAGCTTCTCCTGCTCTAGGTCCCACTTTGGCTCCACACCTTCTATTCTTCAAAAGCCTAGACTAAAAAAAATGTATGCTTACAGTACTTACAAATCCTTCCACAATTTGTCTCTAGCCTCTTCTGAAACATCCTGCTATAAATCTCACTGGTTTTCAACTTTTGCTTTGCCCTTCTGAAATTAGGGCGGCACAGTGATGCAGCTCCAGAGATCCAAGTTCAATCCTGACCAAGGGCGCTGTCTGTGTGTGGTTTGAACGTTCTCCCTGTGACTGCGTGGGTTTTCTCCGGGTGCTCCAGTTTCCTTCCACATCCCAAAGACGAGCAGGTTTGTAGGTTGAAGAAGGAGGAGTTTGAAGAAAGGTCTCGACCAGAAACGTTACCAATTCCTTTTCTCCAGAGATGCTGTCTGACCTGCTGAGTTACTCAAAAGAAATTGTATCTATCTTCGGTGTAAAATAGTAAGATTAAATGAGAACTTACCAGTTTGAAGTTTGATCTTGATTTTATGAGGAGTTACGATAAGCGATTACGTGAAGAAGGCCGTCAGTCGTCATGCGCGTCAATCTTCAAAGCAGCGGTGTGGAATCACAGATAAGAGAAGTTGACCTGAAGATAGTAAGATTTGGAGAACTAGAACTACCAGATGACCTGATAATATGAGGGTTGGGAGCGGTGGGCACATAATCGCTCATCGTAACTCCACATAAAATCAAGATCAAACTTCAAACTGGTACGTTCTCATTTAATCTTACTATTTTACTTCGGAGTCACCTGAGTGACTACATGAAGATTTCAAAGCTCTGTGATTTCATGCCGGTTCGAGTCCAGGCGTCACACACTGAATGGATTGAACATGGATGAGTGAGAACAAATGAAAGCGTTCAGACATAACGTAGTTAGGTAACAAAATTGATGCTTTAATGTGAAAACAAAATGATAGTGACCCCGCCCAACCTGGGGATAAACTATAAAACAGAATTTAAAATGGTACGTGCAAACACCCCCGGTCCAGCAAGGGGTTTATTATAAAACCGGTGGAACATCTTTTCATTGGTCCATCCTGCAGCCGCTAGGATGTTGTCGAGGGGCACGTCCATAGCCCTTGCTGCCAACGTTGATGCAGCCCTGGTGGAGTGAGATTTGTAAGTGTCAGTATTCACTCCTGCACCCGCCAGTACCTCCTTTAACCATCTGGAGATGGTTTGTGCTGATACCCTGTGGTGTGCTTTTTGTGGCTGATGAGGACAGCTAACTCAGAGCCTCTGAGGCTCCTGGTGACTTTTATGTACTGGTGCAAGTGTGTGACTACACATAATCGGGGATCTTCGGGGTATGCCAGAAACTCAAGCTTGGGCCCTGGTATCCCCGGCCTGCTCTGTTTAACTAAGTCATAGATGATTAAGGTTATGGTGTTAACAGTGGTGTTCATGTTGTCCAGTCGCAGCTTGTGCAACATCTGGACTCATTTCGCCGTTAGCAGCGCCATCAGCATGACCACCTTGAGGGTGAGCTTGGTTAAGGATAGTGAGGTGGCTGGGGCCCACTGACATAGTAGTGTTAGCAACATGCTAACATCCCATGTGTCCATATACCGTGGCTTGGGAGGTATAGTGTATATTCCCTTCATGAATCTGGTAATAAGGGGATGTGTTCCCATCGGGTGGGGCCCCGTTTCCAGCATTAAATATGAGGATAGTGCACTCCCGGCACTGTTGTTGGCACTGTAGCCTAATTTATGGTCATAATATAAGGTTGACAGAAACTCCAGTATATCCATGATGCACACCGTGTCATATGAACTGTTGGAGGCATGACAGGCATCTCCCACTTCTTGATGTAAGAGACGTACTGCCTTTGTGTACTGTCCCTGCAGGCCATTGTAATGACATCCACTGTTCAGTCAGCCAGTCCGAGTCGCAGGTATGGTCTCCTCAGAATCTGCAAACCAATAAATTGATTCAGTCATGTAGCGGATGATTGCCCCCAGTTACTGGGTGTACCAGCAGATCTCTGCTGTTGGGGACAGCCATGAAAGATTGTGTCATAATTCCCAGGACTAGTGGGAACCAAGATTGCGTAGGCCAATCTGGCCCAACCAAAATGCCTGTGACATTGTCTTGCTTTATTTTAACCAAGCATCGGCTGATGAGACAAAATGGAGGGAAAGCATACAAGAACATTTTTCCCCAATGCAGTGTGAACGCATCGACTGCCACTGCCCCTGGGTCTGGCTCCCATGAGACATATTTGGGTAACTGGTGAGTCAATCTGGAGGCAAACAAGTCAATATCAGATTTTATTCCACCCATATGATTGACATACACCACCACCATGGTGTTGTCAATCTATAGTTGAACATGCCATGATGCATATTGCTGCAATAAGCCTTTCATCCATAGAGTGCTCCCAACAACAATAAGTAGTTAATGCCATATTGATGTAGTATTAAGGATTCCTGCACATTCCATCTGCCCCCGCAACTGGAGATGGTATCTATTGCTCCCCAGCCCATGCCACAACCGATGGTGTATCAATTTAAATTTTCTTCGAGCAGTGATGTATATTTGTAGCCCATCAGTGTAATTCTGCCATGGCATCTGGTGGTAATTACATATGTTTTCCGAATTAGCCTGTGTGGGATTTGAGAGCCCGTTCCTTTGCACGTTGTAAATTTTGATAGTGCAAAGGTTTGAAGCATACAGCTGGAAAGGCTGCCACAAGCTTGCCAATTACACTTGCTACTTGTCTGATTTTTGGCTGCTGGTTAGCAATTAACTTATTGCAGGCTTCCATTAAGTCTGATTGCTTGCCACTTGGCTGTGTCACCGACATTTGAATTGAGTTAATTGTGAACCCCAAGTAATCAATTACCCTGATTGGAGTCAATTTTGACTTAACTGGATGGATTAGGAATCCCAACCTCTCAAACATGAGTATGGTAGCTGAAACAGATGACTTAGCTGATTCCTTTGTGTCCCCAATTATTAGAATGTCATCCAAATAAGCCATCACCATGTGATTCTGAGCTCGTAGTAGTTCCAGAACTGGTTTTAGTAATTTTGTAAATAGTCTGCGAGCTGAGGTCAGCCCATTAGGCAATGCTTTGAATTGCCACAGCTGCCCCATCCGGTTAAATTTCAAATATCGCCTGTGCTCCCTGTGAATGGGTACTGAGTAGTATGCATCTTTTAGATCTATGCATTCCATATAACATCCTTTGGAAACCAGCTGGATGGCTGTGCCAAAATTATCCATTTTTAAATGTTTATACTGCACATGGGTATTGAGTTCCGTCAAGTCTAGGATGATATGACTTCCTCCATCCCTCGTTCGCTTGGGGAATATGGTGGATACAAATTGGTGTGATTTGGTTCGACCTCTGAATCACCCCTTTTGTATGTAGAGCCTGAATTTCAGCTTGTACCTCAAATCTTTCCTGTTGTGAGAACACATATGTGCGGTTTGGTAAATTTTGCGTGGGTGGTGATGAATCAAGAAGGAACTCAATTTTAAACCCTTGTATACTGCGCAGTATGAACGGGTCTGCTGTGATCCAATTCCATTAATTCAAAAAATGTCACAATCTCCCCCCAACTTGTGAGTTAGTGATGTGTAAGGTGTTCCTCAAGCAACAAGGTTCTCCTACCTTGGACGTTACTGCCGGTGTGGTCCTTGCTTCCGTCCTCATGCCTTGGGAAAGAGGGCTGATGATGGAGGGTGCCCCCCCCCCCCACCCCCCCAACCCCCCCCACCCCCCCCCAACCTCCCCCAACCCAATCCCCCCCCCAACAGAGAATCTTGTTTAGGTGCCTTTTGGCAAACTCCAAGCGTGCAGTCATGTGCCTTTTACTGAGGAGTGGCTTCCGTCTGGCAACTCTACCATAAAGGCCTGATTGGTGGAGTGCTACAGATATAGTTGTCCTTCTGGAAGTTTCTCCCATCTCCACAGAGGAACTCTGGAGCTTTGTCAGAGTGATCATTGGGTTATTTGTCACCTCCCTGACCAAGGCCCTTCTTCCCCGATTGCTCAGTTTGGCCAGCTTTATGAAGTGTCCTGCTGGTTTTGAAATTCTTCCATTTAAGAATGACGGAGGCCACCATGCTCTTCGGGACTTGCAATGCTGCAGAAATTGTTTTATACCCATCCCCAGATCTGTGTCTCCACACAATCCTGTCTCAGAGGTCTACGGACAATTCCTTCATCTTCATAGCTTGGTTTTTGCTCTGACATGCACTAACTGTTGGACCTTATATAGATATGTGTGTGTCTTTCCAAATCATGTCCAATCAATTTAATTTACCACTGGTGGACTTTGATCAAGTTGTAGAAACATCTCAAGGATAATCAATGAAAACAGGATGCGCCGAATCTCAATTTTCAGTGTCATAGCAAAGGGTCTGAATTCTTATGTAGATGTGATATTTCAGTTATTTATTTTTAATTACTTTGCAAAAATTTCTAAACACTGGTTTTTGCTTTTATATTATGAGGTATTGTGTGTAGATTGATGATAAAAAAAAGAATTTAATCCATTTTAGAATAAGGCTGTAACGTAGCAAAATGTGGAAAAAGTGAAGGGGTCTAAATACTTTCTGAATGCACTGTATATATCCAGCACCTCAGTGTGAAAATGTTGGCCTGAGTTTCCTATTACTCATTTCCCGTTAAAAAGCATTAGATCGCCAAAGCGTATTTTCATTTTGATATTTTATATGAATTATACGGTCACTCACTCCTGCAGTTTGAAAATAATATTTGAGTGGTAATAGAGAAAAGGATTTGTGGACTGTATTAGTAAAATGCAAACACCATAAGAATAAAATATGAATACATTGTTTAGTCAGTACTGAACAAATGATGTTCCACTGTTTTTTAATTAAAAATAAAGTGACATATTAAAGATTAATGCTGTTGCAGTAAAATGTCTGCTTTAGATTGGCAACATCATTCTTCATCATTTAACATAATTAGGCAAGAAAAAATGTTGGTGCGTAAAAGATTAACCAGTTATGTTCTTAGTTTTGCAGCAGTAACTTCCTGTCTGATTGCCGTCCCAAATGTATTGACATACATATTTACAAAGGACCTTTGCACTTATCCCAAATTAGATGAATATGAAAGTCTTTCTCAACTCGTATGTCCTCCAAATTTCACATCAGAGGAACTTCTTCAGTTAAAATGTTGAGCTTTTTTTTCATTTAGAAAATTGTATACATGTTTTCCTTTCATCAATAATTAACAAGATTTTTAAAAAAAATTTGAATCTTATCATTTTTGATATGTAACATTTTAAATACGTGTATTTTTAAAACTAAATCCATTATCCCTGAGTTTCTGAAAATAATCAGCTTGTACCATGCATGGCTTTTTAGAGTTATTACATTGCATTGGTAGATTGCTTTTAAACATAATTCAAGTTCAAGTTCACATTTATTGTCACATGCCCCAATTAAGGTACAGTGATATTTGAGTTACCATACAGCCATACAAGTAAAAACAACACAATACACGATAGAATTTAACATAAACATTCATCACAGTGGGATCAACATTCCTCACTGTGATGGAAGGCGATAAAGTTCAGCCAATCTTCCTCCTTTGTTCATCTGTAGTCGGGACCTTGATCCCTCCAGAGTCGCTGCTACGGACGGCCCGATGTACAAGCCCTCTCGTCGGGATGATCGAAACTCCGATGTCGAGACTGATCAGAACACACTCCGCGGCTTGAAGTTCCCGAATCGTACGCTTCTTACCAGAGACCGCGGCTTCACGATGTTAAAGACCACGGGCCAGCGGTCGGAGCACTTCTTCTGGCGGTTCCGGCAAGGCATCCCAGGCTCCACAATGGTAAGTCTGCACCACGCTCGCGGCTAGAAGCTCCGAAGACCGCTGCAGTCACCAGGCCCCCGCGGTCGGAGCTCTAACACTGGCGACCCTCGTCAAAGGATCCCAGGTTCCGCGATGGTAAGTTCGCGCCGTGCCTGCCACTGAAGCTCCGGGCCGGTCTCCGGTCTGGAGAGGCCGCACCAAACCGGTTAGCCCGCAAGGGGGGCAAAGATGCGACAAGGAGAAAAGTTGCATTTCCATCAAGGTAAGTGACTGGTTTTCCCCTATTCCCCCCCTACCCCCCCACCCCCCACATCAGACATACCGAGAAACATTAAAGCATGCATTTAGATGCACTAAAAATAACAAAAAGGTCGAAGGGACAGATGGGCTGCTGGCGAGGCTGACGCTCACGGCGCCACCCGATGACGATTTTCTCATGCATTGTGAAGTATGGCAATTTTTTCCCACTTCACAACATCAAATATGAAAATTTAAAAAATGAAAAGTTAAGTGCAACTGCTGGGACATTTTATTTTCCCTCTCATGTATGTGGCTTCAGTTGTTGAGTAAGTCATAACCCATTTTATTAAAGATTCAGGCCCAGTGCCTGTATGCTCACAAGCTTAATTTAAATTCATGTAGCGATTGCAAGGTTTAATCCTCCAAGTAAGGTCAAATGTTTACTCAAATTAAATAAATTTAACTTTGAAAATGAAAATTCTATTGTGTACCAAACTTTACTTTCTAACTTTCTGGGTCAGATCCAAAGTTACATTTCAATCCTACATTTCAAAAACTCATGCAATTACCTAAATTAAAATATAAAGACAAAAGGATAAAGTTACTATTGATTCATACGATGTCATATTGCTATTTCACCTCACTTTTCATACATTTTATCTTTCTCATTCACGGTCACTAGACTGACTTTCCCACACAATACTTGCATGGCACTTTCATACTGGACAAGATAAGCAGACAGGTGCTTATCTTTCCTTCGAACCTTGTATTTGCATACCAGTAAGGAATATAAAAGTACCACATCTTGCATTCAACTTCTAGAAATACATTTTAACCCCTGTACTGCCACATAACTGCTCATTGCCTGAACTACAGAGAGTAGAAAAGAAAACACACAAGAAGAAGGACTAGGCTAGATGATCTAATGGATCGAGTAACGTATAATTTAGTATAATTTAGAGATACAGCACAGAAACATCGACCCATCGAGTGCGCGCCGACCAGCGGCGACCCAACGAATCTGCGCCGACCTGTAATCCCCCAGCACTACCCTACATACATTAGGGACAATTTTACATTGATACCAAGCCAATTAACCTACAAACCTGTACGTCTTTGGAATGTGGAAGGAAACCAAAGATCGCGGAGAAGACCCACGCAGGTCACGGGGAGATCGTACAAACTCCGTGCACACAAGTCAGGATTGAACCCGGGACTCTGGCGCTGTAAGGCAGTAGCTCTACCACTGCACCATCGTGCCGCCCGGTGAAAGGATTGAAAATTACTGGTGCTTGTAAAAAATGCATCGCATCCCCTGCCTACCTATTGCAATGAAGAATCATTGTTAATAAGCCTACACGTAAAACAAAGCAAAATGAGAAATGCTGGAAGTGCAAAGAATATAATCAACAAAGCCCAATGAAAATGTCATATTAGAAGTCTTGTGCAAATGGTGCCAATTGCTGCCACACAACAGAATCTAATTGTAATAAGAACAGAAAATACTGGAAGTACTCAGTAGGTCAGACAGCATCTGTGGAAAAATAAACAATTGATACTTTAGCTCAAAGAACCTCCTTCCGATTTTTTCGTTATATTATAATTTATACCTATGCCCCTGTCCCACTTAGGAAACCTGAACGGAAACCTCTGGAGACTCCCACACAAGGTTTCCGTGCGGTTCCCAGAGGTTCCTGGAGGGTTTTGTCCTCCTTCAACTAGCATCACAACCAGCTTAGACTAAAAAATTACCGATTTTTAAAACAGAAATAAGAGAGACTGACAAAAACCTCCGGTAACCTCCGGTAACCGCACGGAAACCTTGGGTGGGACGTAAAGTCTCCGGAGGTTTACGTTCAGGTTTCCTAAGTGGGACAGGGGCATAAATGTACTGCACCAGATCTGCTAAGCAAAAAAAGCTTCAATTAATGTGAAGAATGTTACTGTTAAACATAAACTATATTCTGCTTTGTTGTGAATTTATTTGAAAATCTTTCTTCAATAATATACACAAAACTTCAATTCTCTATAATGTCAACTTATTTGTCTGCCACCCATTACTAGAAGAGAGAATTGTCTCTAACTCCATAGTAGGCAAATCATTGTCACTGGTTCTCATCACTAACTCCATTTCCAAGCCAGTTCTTAAATTCACAAGGGATAGGAACAGGATTAGGCCATTCGGCCCATAAAGTCTACTCCGCCATTCAATTATCTGATCTATCTTTTCCTTTTAACCCCATTACCCCGCCATCCCCCCCCATAAGGTCATAAGGAATTGGAGTAGAATTGGGCGATTCGGTCCATTAAATCTACTCTGCCATTCAATCATTGCTGATCTATCTCTCCCTACTAACCCCATTCTCCTGCCTTCTCCCCATAACGTCTGACACGGGTACTAATCGGGAATGTATTTATCGCTGCCTTAAAAATATCCACTGACGGCCTCCACACCCTTCTGTGGCAAAGAGTTCCACAGATTCACCGCCCTCGAACTGAAGAAATTACTCATCTCCTTTCTAAAAGAACACCCTTTAATTCTGAGGCTATGATTTCTCATCCTCTACTAGTGGACTCTCCTACCATCCTCACCACATCCACTCCATCCAAGCCTTTCACTAATCTGTAATAAATCCTGACACCCTAACACATTCCCTCTCCCTGATCACAATCTGAAACGGAACCAGACAGTGCAGCTTTGGGCTGAGATTTGATATGGATTGTGTCATCATTTATTTCCATAACATTGGCTCACTCTGCCTCTGCCACTGCTCATCACTTGTTGAAACTCCCATCCATATGTTTTATTAGATCGAAGCATGACTAATGCACCATGCACCAGGCCAGTCTCCTTCATACACTGTTGAGGGCATTCAAAACTCTGCAAACCATTTCACAATTTGCACAGATCTCCACTCACCCATTAACCCTGCGATCTCTCACTGGACTCTTCTTCCACATGCATTTGAATCTGGATTGATGCCCCCTTTGGATTGTGTATTGCAATCAGTTTGCCATCAAGCCATAAGGATAACACTGTGCGCAGTACCGTGAAAGGCATGACTAAAGCAAGCTTTTCAATAGATTACTCCCTTATGAGTACTTCATTGTGTGCAGTTCACAGCTGGATCGGTGCCTTGTACCACTTATAGTGTTTATTTATCTATTAAATGGATGAATTTCCCTTTCAGCAAATTTACTGCTGGTTTTCTCCAGAAAATGGCACATATTTATCTCAGCTGCATCATAACTTTGAGAAATCTGACTTTGTGCAATGAGTAACTTCACCTATTTCTGTGGCTCCTGAAAATGTCCAGAGGGATATCTGTGTTAATCAAGTCCAAAGTAGGGAACATCAGTGGAGAGCAACAGAATTAATGTTTTAAGTCCATGATCTCTCATCAGAACTGGAAGTGTGAAATATCAAACATGTATTCATTTGCAGAAAAGGAGAGCAAGGGAAGAAAACTAGAAAGGAAGAGGTGGAGACAGTGGGCTGGGGGAGAGCTGAGAAGGGGAGGAGAAAGCAGGGACTTAGAGAAGTCAATGTTCATACCGCTGGGGTGTAAACTACCCACGTTCCTCCAGTTTGCACTGGGCCTCACTCTGGCAATGGAGGGGGCCCAGGACAGAAAGTTTGGATTCAGAATGGGAGGGGGAGTTGAAGTGCTGAGCCACCAGGAGATCAGGTTGGTTTTTGCGAACTGAGCGGAGGTGTGGGCGAAGCGATTGCCAAGCCTGTGCTTGGTCTCGCCGATGTAAATGTTATAGATGGACGGCTTTATATCAGAACTGTCCTTTTCTAACAAAAACATAAGGCTAATTATCATTGATTTATTATTGAGACCTGTGGACTGTGATAAACCTAGATGGTACATGAGATATTTTCTTGAGCTTATATTGGGTTTAATTAGAACAGTTAAGGCCAAAGGCAGAAAGTTCTGAATGGGATAGACATAAAAAGCTGGAGTCATTCAGCAGGCCAGACAGCAATTCTGAAAGGTAACGTTTCGGGTCGAGACCTTTCGGTTCTGAACAAGAGTCTCGACTTGAAACTTCACCTATTCCTTTTCTCCAGAGATGATGTCTGACCCACTGAGTTACTCCAGCTTTTTGTGTCTATCTTTTATTTAAACCAGCATCAGCAGTTCCTACACATATGAGTTCAGAGTGAGTGTGTGTTGAGAGAAATATTAACGGGCATCTGGAAGCTCAGGGTCATCCTTTCCTAGCGAATGGAGACATTATATGAGGCATTCACCCAATCAATGTTTGATTTCTCCAATGTAGGTGCAACCACATCATGGGTAGTTTCAGTTAAGGGAGCCTGCACTATTTTAAACAATCTTGCTTCTCTTAAAGGGGAGGTGCGTGTATCTGGAGTAATTGACAGCACTTCTGGCAGAAGTGGGATAGGAATGGTTTAGAGGGATATGGACCAAACACAGGTGAATGGAACTAGCATTGATGGGACATCTTGATCAACAAGGACGAGTTGGACCAAAAGGCCTGTTGCAATGCCATGTGACTCCAAGACTCTTATTTGATCTTTGGAGACATTGAAAAATAGTTAAACATGCGGGAGAGCAAACTTTTAGCTTTTTGAATGCTGATGCTGAGGTTTTGGTGGAGAGGCAACAGAGACATGCTCTCATTCCACAGGCACAGATTCAGAATGGTTGGACAGAGCTGTGAATTGCTGAGATGCTGCCGTGCGAGGATGGCTATGCTTTCCTGGCTGTGGCTGCAAGCCACCGAGTTACTCCAGTATTTTGTGTCTATCCAGAGATGCTGCCTGTCCCACTGAGTTACTCCAGCATTTTGTGTCTATTGTCGCTGCAAGACTACATTTGACTTCCCAGCCAGCATAGCCACTGCATTAGCATCCTTGCTGTTGTAATGGAAGCCCCAATATATATTCTTTAGCAACATTGAATAATGGTTGTTTGTCGTCAAGGACAAGCTCTCAGCCACGGAACTGATATCCTCTGTCACCCCATGACTGCAATCTATAGATAGCCACACAAAGTACTCCGACCAGTGGAAAGAGTGACAAAGGCTGGATGGAGAAAAGATCAAATAGATTGTTCTGCATACATTATCTGAGTGTTTTTAGTTTCATTTCCATCTGATGGATCTTTATCTTGGACAAAATTATAAATTAATATGTCAACAGGTTTGACCGTGCACTATCAGTGCTGTAGGCTCAAAAAATATATAAGAGTACAACACAAAACACACATTCACCCCGCAATATCCATGCTGAACATGACGCCATTAAACTAATCTCCTCTGCCTGCATGTGATCCATCTCCCTCCATTCCATGCATATCTATACCCTTACTTACAAGCATCATAGTTGCCACAATCGTGTCTGTTTCCTCCTCCCCTGGCACCGTGTTTCAGGCACCCACCACTCTATGTATAAGATTTACCCCATAAATCTCCTTCAAACTTTCTGTAGATGGTTTTGCATGCAACCAATAACATAGTTACCTCAGTACCATTAACCCCGCCTAGTTAACATCAATCATAACGCCTTCCCCTTCCTGGATACGGTTCACTAGAAGAATGTAGCCAGTATTTGAGGATGTATGTAATACCTTGTGCTATCATTAAAATGTGTTGAACACTTTTAGAGTTTGTAAATTGCTTATTTACATGGTGTCAGAAGTGGGATGATACTTGCGCCTACCTGTCCATCGGGTTTTATTTCTTTTATTTGATTTGTGCCTTTTGTGCTTTATCTCTCTGACCATGGCATCCTCGTGCAGAAAGCCCGCGCAGCTTGTCTTTGATGCTGATATTTCTGAGCGCTGGGCTACGTTTGAAATTGATTTCACCCACTTTGTCAACGTCGCTCACCGCAATGATCCTGACTCCCTCAAAGCCTCCCTCCTACTCAACCTTGTCGGACCTGATGCCATGAAGAGAGCCAGAACTTTCGTCTATGCTCCAGCGGTCCTGGACGACAACAACGTGGTGGTTACCCCTGCAGAATCTGCCAGTGACCCTGCTTGCCTGCTACGTAAGTTCAGGGAGATTTGTGACCTGCCCTTGAATCGCATTCTAGAGTACAACACAAAACACACATTCACCCCGCAATATCCATGCTGAACATGACGCCATTAAACTAATCTCCTCTGCCTGCATGTGATCCATCTCCCTCCATTCCATGCATATCTATACCCTTACTTACAAGCATCATAGTTGCCACAATCGTGTCTGTTTCCTCCTCCCCTGGCACCGTGTTTCAGGCACCCACCACTCTATGTATAAGATTTACCCCATAAATCTCCTTCAAACTTTCCCCTTCTGACATTAATGCCCTCTGGACTTTGATATTTCCACTCTGGAAGAAAGGTTCAACCCAATCTACGCCTCTCTATATGCTTCAATCAGGTCTCTCCTCAACCTCTGACACTCCAGAGAAAATGACCAAGTTTGTCCAAACTCTCCATACCTCTAATCAAAGCAGCATCTTTGTAAACCTCTTCTATACCCTTCCCAAAGCCTCCACATCCTTCCTGTAATGGTCGACCAGAACTGCAGACAATACTCCAAATGTTTTATAAAGCTTCCGAACCAAAGTTTATAAAGCTTCATTACAACTTCCTGTCCCTCACACTCAATGCCCTGACTAATGAAGGTACCTTTTCATATGCCTTCTTTACCTTCGAATTGTGTTACCACTTTCAGTGATCTATGGACTTGGACCCTAAGATCAAATACTTCATTGTTGTTAAGGGTCTTGCAATTAACAGTATACTTTCCCCTTATATCCATTCTCCCAAAGTGCAGCACCTCATACTTACTCGGATTAAACTCCATCTGCCATTTCTCCACCCATATCTGTAGCTGGTCAATATCCTGCATTATCCTTTGGCAGCTTTCCTCACTATCCCAAACTCTACCAATGACAGTGACATCTACAAACAATTTAACCTTCTCATCTACCTTTACATCATGTTGTTGTTTTATGTCGCAAACAACAGAGGTCCCAGCTCAGATCAGTGCGAACACCACTGGTCACAGATGTCTAGACAAAATAACATCCTTCTACCACTACCCTCTGCCTTCAATCGGTAAGCCAATTCTTAATCCAAACAACCAAGTCACTGCGGATTTCATGTATTGTCATCAAAGAACTGCAGATGATTGTTTATATAAAAGGACATAAAGTAGACTGAAGAAGGGCCCTGACTCGAAGTATCGAAAGATACTACCCGACCTGCTGTGTTACTCCGGCATTCTGTGCCCTTACGAGGTTACAAAGATCTGACCTTGAAATCTCCTTTCTTGCTTCTCTTGATAGATCCCATCGGTTCATGGGGATTTGTCCACACTAATGCTTTTCAAGAGACACAATTCTATCTCCTTCTTGATCATAAACTCCCCAAGTATTCTCCACACTCATCTTACTTTCCTCCATATCCTTTTCCTTGGTGAATTCAGGTGCAAAGTGCACATCCTCGCCCACCAAGATGCAGTACAGAATGCCAAGGAGATCCTTCTTCCCTGTGACTGTACAAACTGTACAACAGCTCCTCCTTTTGTCGTGGGGTAGACAGACTGAGACTGACTCCCCCCTCCTCCCCAATCTTTGCACATCCCCAATACTTTCCACTCATCACTTTAATGTCATGTTTCGTGCATTTTGTGTTTTTGTGTTTTTATGACTGTTTGCAGATCAATTTCCCTCCTATATGAAGAAAAATAAAGTTCTATCATATCGTATCATATCATTTACATCCTCTCCTTTATCTTTGAGTGGCCCTACTTTTTCTCTTCACCCATTAATTTTTAATGTAGGTATAAAAAGCTTTGGAGTTTTCTTTAATCTGACTTACCAGTGACATTTCATAGCCCCCTTTGGCTTTTCTAATGGTTGGCCTGTATTCCTTCCAGCTTGCTTTATATTCCTGATTTGATTTCAGCTTCCTAAAGCTCACCCATGCTTTATTTTCCCTTTGATCACATTTATAACCTCCCTGGTCATCCATGGTTCCCTCATCTTGCCATTCTTATTCCTCCTTCTTACTGAAACATGCTGGTCCTGAACTCTGATCAGCTGGTCTTTAACCTATTCCCACATGTCAGATGTGGACTTGTTCAATAATAGCTGCTCCCAATTTATTCTCCCTGGCTCCTGCCTAACAATGCTGTAATCTGCCTTACCCCAAAGCATCTTTCCCCAAGGTCCAGGCTTATCCATCTTCAGAACTATTTTAACATTTATGGAGTTGGGATCACTATTCCCAAATGCTCTTCTGCTGAAACACAGGTGTCCTGGCCAAGCTCATTTCCCAGCAGTAGGTTCCAGATTTGTACTTTGCATGCAAGATAAAATACTGTATATATGATCCTGGCATTTGGCTTTGAGAGCCAACTGCCATTATCTACAATACAGGTGACAGATCTGGCTTTATTTATCACACACAATAATTATTTACTTTCTGATTATTTGCACATTAATATAATGCACTTAATTCCTTGAAGGTAGCAGGTCGTGTTGATAAGATGGTGAATAACATATACAAGAAGAGGTATACAACAGTAAGCAACCTGATCAAGTTAAACTTTATTCGTCACCGGTTAAGCCAAATCCTGGCTCCATATTCAAGGGAAGCAATAGAGACCAGCGAACAGCACTAACCCAAATAATTGAAGGTGTTCAGTTTTGAGGAGAGGTTGTGAAAGTTAGGTTTGTTCTCATAAAAAGCAGAGAAGGTTATGAGCTGGTCTATAATAGATGTTAATTTGCAGTTTTGATACAGGAAGAGAGAGAATACATACCTTTTAGCAATAATACATACTTGGAAGTTGCTGGTATAAATTGATTGGCAAAAGATCTAAAGGTGAGGAGAGAAAGTTTTGAATGCCCTTTTGTGAAAAGGTGGTGGAAGCCTATTCTATAATTCATTAAAAGAAGAAGAAACCAGTGTCTCTTTGTCCCCTTGATTAGGTGCTGGGGAATAAGCAACATAAGTTCAATGAGAAATAGCAGCAGGCACAAAGTTTGACCGCTCTTTTACAAACCTAGAGCAGGCACAACTAACATGGTTTTGTGCTCCAGGATCTAACATTCCATAATTCTGCCCACATTATTTCACAAAGTCACTAAGTGACATGAATATGTGAAATAATGTGGACAGAACTACTGAATATGCTACGGCAGAAAGAGGTAGCTCTTAATCAAAAATAATGAGTGCAAGCCTCCTTTTTTGGAATCTCTTTGGTTGAATTTCCCAATAGACCCAACACAAGAAGATTGTCAAATCTTCAAATAAATCAAATAATTGTTTCCAAATCAGTTGTGTGGATTTGCCTTCCTTGTAAATATTTCATTTGTTGCAATGCTTTTGGTGGTGTTGGAGAAATAAAGTGACATATTAGAAATCACCAAAGAAAAATCCATGAGGACATTGTGAGGATGATTATACAGGATTAATTCAACGTCATAGGATTGCACCTGTACTCTCTCACAACACAAAGCTTTCTACTCAAATGGAAAATGAAAAACTAATATTGGAGCAAATCTCAAGCTTTATGCACCTTATAAAATAGCACTGGCAGGAACTTCAGAGCAAATCTCTGCAAATGGAAATATGATACAGGTGAACCTAAAGATTTAATAAAATCTGTTGCATCCTTTCCAGTTGATACCAATAGCTTACTCGTCACTCGAGCTGGAAGTTTAAACAAACCTAGTAATTTTGTACAAAGTGAATGCAGTAAATATACCACCTGGTCAGGAAAGGAATTGCAAAGGTCCCAATTTCCAAAGGTATTTGTGTTTGAAGAAGTAAATCAGCATAACGGTGTAAGTTACTGGAGAGAATTTTGAGAGACAGGGTCTACATGCATTTGGAAGGGCAAAGACTGATTAAGAATATCATCATAGCATTGTGCAAGCAAAATCGTATCTCACAAATCAGATTGAGTTTTTTTGAAGGGGTTTGATATGCAACATAGAGCAGCTTATGCTCACAATGTTTGTGCCGTATATGATGCCAAGTTCAACTGGTTTCATCTGCCTGTACATGATCCATATTCCCCTATTCCCTATTCTTCCATGTGCCTCTAAAATGCCACTACCGTATCTGCCTCCACCATCACCCCTGGCAATGCATTCCAGTATTCTATTCATGTAAATAAAAGTGCCCCGCACATCTCCATGAAACTTCCCCCCTCTCACCTTATAGCCCTCTAGTGTTGGACATTTTCACCCTGGGAAAAAGGTTCTGATTGTTTACCATATCTATGCCTATCATAATTTTATATATTTCCATCAAGTCTCCCCTGAACTGCCGACGTTCCAGAGAAAACAATTCAAGTCTATCCAACCTATCCCTGTAGCTGAAATCCCCTAATCCAGGCAGCATTCTAGCAAATCTCCTCCGTACCCTCTCCACAGCCTCCATGTCTTCCCTGAAATGGGGTAAGCGGGACCGCATGCAATACTCCAAATGCTGCCTAACCGAAGACCACAGAATTGCATCATGACTTCCTGATTCTTGTATTCAATGCCCCTAGCAATGAAGGCAAGCACACTAGACATACCCCTTCTTTACTACCCTATCTCCTTATGCCGATACCTTCAATGAGCTATGAACGGACTCCAATATCTCTCTGTACATCAATGCTGTTAAGGGTCTTGCCATTAAGTGTAAACTTGTCCCTTACATTCAACCTTCAACCATCCCCTCACACTTGTTCAGCTTAACATCCATCTGCCATTTCTCCACCCATTTCTGCAGCTGATCGATATAGACAATAGACAATACACAATAGGTGCAGGAGTAGGCCATTCGGTCCTTCTAGCCAGCACCAGCATTCAATGTGATCATGGCTGATCATTCACAATCAGTACCCCGTTCCTGCCTTCTCCTCATATCCCCTGACTCTGCTATCTTCTGACAGCCTTCCTCATTATTTGCAACTCCTCCAATGTTGGTGTTGTAAGCAAACTTACTCACCAACTCATCTACATTTATGTCCAGGTAATATATATACCGTATATCGTGAACAGCAGAGGTCCCAGAACAGATCCCAGAGGAACTCCACTGGTCACAGACCTCCAACTGGAATATCTACCTTCCACCACAGCACTCCGTCTTCTATGAATAAGCCAGTTCTGAATCCATGCGACCGTATCATCGTGAAGATTAAGATACTTTAAGATTAAGACGTTTTAAGATTGATCATGGGATTGTAGTAGATGTTGCCTGTATGGACCTCAAAAAGGTCTTCGACAAGGTAATGCTTATTTGGAATGTTAAGTCAATTGGGATCCATGACAAGGTAGCCAATTGGATACACATTTGGCTTGAAGGTAGGAGATAAAGGGTGGTGGTAAACGGTTGTTTTCATACCGGAAGCCTGCAACAAATGTTTGCCACATGGATTGCAGCTGGTCCACTATTGTTGTTATTAAATCAATGCTTTTGCAGAATTAGTAAATTTGCAGACAACACTAAAATTGGTAGTACAGTAGATCGTGAAGATTGCTATCAAGAGTTTCAATGGGATCTTTATCAGCTTGCCAAGTGGGCTGGGGCAAGGCAAATCGAGTTTAATTTGGATAAGTATGAAATGTTGCATTTTGGGAAGTCAAACCAGGGCAAGAACTTCACGGTGAACAGTAGAGCCCTAGAAAGTATTGTAGAGCAGAGAGATCTAGGAGTACAAGTACATTCACATAGTTTCCTAAATGTTGTGTCGCAGTAAACTAGGGTGGGGAAGAAGGATTTTGACATGCTGGCATTCATCAATCATGGTATTGAGTATAGAGGTTAAAATTGTACAAGAAGTTGGTGAGGCCATGCTTGGAGTATTGTCACCAGTTTTGATAGTTATATTTTAAATACCCCAATGGAGGAAAAATGTCATTAAGCTCCAAAGAGTGCAGAGAAGATTTACATCTTGGCAGGACTGAGGATCTGAGCTATTAGAAGAGCCAGGCTAGGAGTACAGGAGGCTAATTGGTGTTAAAAAAAAAAGCCAGGAAGGGAATAGATAGAGTAAATGCATGCAGTCTTTTTCCAAGGATAGGAGAATCAAATACAAGAGGGTATGGGTTAATGGTGAGAAGGATAAGGGCAGAATCTTTATATAGAAAGTGGTAGTTATATGGAACGGGCTGCTAGAAGAAGTACTTCAGGCAGGTACAATAACAACATTTAAAGACATTTGCAGAGGTACATGGATAGGAAAGACATAGAGGAATGTAGGCAAAATGCAGGTAAATGGAGTAACTTAGATGGGGTATTTTGGTCAGCATGTATTAGTTGGGCCCGAGGACCTATTTCTCATTTGCATGACTCTATGCTCTGATAGCTGGGACAAAGGGCCAAGGAATGACAGATAGAGTTTAGGTGTTGCATTTAGATAAGACAAACCAGGGACAGACATGGGTGGCACGGTGATGCAGTGGTGGAGTTGCTGCCTTGCTGTGCCAAGGATCTAACCAGACTATGGGTGCTGTCTGTACGGAGCTTGTAGGTTCTCCCGTGGCTTGTGTGGGTTTTCTTCAAGATCAAAGATGTAGAGGTTTGTTGGTTAATTGGATTGGTATAAATGTAAATTGTCCCTAGTGTGTGCAGGATAGTATTAATGTGCGGGTATTACTGGTCGACACAGACTCGATGGGCCAAAGGACCTGTTTCTGCACTGCATCTCTAAACTAAAAAGTAAATTTGAACAGTAAATGGTTCAGGCCTGTGGAGTGATGTGGAACGGAGAGACCTAGTCGGCCAGTTGCATAATTCCTGGAAAGTGGCTACACAAGTAAACAAGGTGGTGAAGAAAGCACTTGGCAATTTTAACTTCATTGGTCAGTGTATTGAGCACTGGACTGGGAGATCATGTCATGGCTCAACAAGACATTGGTCAGGCCACATTTGGATCATTGTGTACATTTCTGGTCACCCCGCTTTAAGAAGGATGTCATTAAACTAGAAAGAATGCAAAGTATGATTTTATTGGTACTGGAGAGTTTAAGTTTTAAGAAAAGGCTGGAGAGGGTAGGATTTATTGCCTGGAGCATAGGAAGCTGAGGTATAATGTTATAGAGGTATGTAAAATCTTGAGGGGCATTGATAAAGTGATTGCTCATAGTCTTTCACCCAGGATGAAAGATTTGTTTTTAGATGAGAGGGAAGAGATTTAAAAGGGACCTGAGGAGTACCTATTTCATGCAGAGTGTGAGCTCTGACATAGACATAGAGTGAGCTACCAGAGGAAGTGGGAGAGATGGGTATAAATACAAGTTAAAATACGCTTGGGCAGTAACATGGAGAGGAAAGGTTTGGAGGGATATGGGCCGAGCACAGGTATGTGGAACTGGCTAGGTGAAGTAATTTGTTGGCATGGATGAGTTGGGTCGAAGAGCCTGTTTCCATGCTGTATACCTTTATGACTCTAATTCATCATTCCAGGAAAAGCCTGTAATCTTCCCTGTAATTGGTCGCCACACAATAGAAAAGATGTGATTGTATTGGGGAAAATTTACCAGTATGTTGACATGATTGAAGAATTTTACTCATACTTTATGCAGATACTTAATAACCAAGACACAAAAGGATACGGTACTAATGTGGGCAAGTGGGATTAATGCAGTTAGAAAAGTTGTCATGGACATAGTGGACTGGAAGGCCATTTAATTTGCTGTATGACTCCAGGAGTTGTATTTGGTAACTATGTCCCTGCTTGAGAATCTACCACGAGGAAAACATCTCGATGTCCCCTCTGTAATAACAAGTAACTTCAGATGCTTCTTTATACCAAAGATAGACACAAAATACTGGAGTAACTCTGTTTTGTTTAGTCTATGTTTGATGCCCCTCTACAATGACCCCTTAAATCATTTTTATGAACTCAAAAAAATATAGGACCAACCTCTTCTGATATGATAATCTTTTCATCCTATGAATTGGATGAATGAATACATTTTGGACTGTCTCCTACCCTAATAATATCTAGTAGGATGGCACATTGACATCAAGTAGAGTAGCTGCCTAATAGCGCCAGAGACCCAGTTCAATTCTGACCTTGGGTCCGGCCTGGTAGAGCTTGCAGTTTACATGTTATCCTTGTGACAGCATGGATTACCCTGGAGATCCAGTTGCCTTTAACATATCAAAGAATTGTGAGTTGATAGGTTAATTGGCAAATTGGCCTGAGTATGTAAGTGAGTGGTAGAATCTGAGGGGAGTTAATAACATTTAGGGAAAATGGGATTCATGTAGGATTAGTGTAAATAAGTGGCTGATGATTGGTGCAGACTCAATGGGCCAAAGTGTCTGTTTCCGTACTGCGGATCTCAATGATTTTAACCCTATGACGCTTTCTTCTCTATAACTTTGGGGACAAAAGTCATGTGCACAACTCACCATTATTGGTCACTTAAACGTGAAGCTCATAGAAATTTATTCTTCCAAAGCGTGGTGAATCTGTGGAATTCTGTACCCTGAATGATTTGTAGTATTTAAAGGAGAAGTGGGTAAATACTTGATAGTTCGATGAATAGAGGTGGGTATGGAGAAGAGTTGAGGCCAGCATAGATCAGCAATGGTCGTATTAAATGGTGGGTAAGGCTTGAAGGCCCTGATGGCCTACTCCTGCTCCCATTTTCTTGTTCTTGTGAAGAGCATGCCCTCACATGACCCAATATTTAACATTATTTCCCAAGTTTTCACCCTCTCACTCAGACTGAATATATTGCATTGCAGAGTCACAATATCCTTTACTAACAGTAACCGACCGATAAGTTTAGACTTTGGAGATACAGTGCAGAAACATGCTCTCCGGCAGGTCCGTACCGACCTGCGATCACCCTTATACTCACACCATCCAGCACACTAGGGACAATTTACAATTTTACCAAAGTCTATTGACCTACAAACCTGTATGTTTTTGGAGTGTGGGAGGAAACCAGAGCACTCGGAGAAAAACGATGCAGTCACAGAGAGAATGCACACACTCCATACAGGCAGCACCCATAGTCAAGATCGAACCAGGTGCTCCAAGACTGCAACTCCACCACATTGCCACTGTGCTGCCCTTTTCTTTTATCTATACTATCAAACATAACATTTATTGTTCATCAGTAGAAAATGTTTTCTGCACTTACACAGGCCAAACATGAGATTTTAAATAAATAGAAAATTGTACATTTGGAGAATATTATACTTATAACCCTTGACATCACTTCTCTCCCAATCAAGTTCCACATCCAGACAATTGGCACTGAAACTGCAGTGGAAGTTCTGGACCATTTCAAACATTCATGCCACTCAGTGAAATATTGTGCACATTCATCCACGAGTTAGTCTTTATAATGTTTCCCAAAACAGTAGTCCAAATTTACTATTTGCAGTTGTGGCTGATACATTTAGACAGCTTTGATGGGGATACCTCTGCTGAACAGGTTGGCAGGTCTTTGAGCACTAAAATTGTAGCACTGGCATCAGATCAGCACTCTATACCAATTAGAATCCCCATCTGCCTTTGGTGCATATTTGTTAACTCCAGGTGTCTTAGATTCTGGAGAGAGAAAATGTTTCATCCATCATTTGTCGCAAGCCACCATTGGTCCACTGGAATCAGACTTGTTCAGCCTTGAACAAAGTACACAGCATCCTGACCTTGCAAGCACAAGGAACTGCAGATGCTGGAATCTTGAGCAAAAAACACAAAATGCTAGAGTAATGCAACTCAGTAATGCAGGCAACCTCTGTGGAGGACATCGATAGGCAACGTTTTGAGTCAGGATCTTTCTTTGGACTGATTGTAGTAATCCAGCTTTCTCCCACTGACTACAATCAGTCTGAAGAAGGGTCCCAACCCAAAATGTTGCCTACCCATGTCCTCCAAAGATTGCAGATGGATTTCTTAATGCATTTCCTCACACTGAACAAATCTATTAGCATCAGAGCAGTGCAGCCAAGTCATTGTATATCCTTTATAGGTTCTTCAGAACCTGATGAAGTGCTGCCATGAATAGTGAAGCATGAAGTACAACAATAAATATGTAGGAGTTCTCACTGCAGCAGGGTTCTAAAATGTTTATGGTGTGTTAGGCTGACTGTAGCTCTATTACAACAGATGATTGAGATGATTTAATTCTGATCTTGCATCCGTCCTCCTCTCCTATCAGTAATTTAGGATTCCCTCAGGTCCACAGCGCTGCCTTTGAGATGAGAGAAGATTTGTTGTGATTTGCAGATATAGTTCTAAGAATGTTAACATAAGTATTGAGGTCCTGAATGCTTTTGATTTGGAAAGCATGAAACAGGAGTGATTTCATTCTCTTCATGGATCGAGGTCCCCAAAACTGAAATTTCAATTTTCTCTCCATTCCCTCTATTCCCCCTTGCAAGTATTTTAGGATTAAAGTTTTTGCCTTGATATTACAAAGATAAATCAGGCGCAGAGTGCAATGAATGATGACTAATCCATTACTTCCACTTTTACATTTTTGCCCAGTTACTAATTTACTAATTGCAGTTGTATGTGGACAAAGGCATAACCCTAGGGATCCCAACGTGTACTTGTCTTCTCATTATGCCTCTTCCAGATTTATATTTTCACTTTCAGTTTAACTATCCCTTTAACTATTTAACATCTCCTGCCCTCTGCCCTTCAACAAATCGTCCCCTTCTTGTTATCTCTTGACCCTCCCGTCTCTGCAACTCAAAACATGATTTTAACTTTGACTTCATGTAGTTCTGATGAAAGGCCATTGATCTGAAATGTTGCCTCTGTTATTCTCTCCCCAAAGTTGACATGTTGAGTACTGTACTTTCAACATTTCCCTGCTTTATGTCCGATAATATTTATAATGGGAATAGTTAAAGGTAAAGTTGAATTGGCTACTCGTATTTCAAATTATTAGTCTGACGGATAAATTTAGTTCAAAATTTTAAACAAAGTGAAGATATTTTAACCAAGACATTTAATTAATCAAAGAAAAAGGCTTTTTAAAATTTTATACTATGAAAATAAAAGAAGTGAAAATGCTGGAAGTCCGAAATAAAAAAGCAGAAAATGCTAGAAAAACGTGGCATCGGTGGAAAAAGAAGCAGTCAACATTTGAGTCTGTGATTCTTCAACAGTTTTGTTTCTTACTGCACTTTTCATTTTATTGTTCTTTGCTAATCTATATTACTAAAAGTCTGACCATGATCACTTCCTGTTCTGTATATTGATTTTAGAAAAAACACTGCCACTTACGGCTGTGATGTTTGGCCCTCGTTCAGAGTCCTCCTCCACTGCACAGGACAAGAGGATTTTTCCCATTGATTAAAAATAAAAGAGTTATTAGTATTTAAAAATGGTTCAGATTCTTTCTCCTGAAGGCCACGCTCCTTCCGGAGGGACTATAGAACCCGGAAGTGTTGAGTGCCTCAGTCAGTCTCTGCAAGATGGGGGAGCAAGAGGGCCACGTCTCTCAGTCTGAGCTGTGAATAACACTGAACACATGTCTACTAAACTGTGAGTGTGGTTTTACTGACCTTGAGTGCCCTTAATGTGGTTTGAAAATGTGGTTGGTTTGAAAAAGCAAAGCAAATGGTTGGTGGTGCTTGGTTTGAAATAAAGCACAGCAAATGGTGGTTGGTGGTGGTTGGTTTGAAATGAAGCACAGGAAATGGTTGGTGGTGGTGGTTGGTTTGAAACAAAGCACAGCAAATGGTTGGTGGTGGTGGTTGGTTTGAACAAAGCACATGATTAAAAGTCTAAACTTGACAATTTCCCGTTTGCACTGTATATTGATTTTAGATAAAACGCTATCACTTAAGGCTGTGATTTTTGGCCATCTTACTCAGTCCCACTCCGCTCATCAGGTGCAGAGGATTCTTCCCTGAAAATGAAAAATAAAAGTGTTTAAAGTTATTAGTGTTTAAAAAATGTTGAGAATCTCCCTCCTGTCAATCATGCAATGAAGGCCACGCCCCTTCTGGTGGAAGAGGGGAGGGATTATAAAACCCGGAAGTGTGGGTGTGGCTCAGTCTCTGCAAAATGGGGGAGGGAGAGGTCACGACTCTGTCTGAGCTGTGAATCAACTGAACAAACTGAATGTCTACTGAACTGTGAGTGTGGTGTTTATGTGGTGTTTTGTGGTGGTTTTATGGTGGTTTCACCCTGTTTAAAATAATATGAAACTGCATTTGAATGGGGTGTCCTTGCACCCTGCATTAAATGGTATGAAACTGCATTTGAATTTGGTGGCCTTGCACCCTGCTTGAAGTGGTATGAAACTGCACTTAAATTTGATGGCCTTGCACCCTGCTTGAAGTGGTATGAAATTGCACTTGAATTTGGTGGCCTTGCACCCTGCATGAAGTGGTATGAAACTGCACTTCAATTCGTTGGCCTTGCACCCTGCTTGAAATGACATGAAACTGCACTTGAATTTGGTGGCCTTGCACCGTACTTGAAATGGTAGGAAACTGCATTTGAATTTGGTGGCCTTGGCCCCTGAATCAAGGCCACCATCTATCAAGGAATAGCCATGAGTCAACTGCCAGCCCACCGGCTGTGAGTGAGCTGCCAGCACATCAGGCTTGAGTGACTACGCTGCCACCCCAAGAATCCATTTGGGCCTGTGAGGGATAAGATGATTAAACCACCATCATTGTGAGGGGCCGAGTGGTTGTAGCCACCGACCTTGTGATGGGCCGAGTAGTTGGAATCACCAACCTTGTGATTCGAACAAACTGTTACTGTCCTTCAGAGCTGTTGATAACAATGTAGAATAACAAGATGAGGTAAGGAATGTAGCTGACAACACAGAAGCTAGTCTTTAGGTCAAAGGCAATTAAGTAGGTTAGGGCAAATGCGACTGAGCATGCTTAATGAAATAAATGAATATTAACTTTGCGCCCATCATGACAAAGAACCTAATTTAAATGTACATGCGATGTATGATGTGGGAGAAGAGGGAATGATTGATGATGCACGGAGGGGAGGGTTGGAAGATTGTGAACCTTAGTACCCTGATTGGAAAGGGTCAGAAGGGGAGGCGTCCGATCAATAAAGACTGTATACTGAATTGTATAAAAATAGACGTTTTTCCTTTGCTCGGTGTGTCTCAACTTGGAGAGGCACCCGATTTTGCAGACTTGCAATGGAGCATTTCTTGTTCCCATGATTTAGTCTCAGAGTAGTGATTGTGAGCACAAAACTATATCTCACAGGCCACAATGTCCATACTAGCCCTCTGGAAACCAGTCCATTCAGCCCACAACACCCATACTAGCGCTCCAGAAAGCGCCCAGCGCCCCCCCCCCCCACCCCCCCCCCCCCCAACTGGCCACCAATATTAGAATTGGTGGAGAGGTGGAATATTGCGTTGGGGGACCAGCCCTCCCGTGTGAACATGGGACCCAACTGGTCCCACTTAGTCTAGTTTTAAAATATACTTTGCATGAAATAATCTTCATTATTATTCCACCAAGTTAGATATAGCTGATCACCATTCTGTGACTGTCAAATGCAGCTAATATTGAAACAAAGAACTGCAGATGTTGGTTTATACAAAAGGACACACAAAGTGCTAGAGTAATTCAGCATCCGGGAGCATGTTTGGAGAATATGGATAGGTGACACCTTGGGTTGGGACCTTTCTACAGACTGCTGTGGTTGGGGCGGTAGGAGGAAAGCTGGAAGAGAGAAGAGGCAGAACAAAGTGTGGCAGGTAATCATAACAGAATATTGAAATAATTTAGCAACACTTTGCATTACTTCATTAATTTAGCATATTTCTGATTTGAAATATAGCTCTGAATTATTTTAATAGTTTCAATCTTTTTGTCCTATGTTCATTTCAGCAGCAAGAAGTAGATTTAGTAACATCAATTCAATTTAGAACTGACAAAAACATTTGTTTAACTCCGTAATGATTAGAGGTTGTTATGAAGTGAGAAGTACGTAAAATCTGTCAACATCCCAGCCTTAATAACGCTGTTTTGTTCAGCAGCCCTCTTGGGCTCTTGCTTTGAAAATGTACATGTTAATTGTTATGCCATGATTCCAATCAACAGCTTTCTGCAAAGTACAAAACAGTTCAAATTATGAATGTGATCAGCATCTAAGTGGTAATTATTATGAAGTCTGAAGACCAGATAGATACTATTTAAAAAAAACCCAGTTAAAGGTAGACAAAAATGCTGGAGAAGCTCAGCGGGTGAAGCAGCATCTATAGAGCGAAGGAAATAGAAAACGTTTCGGGTCGAGACCCTTCTTCAGACTGATATGAGGGTAGGGCGGGAAGAAGAAAGGTGGAGGTGGAGACAGTGGGCTGAGGGAGAGCTGAGAAGAGGAGGAGAAAGCAGGGACTACCTGAAATTAGAGAAGTCAATGTTCATACCGCTGGGGTGTAAACTGCCCAAGTGAAATATGAGGTGTTGCTCCTCCAATTTATGATGGGCCTCACTCTGGCCATGGAGGAGGCCCAGGACAGAACGGTTGGATTTGGAATGGGAAGGGGAGTTGAAGTGCTGAGCCACCGGGAGATCAGGTAGGTTAATGCGAACCGAGCGGAGGTGTTGGGCAAAGCGATCGCCAAGCCTACGCTTGGTCTCACTGATGTAGAGCAGCTGACACCTAGAGCAGGAGATGCAATAGATGAGGTTGGAGGAGGTGCAGGTGAACCTCTGCCGCACCTGGAAAGACTGCTTGGGTCCTTGAATACCCCAGCAGTATGAACATTGACTTCTCTAATCTGAGGTAATTCCTGCTTTCTCCTCCCCTTCTCAGCTCTCCCTCAGCCCACTGTCTCTGCCTCTTCCTTTCTCTTCCCCTCCCCCTCCCCCCCCCCCCCCCCCCCACCGCCGTCACATCAGTCTGAAGAAGGGTCTCGACCTAAAACGTTGCCTATTTCCTTCGCTCCATAGATGCTGCCTCACCCGCTGAGTTTCTCCAGCATTTTTATCTAACTTCGATTTTCCAGCACCTGCAGTTCCTTCTTAAACAGCTTGCTATAAATGTAAAATGTCCCTAGTGTGTGTAGGATAGTGTTAGTGTGCGGGGATTGCTGGTCACCGCAACTGTTTACCATATATATTAATGATTTGGAAGAGGGAATTGGGAGCAACACTAGCAGGTTTACGGATGACACGAAGCTGGGGGTCAGTGTTAGGTGTGAGGAGGATGCTAGAAGGCTGCAAGGTGACTTGGATAGGTCGGGTGAGTGGGCAAATGCATGGCAGATGAAGTATAATGTGGATAAATGTGAGGTTATCCACTTTGGTGGCAAAAACAGGAGGGTAAACTATTATCTGAATGGTGACCGATTAGGAAAAGGGGAGATGCAACGAGACCTGGGTGTCATGATACACCAGTCATTGAAAGTAGGCATGCAGGTGCAGCAGGCTGTGAAGAAAGCAAATGGTATTTTGCCATTCATAGCAAAAGGATTTGAGTACAAGAGCAGGGAGGTTCTACTGCAGTTGTACAGGGTCTTGGTGAGGCCACACCTGGAGTATTGCGTACAGTTTTGGTTTCCTAATCTGAGGAAAGACATTCTTGCCATAGAGGGAGTACAGAGACAGTTCACCAGACTGATTCCTGGGATGGCAGGACTTCCATATGAAGAAAGACTGGATAGACTCGGCTTGTACTCGCTGGAATTTAGAAGATTGAGGGGGGATCTTATAGAGACTTACAAAATTCTTAAGGGGTTAGACAGGCTAGATGCAGGAAGATTGTACCCGATGTTGGGGAACTCCAGAACAAGGGGCCACAGTTTAAGGATAAGGGGGAAGTCTTTTAGGACCGAGATGAGAAAATCATTTTTCACACAGAGAGTGGTGAATCTGTGGAATTCTCTGCCACAGAAGGTAGTTGAGGCCAGTTCATTGGCTATATTTAAGAGGGAGTTAGATGTGGCCCTTGTGGCTAAAGGGATCAGGGGGTATGGAGAGGAGGCAGGTACGGGATACTGAGTTGGATGATCAGCCATGATCATATTGAATGGCGGTGCAGGCTCGAAGGGCCAAAGGGCCGAATGGCCTACTCCTGCACCTATTTTCTATGTTTCTATGTTTCTATGTTTCTATGTCTATTTTCGTCACCTTCTCAAACAAAAAGCTGTATGCAGACTGATGGCATTTGTGGGTTTTGCAGTAATATTCACAATCAACCCCGCATTTTATTGAACAATTTAATATTGCACAACAGTATACTTCTAGAAAGTGTGAACACAGAATTCACTGAAATTTATTGGAACTGCCAAATTATTCCTTGTTGCACTGAAATGGAAATGAAGACAATAGTTCTTCGCCACTGCTGCCGGCTGCCTTGACAGTACATCTGTGTTTAAACTTGAAAACTACCATCGAATAAAATATTTATTCCAAGCTACATAGAATGCTTTAAGTACCTTTTCAATTCATGTTAAACATTGTCACGCTTAGAGAATTTTATTCACAATATTGTCAAGCATTTTTTGCCTGTGCCAGAGTTTTCCCGAATCAAATGCTAATGCTTGGCGGTATTGTTTCAGAATTTGGTGATAGTCACTTTGATTCTTAGAGACATTATAACACATTTCAAGTGAAAAATGGTCCAAATAGTAGACGGAGAAATTCAGCAGGATCTACTGAAAGAGACACATATTGTGGCATGTCTTTTGTCAAAGAAACAGGTAATATTAAAAAATACTCTGCAGGTCAGGCCACATAAAAAGAAACATAACAAGAAAAAGAAATGTCTTTCCTCAAAATATGAAAATCTGCATTACATCTACAGGGTAGTAATTCACGTTATGTTTTATGAACTAAATGTGAAATAGAGTAGACACAAAGTGGAGGAGTAACTCAGCATGTCAGGCAGCATCTCTGGAAAACACGATTAGATGACACTTCAGGCCAGGAACTTTCATCAGGATGATTATAAGGGGGGGGAGCGGGTGTATGGTTGGGGAAAGAAAGCTAAAAGAGAAGAGGGGCAGGACAAAATGTGGCAGGCAAAAGGCGAACATTGGCAAGGGGGTGGGGGCAGGGGGTTGGAGGTGGGTTCATAAGCAGAAGATTGATAAAGATCAGGGATGGGACAAACAGAGGGTTTAACGACAAAAGGATTAAAGAGTTGCAAATTGTGAAGCAAGAGAAAGGAATGTTAGTGGAAGATGAGGGGGAGGGGATAAATATGTGCATCCAGATGAGGCACAGTAGAGGTGAGGGGGGGGGGGGGGGGGGGGGGGGGGGGGGGGGGGGGGGGGTGAGAAAGAGGAGGGTGAGGCAGCATGTGGCCTCACTCTGGCAATGGAGAAGGGCCAGGCCAGAAAAGGCACTATGGAAATGGGGAGTTAAAATGGTAGCAACCGGAAGATCCAGTAGACCTTGGCGGATCATGCGCAGATGTTCGGCAAATTGGTCACTTGGTAGACCACAAGTTCTTACAGACAGATTTTAAGGAAGAAGAGTCAAGGAAAGTGTAGAAGAAAAAAGCGCAAGTCATTGATGATGTAGGTTGCAGGGAAGGTTAAATGAGAAATGGGACGCTAAGTTAAAGATATGATTATGCACTGGCAAATTAATGATTTTATGAAACAAGAAATAAAACGGATGCAGAAAGAGAGGGAAATGGCAAAAACAGAATTCATAATGTTTTGTTTTCTGCAGTGATATGTATTAAACAAATCAAACGTTTATATTAACTGGTGGTCGCTTCCAAAATGTGAGGTAAAATACACTTGAAATCTTAGTATTCAACAGCAGGCACAGGATTTTAATGCAAGGCATCTTTTCCAATATTGTGTTGAAAAAATAATAACTTTTACATCAAATTAATTGTGGATTCTGCAATTGAATGGGTTCTTTTCACTTCGCATTAAATCCCACAATTCTTAAGGATGCTGCTCAAGGTACAAGGGGAAGAACAACAAAGCTGAACATACTTATATTACAATGTTCAAGAGCACCACAGCCAAGCATTTGCCTTTAGCTGCTTCCCTCCTAGCCATCGTGGTTGCCAGCTATATTTTTCGTCACCTAGTATTTACGCTCTAAGTGTTTTCCTCTCTGCATCCTTTCATCTCTCTTTCCAACTAAAGCTCGCTTTAAGGAGAGATGAAATGAAGTAGAATCCACATGACTGAGTATACTACAAACCTCATTTATTTAATCAAGTTTCTAGTATCTCCATTGGCAGAAAGGCCAATTGTGTTCCATTGCATTGCTCTGAAACAGCATAGGATGTTTCTCAACATCAAAGATGGCTATGGGAGGAACGGCACTGGCAGTTTCAGGTTCAGGGCACAGGTGCTACAGATAGAGATGAGGATAAGTTGCTTCATTGATCAAGGAAAACATCATGAAGGATCATTCAGTAATGTGATATGGATGGAGATGAGGAATACAAAGGGGATAATCGTCTTTTGGGAATTAGCTGTAATGAGAGTTAGCAAGCATTAGATGGAAGATATGCCAGGAGGTTGCAAACAGCTGCAAATGTAATAGGGTTTTCACTGTAAGAGGATTTTAGGACCGAGATGAGAAAATCATATTTCACACAGAGAGTGGTGAATCTGTGGAATTCTCTGCCACAGAAGGTAGTTGAGGCCAGTTCATTGGCTATATTTAAGAGGGAGTTAGATGTGGCCCTTGTGGCTAAAGGGATCAGAGGGTATGGAGAGGAGGCAGGTACGGGATACTGAGTTGGATGATCAGCCATGATCATATTGAATGGCGGTGCAGGCTCGAAGGGCCAAAGGGCCGAATGGCCTACTCCTGCACCTATTTTCTAAAAGATTCTATAAATAGATTAGGAGGAGCCCCTAGGGTAAACTAGAGAGAGAATAGGGCTCCTCAAAAACCAAAGTAGTCATCTACAGTATGTGTGGAGATGCAGCGTGGGGCAAATCCTCAAGGAATATATTTCCTTTGTTTTTACTAGGGAGAAAGACATAAAAGCTAGGGAACTTGGGAAAAGTATTGAGGACAGTATGAAGAATGGTCCTGACCCAAAACATCTCCTATGTTCTCCTGAGATGCAGCCTGGCCTGCTGAGTTACTTCAGCACTTTGCGCCACTTTCGAAGACAGTCTATTGCAGTCGAGAATGTGCTAAATGTAAAACAGAGGAAACGTGCTCAGTGAGGACCTTATTCAACTGTTACAGTTCCATCCTTATGTAATCACTTTGGTTTTTAAGAACCTCTTCGCTCTGTAGTTGATTAATCCTCTGGGTTTGATCATACATGTTCAAGGACACTGTGGGAAGCTAGAGTAGAAATTGTTGGTGTCCTGGCTGAGAAACAAGAATTGTCATTAGACACGGGTGAGGTGCCAGAAGACTGGAGGGTGCCTAATGCAGTGCTTCTATTTAAGAAGGGCTATGAAGGACCTGGGGACTATAGACCACTGAACCTAAGCGCAGAAAAGTTGCTGGAGAGAATTCTAAGGGATAAGATATACATGCGTTTGGAAAGACAGGAATAGTCAGCATGATTTTGTGCACAGGGGATCATATCGCACAAATTTGATTCCGTTTTTTGAAATAGTAATCAAGAAGGTTGATGAGGACAGGGCCACAGACGTAGCTCACAAGGATATCAGAGACATTTGGTACGGTTCTGTATGATAGACTGCTCTAGAAGGTTAGATCATATGGGATTTGGGGAGAGCTAGCTAATTGCATACAGAATTGCTTCATGGTGGGAAGCAGAGGATGGTTGATTGTTGGACTGGAAGCCTGTGACAAATGGTATGCCTCAGGGATCAGTGCTGGGCACATGGCTGTTTGAGATTTAATATCAACAATATGGATGAAAATGTACAAGGCATGTTTAGCAAGGCATGTTTGTAGATGACATTAAAACAGATGGTATCATAGACGGTGAAGATGGTTATCAGAAATTACAGTGGGCAAGTGTGCTGAGGGATTTCAAATGCTCAATTAAGATGAGTATGAAATGTTACATTTTGGGAAGTCAAACCAGGACAGTAACTTTACAGTGCACAGTGTGGCCCTGCGGAGTGTTGTAGACAGGGCCGGATTTAGATGAAGCGAGGCCCTAAGCTATTTCACTTGTGAGGCCGCCCCCCCCCCATCCCAATCCCCCACCCCCACGACTGGAGGACCATGACTACCGAACAGTGACAGTGTGACACTTTTAGATCCTACTGTATGTTGTCATCAAACAGTTGGTTTTAAAATACATATTGGATTCACCGCTGAGCAAGCGATGCTTTACCTGGATCGCCGTTTGAAGCTTTGGAGTGTTGGACCTGCTGCTTCAACATCATGGAGCTGTGGTTTGCGGAGCTCCCAGCCTCGGGACGCGCTGATTTCAACATCGCATAGCCCTGGGATCCCTTTGCCGAGGGCCGCCAGCGTGAATCTCCAGCCAGCTCAGCCTGTGGACATCGGGAGCCGCGGTCTCCGGTAGGAAGTGGCCGATTCGGAAGTCCAAGCTGCTGAGAATGTTCTCCCATTCCGACATTGGATGGTGACCCCCAAATTTAATTGTACCAATGGCCATGAGGGGGGGGGGGGGGTCCAAGAGGAGGCGGTCCATTGGAGATGGGAAAAGGGATCATCAATGGGGGCGAGGACTCGTTCACATGGAAGAACGGTGTGAGGCGAAGGCGACGGAAGAACAGCTCCAAATCGCGGCAGGTGCAGAACTCATTGAGGTGGGGACGGAGGGGGACAAAGGTGTGGCCAAGGCCGGCCTTAAGCCAATTGGACCGATTGCTCCCAATTGGGCCCCGCAAGGAAGGGGGCCCCCACGCCAGATTAATCTACTCTCGGCTCGGGTAGCTGTACCCCGGGTGGAGGGGGGAGAGAGGGGCGGATAGAGAGTAGAGGGGTGGAGGGGGAAGAAAGGGGTAGACGGGGAGGAGAGTGTGAGGGGGAATGGAGAAGGGGAAGAGGGGGAGGTGGGTCGTTCCCTCACAGTCCCGAGGCAGCGCTCCACCGTGCTTCACGCACACAGCCCCGGCTCCACCCCTCTCTCTCCCCGGGGAGATACAGTGAACAATACACGGAGGGCCAGGCCGGGGGTTAGAGCAACGTTTATAAACCTCGGCCTCAGCTCACACCCGTCCACCTGGACCCGGGCATCCGCTCCTGCCGCCGGCCCTCTCCCACCCTTCTCTCCTTCCCTTCTTCCCTCTCTTCTCTCCCTCCTCTCTCTTTTCCCTTCTCTCATTCGCTCCATCCCTTCTTTCTCTCCTTCCCTCCTTTCTCTACTTCCCTCCCTCCCTTCTGTCCTTCCTCCCTTCTCTACCTCCCTCCCTCCTCTCCCTCCCTTCTCCCCTTCCCTCCCACACACTCATCATGCACAGACAACTAACACACAGTTAGGATGGGGTAGAAGCCCAAAGGGTAGGACGGGGCTGAAGCCCAAAATTTAATGCCTGGACTGTTTTTTCACCAATGGTTATTGGTTTTCCAGGATCTATTTAATTAAATTACTTTTTTTTTCATTTCAGTCACTAAAACAACTGATATTGTAACTAAGTACTTTTCAGAAGTGATCTACACATTTTGTTTGTTACTTGTAGGCTTACATGTATGCAATTCTATATTAAAATTTTGCTTAGATCTGTTTGGTCCATTAGGTCGCATGTACTTTTTTAACCGCACATTTTGATTACTTTCCACTCTACCATAGAAATATAAAGTCTATAGAATCTACAGACCTTGGCTGGGAACCTGGGGCTAACAAAAATGGTTCCCAATTGGGCCCCGCACCTCCTAAGGCCGGCCCTGGGTGAGGCCTCTGCTGAGGACAGGCCGTTCGGTATCTGAGAGGGGGAGGTCAGGGGGGATGGTGAACACACGGCAGGGATGAGGGTTGGGGCCGGAGGAAGGCAGGTGAGTGGACTGAGGCCAAGGCGATGTCTGGTGGAGGGGTGGTGGGTGGTAGGGGGGTATGAGGACTGTAGTGTGGGTGGGGAAGAGCTGGGGTCACATGTTTTGAGGGGAATGGGGAAGACCCAGTGGAACAGCCACTGAGATTACCAGGGTTGGCTGACGAGCACTAGGACCCAGCGCAGTCAAACTCTGGGGAGTGGGAGTCTGCAGCGTGGAAGCTTCAGGCCCGGCTGAATCCATGCTGCTGGTAATGCGATGGCTGCGAGCTGCTGGAGGGCAGTGGAGTGGCCAGGGTCAGCGGGCAAAGAGTAGGAGGTCCCGGTGGGGTGGCGAGGTTCGACGGGTCCGGTCAGGCAGCGAGGTGAGTAGGCCCCCCTAGATCTCGAGGCCCTAGTCTTAAGCTTGTCTAGTTTATACGTAAATCCGGCCCTGGTTGTAGAGCAGAATGATCTACGAGTAGTCATAGAGATTACAATGTGGAAACAGGCCCTTCAGCGCAACTTGCCAACAAGTCCCAGCTACACTAGTCCCAACTGCCTGCTTTTGTTTCATATCCCTCCAAACCTGTACTATCCATGGACCTGTCTAACTGTTACTTAAATATTGTGATAGTCCCTGCCACAACTACCTCCTCTGGCAGCTTGTTCCATACTCCCACTACCCTTTGTGTGAAAAAGTTGACCTGCAGATACCTATTAAATCTTTACCCTTTACCTAAAACCTATGTCCTCTGGTCCTCGATTCACCTATTCTGGGCAAGAGACTTTATGCATCTACCTGATCTATTCCTCTCATGATTTTATATCCCTTAATAAGATCACCCCTCATCCTCCTGCGCTCCCAGTCTACTCAACCTCTCCCTATAGCTCAGACCCTCTAGCCCTGGCAACATCCTTGTAAATCTTCTCTGCACCCTTTC
This sequence comes from Raja brachyura, assembly GCA_963514005.1. The sequence goes on from OY740781.1 coordinate 124,273,427, forward strand.
AGCTTGACAACATCTTTCATATAACATGGTGCCCAGAGTACATGTACATAGTTCCTTGAAAGTAATATCACAGGTAGATAGAGTGGTGCAGAACACTTTTGGCATGCTTGGCTTCATCAGTCAGAGTATTGAGTATCAAAGTTTGGACGTTATGCTACAGTTGTAGAAGATGTTTGTGAGTCCACACTTGGAGTATTGTATTCAGTGTTAGTCACGCTGCTATAGGAAAGATGCCATTAAGCTGGAAACAGTGCAGATAAGATTTACAAGGATGTTGCCCAGCCACAAGGGCCTGAGCTATAGAGAGAGGTTGACAAGAGAGGGTTTTATTCCTTGGAGCACAGAGGCGGTTTACTGGTGTATAGATCTGTAAAATTATAAGGATAGGGAGATTGTACAGCATCTTTTTTACAGGGTGGGGGAATTAAGAACTGAAGGGCATACGTTTAAGGTGAGAGGGTGAAGATGTAAAGGGAACACGAGGTAGAACCTTTTCACATAGTGGATGGTGGTAATATGGAACAAGCTGCCAGAGGAAGTCGTTGAGCCAAGGACAATAACAACATTTATAAGTCATTTGGACAGGTATATTGATATAAAGTGTTTAAAAGGACATGGGCCAATGCTGGAAAATAGGACTTTGGCATGGCCAAATTGGGCTGAAGGGCCTCTTACTATGCTGTACGACTATGGTTCTCTATGTGCAATCTATTTTTAACATTGTACAGACTTGAACAAAAGAAACTTGACCATGGAGGGAGCCTTAAGAGATTTACATAAATCTCACAAATGTTATGAAGGTAACATCCTTTCTCAGAATGGCCTCCAAAAACCAACTGAATTTTCACATTGAGGAATTTAAGGCAGGGCAATTGTAGGATTTTAGCCTACCTGCCAAATTCAGTGCCCAATTCCATAGAAAATGTTTGGTCATTCTCTGGGCACTTCAACACTGAAACATCCTCAAGTCCAAGTGCAACTTGTGTGGTCTGCCAAAGCTTTTGCCTTTGGTGTTAGTATTCCTGCATCTGAATCAGGTGTCTCACTTCAAAACAACTAGCTCATTCTCCACATGGGAGAATGCACACTAATGTTAAAAATCTTTGAGGAAGGCAATAAATCATATCAATTTTTTTCTTTCCAGTGGCTCAAGAATTATTATCTTTTGATACGAGTCAAGAGCAAAGCACAATAGATTACAAAATACTTCTTATTTATCTACAATCTTCACATTGAAAAATACGTGTAATCATAGAAAACTGTGCATGAATGAAGATACACATATGCTTGTTATTGGGCTATTCAAGTAATAATATTTGGAATTAACCTGTCTCTGTGGATTCCTGCAAAATATGAAAATGAGTAAAGGGCTCAGCACAAAACAGATAATAATGGAAAGAAAATTGGGAGGTTTTTAAACAGGCTGATGATTTGCTATCAATTGCTTTGCACAACTCCTGAAAACCAATGTCATTTGTAAAGACAGTCTCCAAAAGTGTTCTCAATGATACTTTAACATGGTTGATGAGTTAGCGAACGTACCATCTTCCTGGGCTGAATAGAATGTTGCTTTCTTTTTTCAGAATAGCGATGTGACACTGAAGCTGGAAATATTGCAATTTTTAAAACAATCATGCACGAGGGATTACTCTTGGAATATGAACAATGTAGTAATTTAAAAATACAATTTAATTTCAACCAAAGCTGCAAGCACTATCTATGCTAACCGTTGGTTTATCTTTCTATCCTTTATTTCCCCTTACATTCGCAGTCCACCTTATACTTAATCTTTTTTCCAGTTTTTCTTCTAAATGACAATATTTTGTTAATACTTCTTCTTCTTGCGTATGACAAGCACAGCCTAAAGTTGCAGGACAACTTGTTCTATTTGATCTTATTTGATTGTGCATGCCTGGAACGCCGGATTGCTTTCGTCGAAACAGGGCGGACCACGTGAAGGTTGCAATTTTCCACCCCTTGTACATACTTCCTAAACCCGGTTATAACCCATCAGGCTATTAAACCTGGCTCAGAACTCTGAACATTAATATCCCTCCATCTGTTATTTGCACTTTATTAATTTATTAAGTCATGGGTGTATTTATATATAGAATTGTAGTCAATGCCTTCTATGTTCTGTTGTGCTATGCAAAGAAAGATTTTCATTGACCTGTCAGGGACACATGACAATAAACTCTTTTGACTTGACTTTGACTTTTTGACTTATCTGCCTGAATCGCACATTTAAGAAAGAATCTTGTCAAAGCAAGAGAATTTTGTCCACATCTTTTGTTTAAAGTAAAGCTTAAGTAATTTATGCACAAGACTGAATACCATATCATTGAAGTAGTCAAATGATGCAGATGTAGCTTTGTGGATCTATAATTCGTGATTTGTTGTAAATAAAACATTTGTGTTAAATGTGTATTTTTATTATAATATATAAACTGGCATTTGTGCCAATGTAACCATCATAAAAACCTCTTGATTTAAACATGGTACAACATGTTAACCCATGCCTGTTTCAGGCCCTTCATGAAATTGTAGAGTTGATTTCATGAACATTTTGTACCCTACAACCTAGTTATACAGGAGCCTCATTTTAGAATATGCTTGGATTTTTGCAATGTCAGGTTTCAAGTTAAATCAAAATAACTTTTGTAGTTAAATTCATATACCACTACTTTTTGCAACTTTGCATTGAGGATTGAACTATATTAATAATATTCACAAACAAGAAAGGCAAGAGTGAAGATATTTGATTGAATTATTTGTCTAAACTGGTGTCTATAATTGCATGTTATTCTTCATTTCTAAAAAATATCATGCAAGTTCTGTTTGAATCTAACAGATATGTATCATTATCTTATCATTCGCTATCAGGAACCAGCTCATCAGCCACCTCTTTAATCTTCCTGTGGGAATCAGTGGGCGTCTCATGACCATCCATCTAGTGCTTGCCAACAACCAGATGGCAACAGTTGTGAGTGCCTATGCCCCTACTTTAGACTGTGAAGAAGAAGTAAAAGAGACCTTCTATGCCTGCTATGAGACATTGTCTGGAATCCCCAGGGAGGATAAGATTATACTCCGAGGAGACTTCAACGCTAGGGTCAGCTGGGACCAACACCCCTGGAAAGGTACTATAGGAAAGGAAGGTATCAGGAACATCAACTCCAAAGGAGCTCTGTTTCCCAGCAAATGTGCTCAGCATGACCTCACTATCCCTAAAACCCTTTTTTGCCAGAAAAACAAACTTAAGGCATCTTGGCGACACCCCCGCTCCAAACAGTGGCATCTCATTGATTATGTCATTGTACGAGCCAGGGACCACCGTGACATGAACATCACAAGGGCCATGATCGATGCAGATGACTGCTGGATAGATCACCGCCTCATCTGCTCCATGATGTCCATCAAACTCAAGAGGAACAGGAGGATTCAAAAGAAGCAGATCCGGCAAAGGCTGAACCTTGATAGCCTGGAGGAAACTGCCACCCAGCAGCAACTTGAGGCTTCTCTTGGGGAAAGTCTCCAGCAGGAATATCCTGATGACATCGAAGAGCACTGGAGCTGCTGGCTCAATTCCAGCATCCTTGATATCTGCAAAACCATCCTTGGGTGCAAGTCCAGAAAACACCAGGACTGGTTTGACGAGAACAACACAGAGATAGAACAGCTCATCTCCAAGAAAAGGAAAGCCTTTCGTGCCTGGCAAAATGACGTAACCTATAAGGCCAAAAGAGCGGCTCACTCCAGAGCCAAAGCGGACGTCCAGAGCCGGGTGAGGGAGCTTAAGAACTCTTGGTGGACAGAAAAGGCTCTGGAAATCCAGAGACTGGCAGACCTGGATGACAAAGAGGCTTCTTCAGCGCTACTAAGTCCGTCTATGGTCCAAGCTATTGCAACTAAAATCCCCTGCATTCAAAGGATAGGCAAGAACTACTGAAGGACAATGAGTCAATTAATGCCGATGGAAGGAGCATTTCCAGGAACTCCTCAACAATGGCAGCACAACTGAACCAGATATATGGCGGGACTGTCATATGCTGAGAGAATGGAGCAGCTGGGCTTGTACACTCTGGAGTTTAGAAGGATGAGAGGGAATCTTATTGAAACATATAAGATTGTTAAGGGCTTGGACACGCTGGAAACATGTTCCTGATGTTGGGGGAGTCCAGAACCAGTGGCCACAGTTTAAGAATAAGGGGTAAGCCATTTAGAACGTAGACGAGGAAACACTTTTTCTCACAGAGAGTTGTGAGTCTGTGGAATTCTCTGCCTCAGAGGGTGGTGGAGGCCGGTTCTCTGGATACTTTCAAGAGGGAGCTAGATAGGGCTCTTAAAGATAACGGATTGATTTGGAAGAACGTTCTAAAAGCCAGAGTCTAAGGTTTGTTGGAGTGAAAGAAGGAAAAGAACAAGGTAAAAGTCTTCGAGAATTTGTGGCCCAATTACTGCAAGATGTTCTTAAGTTGGATGAAAAACCTAAACTGGATTGGGCCCACAGAGCTCTAAGAGCCCGGCCAGGCAACACAGCTCAAAGACAGTTGATTCTGAAGGTATATCATTGCTCCGTTTTAGAAGACAACAGAAACCTAACTTTTGAAGGGGAAAACATACAAATCTTCAGAGATTTTCCTGCCGGTCGTTAAGAAAAGGGCACTCTTCGCCAAGTCAAGAGCCATTTTGAGGGACATACCAGACCTCAGATTCGGCCTACTTTTACAATCTTTTCCCTGTACGGAGGACCCGACCTTTCCTCTGTTGGGGCTAGCACCGTGAAGCGGCCTCCAGCTGGACCTGGGGCTCCAGTCGCGGAGCCTGCGGACTACTCACAGTCGTGGAGCTGGCCGCGTTTGTAACGGGAGGAGCTGTGGTGGCGCGCTGCTGCCCTACCCCGGAGATTCGGAGGCTCCAGCTGTAGGCCGGAGGACGGTAACATCCATCCTGGAACCGGGTCTTACATCGACGGCGCGGCTTTAATGGCCCCAGGACTTGCTAGCGCCTGCTGGGGACACTAACATCAAGACCTGGAGCGCGCCTGAATGGCCACGGGACTTATTTACCATCGCCCGCCGGGGGCTTTGACTCCGACATCGGAAGGAGAATGCAGGGGAGAGATAAGACTTTGCCTTCCATCACAGTGAGGAGGAGATTCACTGTGATGGATGTTTGTGTGAATTGTGTTGTTTCTTGGTTCTTTTCTTGTTTGTATGACTGCAGAAACTAAATTTCGTTTGAACCTCAATGAGATTCAAATGACAATAAACGTTAATGTATTGTATCAAGAGGGTTATACCGTGTTTATACTGAGTTTAAACTGTGTTTATAATTCATTTATACTGTGGTTATAATTAATATGCTGTTATAAATCTACTGACCCACAGTCAGTTAATATGTCAAACAGAGAACATTAGCGATTGAGTGACAGAGATAGAGAGGGAGAGAGGGCGAGGGGGGGGGGGGGGGTCTATGTGAAACGACATTTGTAATCAATAAGTTGCCATAAGTTCACTGACTTTGAGTCGATTAATGTCAAAACAGTATTAATAGAAAGTTATGTAACGAGTGCCATATATTAATCCAGTTATTCATTATTCAACTACTTAATTAGAGCACAGTAAGATACTTAACCTCTTGGGAATGCTGATTCCCTGACGGATTTAGATACTGTTTTTTGGGGTCTGTTCTGTTTATTTTTATTAACTCCTTAAGGAGCGGGTTTACTTAACATTATCTACAGAGGTTATCACTAACCAAACCACCGTTGGATGGTATTCACCAGCAGCATCTCTACATGCTGCAATTTCCGTTGTTTTTCTTTTTCACTTTCTACCTTTTTTACTAAATATCTTAATTTTTATTTTTATTTTCTTTATTAGAAGTAATGTACATTACAATGATATAAGCCAAAAATAACATAATACATTTCCTGTACTACTTCTTATTTTATACTTTAAGAAGAATAAGTAGAAGAATAGAGAGTGTTAGATAGGATAGTAAGTGCGTGAGAGAGTGATCAGGAAGAGCCTGTAGAAGTGTAAGACACAAGAAAGACTAAAAAAGAAAAACTAAGGAAAAGAAAGAAAAAAAATAGAAGACAGAAAATATGTGAAATTAAAATAAGCTAAGATAAAAAGGAATGTACCTAGTTCGTATCTTTACACACCCCTCACCAGGTCCCGATACCATTTATTTTCAGAGTTGTGTTGCACCCTATGCTTGTAATAAGTCGATAAATGGAGACCAAATCTTTTGGAAATGGTCTGATTTGCCTGCTAAGAAGGAATCTCATATCTTCTAGGTATAACGTTTTGGACATATTTGAAATCCACATTTTTATCGTTGGTGCGGGTGTGTTTTTCCAGAATTTAAGTATACGTTTTTTTGCCATTATTAAGCCATAATTAAGGAAGCTCTTTTGGAACAAGCTGGCTTCCATTGTTCCAAAAATAATCAATTCTGCATTCGGATTCAATTTTATTTTGAATAATTTTGAATCCACACAGCAATTCAATATGATCATGGCTGATCTAAAATCAGTACCCCATTCCTGCTTTTTCCCTATATACATTGAATCCTTCAGCCCTAAGAGCTAAATCTAACTCCCTCTTGAAACCATCCAGTGAATTGGCCTCCACTGCCTTCTGTCCAGAGAATTCCACAGATTCACTACTCTCTGGGTGAAAAGGTTTTTCCTCATCTCAATCTTAAATGGCCTACCCCTTGTTCTTAAACTGTGACTCCTAGTTCTGGACCCCCCTAACATCGGGACCATTTTTCCTGCATCTAGCCTGTCCAATCCTTTAAGAATTTTAAATGTTTCTATATGACAGTAAGATAGATCAGCCATGATTGAATGGTGGAGTATTCCCGCTGGGCCAAATGGCCTAATGCTTTTACTATGACTTATGAGTTATTTTTTCAGAGGTTTTGAGAACTTCCCCTTCTAGCATAACCTTTGTCATGTCACAGTTTGAAGGAGCTTACATGGTTTACAAATTTGTTGTTTGGCATTTGAATAATAAAATATTATGTGCAATGATTGGGTGAATGCAATGAAAGTCTTGTATTGAACTTGCAATAAATTAGCATGATTCAAGATGAAGAACATAGGCCATGCAATTTTCTATTTATGTTCAGACACCATGTAACATATTTAGTCTTTTAGGGAAGGGAAACAAGCATTTCTACAACCAATATCTTGGAAATTGCAGTTAAATCTCAGATAGGACATCAGCTAATAAGCTAGAGCTGAGATCTGAAATGGACTCTGGATGCAAAATAAATAATGTTTCAGCATTAGCATTTCACTTAATTTTTGAAGTACATATTATTTCTATTCATAATCACTTATTTTTTATATTGTGCATTACCTCATTAGATTTTCCACCATACGCTCTTGTAATTTCTTAAAGGCTGTATACTAATTGATGGGAACTGTACATCTTAATGAGTACCAAATAAGTTATTTACCTGCAATACTATGAACAGTTCTCAAATCATACTCCCTGCCACAGATGCGTGCAAGCCAAAATAAAGGGACTGTTGATAAACTCATTGTATTATTAACTGTTGAAATTGGATCTGCATTTCTCATTATTCTTTTTCTTCTCTCTCACCCAGCACTCTACAACATCTTGGGCTAATCTCTTCATGCCCCACAATGTTACAAATGTTGGGAATACGCCCAGTCCACGGGCACCCTGGGTGAGTTCCTGGACCGCTGGGCTCCGCAGGGTGTTGAATGCATCCTTGACAAGGAGCACAAGACAATTGTACAGTAGCTTATTAAGGATATTTGTTTGTATTGTATTATGGTGGTGGGATCTGGTTTGTTTTATTGTAGTGTCATATTATTTTTCAATAATTTAATCCATTTTTTGAATAAAAAAATTAAAAGATGTTACAAATGTTGTTGATGTCAACACTTTCAACGTACTCCTGCAAATGCCAACAAAGCTCACCATCTGTAAATTTATGATACAAAAAAAACAGGTTATAGAATAAAAGTGAAATTATGCCAATAAAAGCTCAAGATCTTTCTCAACTCCAAAAAATTCCCCTCAGAATTGTTACCAAAGAATTTAGATATATCGGAGTTTACGTGACTAGAAAACACTCCTCTCTATTTAAAACAAATTTCCCACCATTAATTACTAAACAAATCTGAGGAAAGACATCCTTGCCATAGAGGGGGTACAGAGAAGATTCACCAGACTGATTCCTGGGATGTCAGGACTTTCATATGAGGAAAGATTGGATAGACTCGGTTTGTACTCGATGGAATTTAGAAGATTGAGGGGGGATCTTATAGAAACCTACAAAATTCTTAAGGGGTTGGACAAGCTAGATGCTGGAAGATTGTTCCCGATGTTGGGGGAGTCCAGAACAAGGGGTCACAGTCTAAGGATAAGGGGGAATTCCTTTAGGACCGAAATGAGGAAAACATTCTTTACACAGAGAGTGGTGAGTCTCTGGAATTCTCTGCCACAGAAGGTAGTTGAGGCCAGTTCATTGGCTATATTTAAGAGGGCGTTAGATGTGGCACTTGTGGCTAAAGGGATCAGGGGGTATGGAGAGAAGGCAGGTACGGGATACTGAGTTGGATGATCAGCCATGATCACATTGAATGGCGGTGCAGGCTCGAAGGGCTGAATGGCCTACTCCTGCACCTATTTTCTATGTTTCTATGTTTCTATGCCTACATTCAATTCTGGAAAACACTTCCTATTTCCCTTATAGGTAGAGTAAATGCCATAAAGATGATCTTCCTTCCTCAACTCCTATATTTATTTCAATCAATTAGTCTCCCCAAAAGTTTTTTTTTTAATTGACTCTATCATCACTAACTTCATTTGGGACTACAAAACCCACAGAATACATAAAAGACATTTGTGCAAATCCAAAGAAAAAGGAGGACTAGCTCTTCCTAACCTTCTTTTCTACTACTGGGCGACTAACATTAAAAATATAATTTTCTGGTTGGACGATGCATGTCAACAGGTAACTTGGTTAAAAATGGAGAGGGAAGATTGTTTGCCTTTTAAAGTAGGCTCGATTCTTCTATCTCCAATACATCTGAAGTCAACGTATGAGCAAAATACAATAATACACAGTACCCTACGTATCTGGAAGTAGTTGAAATTAAGTCTTAAACTGAGAAATTTGTCTCTCCTGCTGCTTATTGCAAACAATTCCTCGTTTATACCGTCTACCTTGTTTGTTCAATGGAAAAACCTAGGAATTAATACTGTGGGAGACCTTTATAAAGAGGGGACTTTCTTTTCAAGACCTACAGGAGAAATATCATTTGAAAGCAAGCAATCTTTTTAGATACCTTCAAATCCGAGATTATATGAAAACATACACACAAGATTGTCCATTTATGGGTCCAGATATATTAGACGATTGTCTGAATAGACATGGCGATACAATATCTTACATTTATAATAGTCTTTTAAATGTTGATACCCCACCTTCTGAGATGTATAGACAAGCATGGGAAGACGAGTTGGGTTTATCTATTTCAAAAGATATATTGGACGAAAGCCTACTATACGTACATTACTGTTCTTTAAATGTCAGGCATTCCCTGATACAATTCAAAATATTGCATAGGCCATACTATTCAAAGACTAAATTGAATAAGATCTTCCCCACTGTCTCCGCTATCTGTGATAAATATCACCTTCAAGAAGCTACCTTAACCCATTCCTTTGCAGCTTGTATAAAGAAACAAAATTTCTGGATGGGAATATTCGATATCATTTCTAAAACACAAATTAAACTGGAGTCAGATGCGAAACTAATCATTTTAGTAATGTCAGAGGGCTGTTCTAAGTTAACGACATTTCAAAGACGTTTTCTTGACTACGGCTTAATAACTGCGAAAAAACGTATACTCAAATTCTGGAAAAAGATAACAGTTCCCACAGTGAAGATGTGTACCACTGAAATGACAAAGACAGTTCATTTAGAAAAAATTAGGCTTGTTTTGGCTGATAAAGTAGACCAATTCTCCAAAACATGGTCTCCATTCACTGAATTTCATCAACAATAGAATGGTTGAACACAAATTTAAAACCGATGCTTGGGATGGATGAGCGGGGGGGACAGTGGGACATATATACGTTTTTTTCCTCTTCTTCTCATTTTTCTTTTTTCTTGCACTTCTTTGGCAGTTCAGGGGTCTTTTCCCTCTTTTTTGTATCTTTCTTCTTTTTCCTTATTCTTTCCTTTTTATTCTTTTTCCCAATTTATGTATCAATTTATAAAATGTTAAAAATGAAGCTGTACGAAAATTGTATAATTGTCATGCCGATTGCTTTATTCTTGTACAATGGCTTCTAATAAAATATATATTTTAAAAAAGATAACGGAGTCAGGGGATATGGGGAGAAGGCAGGAACGGGGTACTGACTGGGGATGATCAGGCATGATCACATTGAATGGCGGTGCTGGCGTGAAGGGCCGAATGGCCTACCCCTGCACCTATTGTCTAATCCTGTACACTGACTTCAGCTCAGCTTTTAATACCATCATCCCACAGAGACTTGTGGAGAAACGAACCCTGCTGGGCTCAACACCACCCTGTGTCACTGGAACCTGGACTTTCTGACACAGAGACCGCAGTCAGTCCGTGTTGGCAAGAACACCTCAGGCTCAATCACCCTCAAGGCTGTCTGCTCAGCCCGCTGCTGTTCACACTGCTCACACATGACTGTGCTGCCAGATTCAGGGACAACAGGATTATTAAATTCGCAGATGACACCACAGTGGTGGGAATCATCAGTGGAAAGGATGAAACAATGTATAGGGAGGAAGTGAAACACCTAGTGGACTGGTGCGGCAACAACAACTTGGAACTAAACGTCGACAAAACCAAGGAGATAATTGTCGACTTCAGGAGGTCACAGCCCAAACACACACCCCTCAACATCAGTGGCACCACGGTGGAGAGAGTGGAGAACATAAAGTTCCTCGGCGTGCATATCACAGTCAGGCTCACCTGGTCCAGGAGCACCACTGGTATTGTCAAATGGGCCCATCAGTGACTGCACTACCTGAGGAAACTCAAACAGGCCTCACTTCCCATCAACATCCTCAGGATTTTGTACAGGGGCACGGTGGAGTCTGTACTCATGTACTGCATTAACATGTGGTATTTCAACTGCAACTGCGCAGACATGAAGGCTCTGAAGAGGGTAATGAAGGGAGCAGAGAGGATCATTGGCGTCTCCCTACCCTCTGTACAAAAACTGTTCCAGCGCCGCTGCCTGAAAAAAACACTGAGCATTGCAAAGGACACACTGCACCCCCTCCACTCACACATGGATCTCCTGCCATCAGGCAAAAGATACCACAGCATCAAAGTGGGCGGGCGGGCGTGGTGCGGGCGGGATTGAAAGTGCGATGACAGCGTCCGGCCTTTACCCCGCCCATCACCTTATCTGATTCTTCCGATCGGCAGAGCATTTTCAGAAGGGGGGGGGGGGTGGGAGTGCAGCTGTGGGCTTCTGACTCTCTGGAGTGCGCAGGGGATGGAAGGGGCGCGCCGGCGGGCGGGGCTTCACGAGCTGCGCCAGCTGTGAGGTCAGCGGAACTTACGCCTTATCTCTTCTCCCGATTGGCAGAGCATTTATCCCGCCCGCCCGTCGCCTTATCTCTGCTCCTGATCGGCAGAGCATTTTGAGAACGGGCGGGCGATTCCAGCTGCGGGAGGCGCAGCGTGAGCGTAGTTGGAGGGGGAGGATGAGAGCTGGGCTGCCAAATAAAGAGAGAAGCGGCTTGGATTTGTCGGCAAGTGGGATTGTGACGTCAGCAGCTCGTGAGTCCCATTTAGATTTTAAAATGAGTGAGTGGAGGAGGGGGAAGGATTTTTTTTAATATGTCTAAATGTAATGAGGAGTGCATTAGTGAATGTAAAAGTGTACCGTCTAGTGAAATGGAAAAAATCACGGGATTTTTGCGTGTGGTTTTGGCGGACCAAGGAATCAAAGGCCAAAATTCTTATGTGAAAATCGAATGTGACATACACCCACAAACACACAGAGTTTTAAAAGTATATAGATAGATAGATATGATAGATAGATAGATGCTCTGATATTCCCTGGGAAACGTCTTCTCATTTTGCACTGTACAACTGCTGCTTTGCAAGATGACAATAAAGGTTGATTTGATTTGATGTCCAACACACGTCTCCCTGGACAGATCCTGTACTCTCAAGTGAAGGAAGGTCGGCGATCCCCCGGCAGGCCAAAGAAAAGCTTAGAAGACAACATCAAGAACAGTTTGAAGAAATTCCACATCACATCTAGGAACTGGGACCAATTTGCGACAGGCAACGACAGGCGCTCCTGGAGGAAATCCATGCTGGAAGGAGCAGCACGTCATGTAACGGAGCTACTCCGTGTCACAGAGTCAAACAACAGCACCAATAGGAAGGAGGGAGGGAGGGAGAGAGGGGGAGAGAGAGTGAGAGAGGGAGAAGGTGGCCCCAACAACTACCAACCACCGCCAGTCTCCACTGCCCACGCAGCAGCAAGGTGTGTGGATCGTGGATCTGCATCTGCAGACCCACAAGTAGACGACCCTATGGAGAGGAGAGGACAGTCATACTCGTTTCGAGTGACCGCCGATGATGATGATGATACATAAAGGAATAGCATATAGTGCAAGGTAAAGCCAGCAAAGTCGGATCGAGGATAGTCCACGGGCCACCAAAGTGGTAGGTAGTTCAGCATGGTTCTCTCGTTGTGGTAGGGTGATTCAGTGCATCCATGTGCCTGTCTAAAAGCCTTAAACACTATTGTATCAACCCCCACCACCATCCATGCAATGCATTCCAGCCCCCAACCACCGTGCAAAAAAAAACATGCCCTGCACATTCTCTATTAAACATTCCCACTCTCACCTTAAAGCTGTGCACTCTAGTGTTGGGCATTTCCACCTTGGGGGAAAAAAGGTTCTGACTACCTACCTTATCTATGGCTCTCATACATTTACTTACTTCCATCAAGTCTCCCCTCAACTTCTGACATCCTAGAAAAACCAATCAAAGTCTATCCAGCCTCTTCCTGTAACTGAAACCCTCTAATCCAGGCACCATTCTGATAAATCTGCTCTGCACGCTCTCCAAAGCCTTGACATCTTTCTTGTATCGGGGCGACACGAATTGCACACAATACGCCAAATGCAGCCTAACCAAAGCCCTATAGTGCTGCATCATAACTTCCTGACTAATATTCAATGCCCCTAGTGATGAAGGCAGGCATACCATATGCCTTATCAACATATCTCTGTGCTGCCACCTTCATTGAGCTATGAACTTGGACTGAAAAATTACTCTGCACATCAATGTTGGCAAGGGTCTTGCCATTAACTGTATTAATGCTCCCTGACATTCAGGTGGGGCATAGGGGAAAGGAAAGGGAGAAGAGGTTATTTCCTAAAATTAGAGAATTCAGTGTTCATACCGTGGAGTTGTAAGGTACCCAAGTGGAATGTAATTTATCTTGCTAGTTCTTGCAGCATGTGGTGCTTCATACATTCCAATGGGAGGACTCCATAGTTTTAGTTTTGAAGAGATCTAAAATAGGGATACCTAAATAAAGTGAATGACAGATTGGTGTTATTCTGTCATCCAAATGGTGGAAGCTTCATTTTTTCAGCTTCACTATTCAATACCCGTTATTAATGTTGATGAAAATAGAAAGAGAACCAAGCTCAATATGGAAAGGAAACATACACATGCAATCATATTCTTAAAATGGACCATGTGCTTCAGTATGTTATATATTTAGGCAGCATATTTCTCCATTTACTGCAGTGATATACGAATTTAGACAGTATCTGAATGTGCCTAGATTAACTTGAGGCTAACATCGTTAAGTGGATGTGTCAGAGTGTACTCAATTTCTAAAAAAAATGTTTACAGAACCTAAGTAATGAACTCTAGATTACAGACTCCAATTCAATTTGTTTTAAAAAAGTTGGCAAATCTAATTATATTTTAAACATGCATGAAAAAAGGTATTTGCCACCTGCAACATCACAGAAGTCTCTCGGTCAAATACTTGCATACTAAAAAAAAACTGTATCAAGTATATCTATGCTGTAAAACAAGTTTATCTGGCTATATTTGGGGATACAATTCAACATAATTAACTTATCTTAAATGTAATGTAACAAAGATGAGTCTGAAGAAGGGTCTCGACCCGAAACGTCGCCTATCTCCTTCGCTCCTTAGATGCTGCTGCACCCGCTGAGTTTCTCCAGCTTTTTGTGTAACCCTAGATTATTCACTTGTGGTTCATGTTTCATGTATTAAAACACAGGTGCAGAATAATTTAAATTATAAATGTAATAATTCCACCTTACACAAAAGACCGTTTAAGCAATCTAAACGTAATTCTTAAATGACCAGAGACAGAGATAACCTTGTGGTCAGACGCAGTCGCTTTTCTTTTTAAATCCTTGAATATGTTAAATGCAATGAACATCCCAATAATCAGATTAATCCTGTTAATATAATCAAATTATTTCTCCGCAACAGAACAGATTAATTAAATTATGAAAATATAGGTCATAAGGGATAGGAGTAAAATTAGGCCATTCGGCCGATGAAGTCTACTCTGCCATTCAATCATGGCTGATCTATCTCTCCCTCCTAACCCCATTCTCCTGCCTTCTCCCCATAACCTCTGACACCTGTACCAATCAAGAATCTATCTTTGCCTTAAAAATATCCACTGACTTAGACAATAGGTGCAGGGGTAGGCCATTTGGCCCTTCAAGCCAGCACCACCATTCAATGTGATCATGGCTGATCATCCACAATCAGTACCACAATCAGACTTGGCCTCCATTGGCTTCTGTGGCGAAGAATTCCAGATTCACCACCTTCTGACTAATCTCCTTCACCCTCTCCTCACTTCCTTCCTAAAATAACGTCTTTTAATTCTGAGGCTATGACCTCTAGTCCACTGGTGGAAACATGCTCTCCATCTACTCTATCTAAGCCTTTCACTATTCTGTCTGTTTCAAATGAGGTCCCCCCTCATTCTTCTAAACTCCAGCGAGTACAGGCCCAGTGACGACAAAAATGCATAGAAGAAACATAGAAAATAGGTGCAGGAGTAGGCCATTCGGCCCTTCAAGCCTGCACCGCCATTCAATATGATCATGGCTGATCATCCAACTCAGTATCCTCTACCTGCCTTCTCTCCATACCCCCTGATCCCCTTAGCCACAAGGGCCACATCTAACTCCCTCTTAAATATAGCCAATGAACTGGCCTCAACCACCCTCTGTGGCAGAGAATTCCACAGATTCACCACTCTGTGTGAAAAATTATTTTCTCATCTCGGTCCTAAAGGACTTCCCCCTTATCCTTAAACTGTGACCCCTTGTTCTGGAGTTCCCCATCAGGAACAATCTTCCTGCATCTAGCCTGTCCAACCCCTTAAGAATTTTGTAAGTCTCTATAAGTACATGCTGAGTCTATCCAGTCTTTCTTCATATGGAAGTCCTGCCAACCCAGGAATCAGTCTGGTGAACCTTCTCTGTACTCCCTCTATGGCAAGAATGTCTTTCCTCAGATTAGGAGACCAAAACTGTACGCAATACTCCAGGTGTGGCCTCACCAAGACCCTGTACAACTGCAGTAGAACATCCCTGCTCTTGTACTCAAATCCTTTTGCTATGAATGCCAACATACCATTTGCTTTCTTCACAGCCTGTTGCACCTGCATGCCTACTTTCAATGACTGGTGTCACATGACACCCAGGTCTCGTTGCATCTCCCCTTTTCCTAATCGGCCACCATTCAGATAATAGTTTACCCTCCTGTTTTTGCCACCAAAGTGGATAGCCTCACATTTATCCACATTATACTGCATCTGCCATGCATTTGCCCACTAACCCAACCTATCCAAGTCACCTTGCAGCCTCCTAGCATCCTCCTCACAGCTAACACTGCCCCCCAGCTTCGTGTCATCCGCAAACTTGGAGATGTTGCATTCAATTCCCTCATCCAGATCATTAATATATATTGTGAAGAGCTGGGGTCCCAGCACTGAGCCTTGCTGCACCACACTAATCACTGCCTGCCATTCTGAAAATGACCCGTTTACTCCTACTCTTGGCTTCCTGTCTGCCAGCCAGTTCTCTATCCACATCAATACTGAACCCCCAATACCGAGTGCTTTAAGTTTGTATACTAATCTCTTATGCGGGACCTTGTCGAAAGCCTTCTGAAAGTCCAGATATAACACATCCACAGGTTCTCCCTTATCCACTCTACTAGTTACATCCTCGAAAAATTCTATAAGATTCGTCAGACATGATTTACCTTTCATAAATCCATGCTGACTTTGTCCAATATTTCACCACTTTCCAAATGTGCTGCTATCCCATCTTTAATAACTGACTCTAGCATCATAGGTTAAACTCATTCCTGGGATCATTCTTGTAAACCTCCTCTGGGCCCTCTCCAGAGCCAGCACATCTTTCCTCAGATATGGTGCCCAAAATTGCTTACAATATTCCAAATGTGACCTTACCAGCGCCTTATAGAGCCTTAATATTTCATCCCTGTTTTTGTATACAAGCCATCTTGAAATAAATACTAACTGAATTTGCTTTCTTTACTACCCATTCAACTTACAGATTAACTTTTTAGGAATCCTGCACCAGCACTCCCAAGTCCCTTTGAACCTCCGATTTCTGGATTCTGTCCTTTCCGGATTCTCACTCCATTTAGAAAATAGTTTATGCCTTTATTCCTACCACCAAAACGCACGATTACACTTTTCTACACTATATTTCATCTGCCACCTCTCTGCCCGCTCTCCCAGAATGTCAAAATCCTTCTGCGGAGTCCCTGTTTTCTGTACACTACCTGCTCCTCCAACTATTTTCGTATCACCCGCAAACTTTGCTGCAAAGCCTCCAATCCCCTAGTCCAAATCATTAATATACAACGTGAAGAGTAGTGACCCCAGCACCGACCCTTGCGAAACTCCACTAGACACTGACAGCCAACCAGAAATTGCCCCCTTTATTGCCACACTCTTTGGCTTCTGCCATCCAGCCAACCTGCTATCTGTACTAGTATCTGCCCCTTGATACAGTGTGCTCTCATCTTCCTTAGCAGCCTAGTGTGTCACACCTTAATCAAATTCGATATACATTTATTGTCACATGCACCAATTAAGGTACAGTGATATTTGAGTTACCATGCAGTCATACAATTAAAAGAACACAACACAATTAAAATAATGGTAGAACTTAACATAAACATCCACCACAGTGATCACTGTGATGGAAGACAATAAAGTTCACTCAGTCTTCCTCCTTTTTGTTCACCCGTGTTTGGGGTCTTGACCCTCCGCAGTCAAAGGCTTTCTGAAAATCTAAGTAAGCAACATCTACTGACTCTCCTTTGTCTGTCCTGCTATTTACTTCTTTAAAGAATTCCAGCAAATTTAACAAATATAAAAAGACTTGTGTTTATTAAAAAAGCAGTTTCAATGATGCTAAACAAAACCACCATGACACATATTTAGACAGTTTATCAGCCAACTGTGTGATTTAAATTAAATTAATTTATAGGTTTGGAAATATTTACTTAGTAATTTATATGGTCCCATGATGTCTTGATATTCTTACGGCACAAATCTGCTTACAAAGGTGATGTGCTACAAAAAATAATACTTGATGCACACACAAATTTTAGAACTATATATTCACAAATGCAGTGTAAAAGCTGGAACATCAGACTTGTGCAGCTGAATAAACTGACCTTTTTTTTACTCTGCATTTTGACAATTCCAACGGTCAGGCTCAAGCAGATGCAATGGTTAGGGGACAAGATGCTGACTCCAAAGGTTACAGAATATTACTTTATCTTTGAATCAATGCTTCGAAGTCAGTTTTGCAGGAACTGCCTTTTATTCAGCACCTCTTTAAGAACTCAATCTATAATTGTGTCACTAAAAAGTGACAAAATCCAACGCTTAAAAGTTAAAAATACTAAACTTTAAATGCTACACAAATTGAGATATTGCAGACTTTAAAAAAATTGCAACAAATTTTAAACCAGTAAACAACCTGAATGTACAATACCACATTGAAAGGCATTTGCACTGCACTTTGTTCATTACAAGATAAACTTGTGACCAAACTGCAAAACCATTTTCACTGAACATATTGCTGGTGTACATTTTATTACTGCAGATCTTTTATCCCATGGTTTAATATGTACATATATAAAAAAGTAGAAAAGTGACACAGATTTAGATTCTGAAACTGCACGCCTAAATTAGATAAGAAAACTGTTATCACCGAGCAAATCCTCGATGGGCAGCGCCCCCTCGTCCTCTGAATCCTCTCTCTCCTCTAAAATTCCCTCTGTTTCTTTCCCTGCCTCTATCTCCACGTCCTGCTGAAGGGCCACCTCTTCCTCCACCTCTGGACGCTCCACCTCCTCGATCAGATTTAGATTTTGGAGGGGGTGATTTTGGACGAAGTCTCTCAATCTCTTCTGTACAACCAGTCAGATGTACATTTGTTCCAGTGAAGTAGGAGCTGTAGGTTTCAGCGTTGAAGTTACTGTTTGTAAGACTAGGTCCCACAGTTAACCATCCTATTGAAAGGTAAAATAAATAGACACAGAAGCAATTAAAACATTTCAAAAGGTAGAAGCAGCTGTAAATATTGAAGTGAAATAATACGTTTTTTATATAATAAATTTAGAATGGTAAGGAAAGCAGTTAATTTACTTTAATCATAAGCTCAAAATACTATTATCTCCCTCCATTAGTAATTATTAGTCAAATTTCTCAATTTTGTAGTAGTTCAGAATAATGGGCATCTCAAAAGCATATAAACACACAAAAACTAAGCAGTTTAATCTATCCAAGGACCCCAACAGTCTTTTCATGTGAGGCAGAGGTTCACTTGCACCTCCTCCCTATAGGTCCTGGGCCTCCTCCACTGACAGAGTGAGGCCCAGTGAAAATTCGCATATTTCGCATGGGCACATTACAACCCAGCGGTATGAATGTTGACCTCTAACTTCAAGTAACCCTTGCTTTCCCTCTCTCCTGGTTATCAGAGCAATCCAGCAATCACCCTGATTAAATGTTATCTCCGTTTGCTTCGTAATCACCTTCTGCTGGTTAACAATGATCTTTTGGGCCTTCTTTGGAAAGTTATCCAAAATGTCACACGTTACCAAATGGCATCACATAAAGTAATACATCAAAAAATTATTGTAAGAGATTAATCTTATCTATGTTACTAAAAGTTTGATCTTGACCATTTCCTGTTGTTCTGCATATTGATTTTAGAATATTACAGCTGCGATTTTTGGCCATCTTACTCAGAGTCCCCCTCCGCTGTGCATGACAAGAGGATTTTTCCCATCGATGAAAAATAAGAGTTATTAGTGTTTAAAAAATGTTGAGATTCTCTCTCCGGGAGGCCATGCTTCTTGCGGAGAGACTATAAAACCCGGAAGTGTTGAGTGTCTCAGTCAATCTCTGCAAGATGGGGGAGCGAGAAGGTCATGTCTCTCAGTCGGAGCTGTGAATAACACTGAACACATGTCTACTAAACTGAGTGGTTTTACTGACCTGTCAGTGGTCTTAATATGGTTTGAAAATATAGTTTGGAAATGCTAAAGCTGTGTTGCCTTTCGTTTGGAAATGCTAAAGCTGCTTTGGTTTGGAAATGCTAAAGCTGTGTTGCCTACTTAAAGTTGCCTTGCCTAATTAAAGTCGCCCTGTCATCTATATAATTAAAAGTCTAATCTTGACCACTACCTGTCTGCGCTTTATATTGATTTTAGAATAAACACTATCACATATGGCTGTGATTTTTGGCCATCTTACTCAGAGTCCCCCTTTGCTCGTCAGCTGCCGAGGGTTTTTCCAATTGATGAAAAACAAAAGAGTTATTAGTGTTTAAAAAATGTTGAGATTCTCTCTCCTGTCAATCACGCCATGAAGGCCACGCCCCTTCCGGTGGCAGGGGGAGAATGTAAAAGCCCAGAAGTATGGGAGTGGTTCAGTCTCTGCAAGATGGAGGGAGAGGTCACGACTCACTGTCTTTAGTGGCCTTGCACCCTGCTTGAAATGGTATGAAACTGCACTTGAATTTGGTGGCCTTGCACCCTGCTTTAAATGGAATTTCAAGGATTAGCCGCGAGTCAACTGCCATCCCACTAGCCATGAGTGAGTGAGCTGCCAGCACAACAGGCTTGAGTGACTGAGCCGCCAGCCCAAGAATCCATTCGGCCCAATGTCCACTCTAGCCCTCTGGAAATCAGTCCCTTCAGCCCACAACACCCATACTAGCGCTCCAAAAAGCCCCCCCCCCCCCCCCCACTGGCCACCAATATTGGAATTGGTGGAGAGGCGGAATATTGCGTTGGGGGACCAGCCCTCACGTGTGATGCTGGGACCCAACGGGTCCGACCTAGTCCAGTTAATTGCTATTTTCCTACCCACAGAACTATAATGCATGTCTGCTAAAGATATGAACATTCTAGCTTTTTAAAATTCATAGTTTGTAAGGGCCATTCTTTCGAAACTTAACCAAATGTCACACAGCTAATCAAATGGCATCACATAAAGTAATACATTAAAACAATTGTAAGAAATTAATCTTATTCATTACTATTTTCCTACCTACATAATTATAATGCATGTCTGCTAAAGATATGAACATTCTAACTTTTTAAAATTCACAAGTTTGTAAGATAAAACTGAGTTATGAAAAAAATACTTGTGTGAGGCCACACACGTGACCAGTCATATTTGACCTCTGACCATAACAAACATTGTCAGAATATAAATATTTCACTTGATAAACCGACAATATAAATCATATATACAGTACATGAAATGTACAGTACAAAAAATGAATCATATAAAACAATATACCTGTATACTTTCAGAATAAGAAGGGATATATTTCACACATTTTCATGACTAAGAATGGGCTAATTCTACATTTTCTTTGATCAGCATCTCCTTTGACGTCTCATTTTCACACCTAATCCTTCCTTATCTCTGTATCTCCCTCTCCCGATTCTCAGTTTGAAGGGTCTCGACCCAAAACGTCACCCATACCTTCTATCCATAGATGGTGCCTGTCCCGCCGAGTTGTTCCAGAATTTTGTCTATCTTCAGTGCATTAAGGGCCTGTTCCACTTGCCGATTTATTCGCCAACTGCCGGCGTCATATCAGGGTCGGCAAAAGATTTTGAACATTTCAAAATCCAGCGGCGAGAACAAAAATGTTGCGACACTTGAGGAACACCGTGCGTCAATATGTCTTCACGCCGTGACCTGATATGTCAGTCAATTATGCCGGTAGTCGCCGAAAAAAATCGCCATGTGGGACAGGCCCTTTATGTCTTGTTATGTCTGACTTTGTGATACATGGCGAATACTATCATGACCTTCAAGAGAGATTGATTATATCTCATTACAATTTAGCAGGCAGAGTATGTAGTCAGCTATGTGCGAGCACATTATTTTATGGATTCTTGAGTTCTTTTAAATATTATATTAGCAAAGATAAATAATACATTAAAAAAGCACAGCTTTGTGGCCTATAGATTCTTATGCAAGTGGACATATTGTATGCAGTGTGCCTCCTGGGTAAAGCTGGTGTACACGGGATCAGTTAACTCTCCCACTACACTCAGGCTGAGTCCATAAGCACAGACCTTATTTGGAAGTTGCACTTCACGACTAGATCAGATGCAGCAGTTTTTTTTGTTTGCATAATATTCAGTGCACATAAAACAAAGTATTTTGCTAAAGACAATCAGAGCTCTAGCAAGCAAACTTTTGGCTTCTCTACAAGAAGACATCAGGGGCATTTTGATGAGAATAACTACAGTGCCCTCCATATTGTTTGGGACAAAGACCCATCATTTGTTTATTTACCTTTGCACTCCACAATTTGAGATTTGTAATTGAAAAAAATCACGTGTGGTCAAAGTGCGCATGGTCAGATTTTATTAAAGGCCATTTTTAAATACTTTGATTTCACCATGTAGAAATTACAGCTGTATATATACATAGTCCACCCCATTTCAGTTAGAGGTTATAATGTTTGGGATAAATGGCTTCACAGGCGTTTGTAATTGCTCAGGTGTGTTTAAATGCCTCCTTAATGCAGGTATAAGAGAGCTCTCAGCACCTAGTCTTTCCATCAGCTTTGGTAGCTTTCATAACTGTTTATCAATATGAGGAACAAAGTCGTGCCAATGAAAGTCAACGAAACCACTATGAGACTGAGAAACAAGAATAAAACTGTTAAGAAACAACAGCCAAACCTTAGGCTTACCAAAATCAACTGTTTGGAACATCATTAAGAAGAAAGAGAGCACTGGTGGCTTACTAATCGCAAAGGGACTGGCAGACTAAGTAAGACCTCCACAGTTGATGGCAGATGAATTCTCTCTATAATAAAGAAAAATCCCTAAACACCTGTCCGACAGATCAGAAACAATCTTCATGAGTCAGGTGTGGATTTGTCAATGACTACTGTCCGCAGAAGAATTCATGAACAGAAATACAAAGGCTACACTGCAAGATCCAAACCACTGGTTAGCTGCAAAAATAGGATGACTAGGTTATAGTTTGCCAAGATGTGATTAAAAGTGCAACCACAGTTGTGGACAGATGAGACGAAGATTAACATATCAGAGTGGTGGCAAGTGCAAAGTATGGAGGAGAGAAGGAACTGCCCAAGATCCAAAGCAGACCACCTCATCTGTGAAACACGGTGGTGGGGGTGTTATGGCCTGGGCATGTATGGCTGCTGAAGGTACTGGCTCACTTATCTTCATTGATGATACATCTGCTGATGGTAGTAGCATAATGAATTCTGATGTGTACAGACACATCCTATTTGTTCAAGTTCAAACAAATGCCTCCAAAACTCATTGGCCGGAGGTTCATTCTACAGCAAGAAAATGATCACAAACATACTTCTAAAGCAACAAACGCGTTTTTCAAAGCTGAAAATTTGTAAATTCTTGAGGGCCAAGTCAACCACCTGATCTGAACCCATTTGAGTATGCCTTTCATATGCTGAAGAGAAAACTGAAGGGAACTAGCCCCCAAAACAAGCATAAGCCAAAGATGGCTGCAATTACAGGCCTGGCAGAGCATCACCAGAGAAGACACTCAGCAACTGGTGGTCCATGAATCAGACTTCAAACAGTCATTGCATGCAAAGGATATGCACCAAAATACCAAACATGACTACTTTCATTTACCTGACATTGCTGTGTTCCAAACATTATGGTGCCCTGAAATTGGGGGGGGGGGGGGGGGGGGGCTATGTATAAACACTGCTGTAATTTCTACATGGTGCAACCAAATGGCCTTTATTAAAAAATGGCCTTTAATAAAATCTGCCAATGTGTACTTTGACCAGATGTGATTTTTTTCTATTACAAATCTCACATTGTGGAGTACAGAGGCAAATAAATAAATGATGGGTCTTTGTCCCAAACAATGCAAAAGAAACAAGTCTCCAGGCATCTGAAGGATCTAAGCCAATAGAAACTCCCAACCTAAAGAACAAATGTCAGAAAGAGATTAGGAGGTCTAGCAACTCGATGATAATCATAATATGCACTTTTCAGAGGCAGCAAGACTATCTATGTCAAACATTGAAGAACCATTCTACCCTAGCTGATGAGGCCAGATGTCAAATGAAAACCAACAAAACCAGAGGCAGATGGTTGCAGAGGTTCCAAAAATTAATGGAGAATTCACAACCTCATTTGGATAGAGAAGGTTCAACCAGGGGATTTAGGAGTTACGGTAACTGTGACTTATCTTCAAGAGGCATGGCTACAGATGGGTCTCCATGCTGGTGTAATACGGCGGGTTCTCCTTAACTGAGTTGTCACAGTGGTGGAGAGCTACATCACAGATCACACTGGGGATTCTCAAAAAGTTTGGATGCCATCACACACCACTGTGAGCAATATTGCTGATAAAAAGTCTAATCTCAACAGTGCACAATTTTGAACAAAGTCTTAGCAAATTTATCCCGTCTATTATTACATTTTGTTAATGACATGTATGAAATGTTATTCTACAACATTTCATAGAAGTCAATAACAAAATGTAATAATTTTCAACATATATAGGAATATATATTTTTAAAGCCAGGATATATTAAACCATGAGACATATGAGACTGCAGGTGCTGAAATCTGGAGCAACAAATAAGCAGTTGGAGGAACATAACGGGAAGGCAGCATCTGTGGAGGCTAATGGATGATACACAGTTCAAGTTGATCCCTACATCAGGGCATATTCTGATGCAGGATCTCAACCCAAAATATTGACCATAAATTAAGCCATTGCTATAACAAATGACTGGAATAAAACTGTTCAATAAAAAACATTATTTACCATAAACATTGAATATTCTAAAAAAATGTTTAACCAAAACATCTCTGTTAATGCAATATTTTGTATTTATTACATAATTGTAGAAAACAACATTTAACATTTGAAAGTCAATTGCAGCATGCATTAACCGAGATCAAATTCATTGAATCCCTATTAGGTAAAAAGCGTTAATTAAACGATCAATTAACTAATTAACTATCTATCTATCTATAAAACTCTCATCTTGTTTCTATCTCTCTCTCTCAAACATTCTCATCTATCTATCTATCTATCTATCTATCTATCTATCTATCTATCTATCTATCTATCTATCTATCTATCTATCTATCCATCTATCCATCTATCCATCTATCTGCGTATTCATATTATCCTGGAACTACGCTAAAACGATACACGATAGCGCTAACATTTTTGCACCACCTTACTCACCATTGTTCCGTGGCGGTCTGTGTCAAGTTTTGTTCAGATTGATGTTATATTTCCGAGTTATTCATAATTTTTAAACTATAGTGATTCAAATTTAAGACAAATTTAGCAGCTAAAATCCTTGCTGGCCCAACTTGCAACAGTTGCAAATCAAGGAACACTCAGTCCTTCCAGCAAGTTTTTAAGCAAGTATCTATATTCCTGGCAGCATGGAGGGAGGGTGCATTTTTTTCAATATGTTAATGTCAGAGTACACTGAATTCTAAATAAGTCGAAATGAGCAGGCTTACTTGCATTGGGGGAACGGGTTGTGTTGGGGAAACGGAGGCGAGTGCTGCAATATTGCCTTGGGGGACCAGGCCTCCAGTTTGTGGAAATGGGCGAGTGGTGGAATATTGCTTTGGGGAATGGGATACATTGGGGGACCAGGCCTCCGGTGGGGGCTAAGGGTGAGTGATGGAACATTGTGATGGGGAACCAGGCCTCCCATGTGAAAAGGGCCCAATGGGTCCCAGTTGGTCTAGTATACATATATTACTAAAACTCATCTTGTTTGTTTCTATATCTATCTATGCGCGCGTATGTATGTGATCCCAGAACAATGCCAAAACGGTTAATGATAGCTAGCACTAAAAATGTTTGTACCACCTTACTCACAATTGTCCTGTGGTGGTTTGTGTCAAGTTTCGTTCAGATTGATGTTATATTTCACAAGTTATTGACAATTAAAACTTTACAAAACCGACTTTGAGAACAATAACTTGACAGATGCTGTGGCAGTTGCTGGCAGATTCTGGCCGTTTGCGGCTATGACTTCACAATGGAATCTCATTTACAGAAGCTGCCAGTGAACAATGCTCCACCCGACAATTACATCACAATGGGATCTCATTTACATAGGCTGCCAATCAACAGTATACAAATGTGGGAGATTGCAACCTTCATATGGTCCGCCTTTTTCGACGAATGCAATCAACGCGGCATGCACAATCAAATAAAAACAAATAGAACAAGTTGTCCTACAACTTTAGGCTGTGCACACCATATGCAAGAAGAACAGTATTGCACAGTGCAATGTGAGATTTGTTACATTGTTGTAAGGAGAGGGAGTGGGAGCGAGGATAAGAAGAAATGTCATTTAAACATTGTGTTTAATGGGGGAATGCGATCGGGAAGAGTTGAGGGTGGGAGTGCCTGATTATAGGGAAAAGGAGAGGGATAGGTGAGGGAGGGAGTGGAGAAGGGGCGGAGGAGAGGGGAGAGAAGAGGGAGGGTGATAGGAGAGAAGAGGGAGGGTGAGGTAGTGTATGAGCCGCGCCTGCACAGTTGGGGGCTATGGGTGAGTGGTGGAATATTGCGTTGGGGGAACGGGCTGCGTTGGGGAAACGGATTGCGTTGGGGGAAACGGGCGAGTGGTGGGATATTGCATTGGGGGACGGGGCTCAACGTGTCAGGGGGGTAGGGAAGAGAGAGGGGTTATGGAGGGTGGGAGGGAGTGTCTGAGGGTAGGGAGTGACTGCGGGTAGTAGAAAGGAGTCAGGGAGGGAGAAGTGAGGGAGGGAGTGAAGGAGGAGAGAAGAGGAGGGAGCGGGAGTGTTGGGGGTTGAGGGCAAATGAGCTGCGCCTGCACAGTTGGGGGCTATGGATGAGTGGCGGAAGGGTTACGTTGGAAGAATGGGTGAGTGGTGGAATACAGTGTTGGGGGAACGGGGCCCAACTGGTCCCACTTGGGCTAGTATATATAATACTAAAACTCTCATCTTGTTTGTGATCCTGTCTGCATGTCTGTCTGCCCAAGTGGACCTGGAGCTACGCCAAAACGGTACACAATAGCACTACAATTTGTGGTCTACCTTACTCACGATTGTCCTGTGATGTTTTTTTTTAAATCAAGTTTCATTCAGATTGATGTTATATTTTACACGTTATTCACATTTTCAACTTTACAAATTTAACTTTTCACTTAACTTTTCAGTGTAAAAAATCAAATTCCAATAGCTGCCCTTGGCAGTTACAATGTTGCAAATTACAGGACACTGAGTCCTCTCATTTGAAACATTGTAACAGGCAGGGGCAGGACAAGGGAATCGGAATTTTTTAAAGTTTAAAATGAGGGAGAGTGAAGAGGTGGGTAGTTGGGGGCTATGGGTGAGTTGTGGAATATTGTGTTGGGGAACGGGTTGCGTTGGGGGACCAGGCCTCCCATGGGGGCTATGGGTTAGTGGTAAAATATTGCGTTGGGGGAACGGGTTTCATTGGGAGACCAGGCCTTCCATGTGACAGGGACCCAATAGTATACTACTAGAATAAGTGGAACCAGTTGGGTGGCTAGTGGGGGGGGGGGGGGGGGGGGGCTTTCTGGAGTGCTAGTATGGGTGTTGTGGGCTGAAAGGGCTGAAAGGACTGGTGTCCAGAGGGCCAGTACGGACAATGTGGGCCAAATGGATTCTTGGGGTGGCAGCTCAGTCAATCAAGGCATTTAAAAACTGCATGGATGAACTACAACAATTGTTCATCCTAGTATAGCAAAAGAATACATCAGGGAAGGTAGTGCATCCATGGATAACAAGGGAAATCAGCGATAGTGTCAAAGCAAAAGATGAAGCGTACAAATTAGCCAGAGAAAGCAGCCTACCAGAGGACTGGGAGAAATTCAGAGTCCAACAGAGGAGAACAAAGGGCTTAATTAGGAAAGGGAAAATGGATTATGAAAGAAAACTGGCAGGGAACATAAAAACTGACTGCAAAAGTTGTTATCGATATGTGAAGAGAAAAAGATTAGTTAAAACAAATGTAGGTCCCTTGCAGTCAGAAACAGGTGAATTGATCATGGGGAACAAGGACATGGCAGACCAATTGAATAACTACTTTGGGTCTGTCTTCACTTAGGAAGACATAAATAATCTTCCGTACATAGAAGGGGATCGCTGGTCAAATGAGATGGAGGAACTGAGTGAAATCCAGGTTAGCCGGAAAGTGGTGTTAGGTAAATTGAATGGATTAAAGGCCGATAAATCCCCAGGGCAAGATAGGCGGCATCCCAGGGTACTTAAGGAAGTAGCCCCAGAAATAATGGATGACTTAGTGATCATTTTTCTAAACTCGTTAAGATTCTGGAGTAGTTCCTGAGGATTGGAGGGTAGCTAATGTAACCACACTTTTTAAAAAGGGAGGGAGAGAGAAAACGGGGAATTACAGACCAGTTAGTCTAACATTGGTAGTGGAGAAACTGCTAGAGTCAGTTATTAAAGATGGGATAGCAACGCATTTGGAGTGGTGAAATCATTGGACAAAGTCAGCATGGATTTACAAAAGGTAAATCATGTCTGACGAATCTTATTGAATTTTTTGAGGATATAACTAGTAGAGTGGATAAGGGAGAACCAGTGGATGTGTTATATCTGGACTTTCAGAAGGCTTTTGACAAGGTCCCTCACAAGTGATTAGTATACAAACTTAAAGCACACGGTATTGGGGGTTCAGTATTGATGTGGATAGAGAACTGGCTGGAGACAGGAAGCAAAGAGTATGAGTGAACAGGACCTTTTCAGGATGGCAGGCAGTGACCAGTGGGGTGCCGCAAGGCTCACTGCTGGGACCCCAGCCATTTACAATATATATTAATGATTTGGATGAGGGAATTGAATGCAACATCTCGAAGTTTTGCAGATGACACGAAGCTGGGGGGCAGTGTTAGCTGTGAGGAGGATGCCAGGAGGCTGCAAGGTAACTTGGATAGGCTGGGTGAGTGGGCAAATGCATGTCAGATGCAGTATAATGTGGATAAATGTGAGGTTATCCGCTTTGGTGGCAAAAACAGGAAAGTAGACTATTATTTGAATGGTGGCCGATTAGGAAAAGGGGAGATGCAACGAAGCCTGGGTGTCATGGTACACCAGTCATTGAAAGTAGGCATGCAGGTGCAGCAGGCAGTGAAGAAAGCGAATAGTATGTTAGCATTCATAGCAAAAGGATTTGAGTATAGGAGTAGGGAGGTTCTACTGCAGTTGTACAGGGTCTTGGTGAGACCACACCTGGAGTATTGCGTACAGTTTTGGTCTCCAAATCTGAGGAAAGACATTCTTGCGATAGAGGGAGCACAGAGAAGGTTCACCAGACTGATTCCTGGTATGTCAGGACTTTCATATGAAGAAAGACTGGATAGACTTGGCTTGTACGCGCTAGAATTTAGAAGATTGGGGGGGGGGGGGGGGGAAATCTTATAGAAACTTACAAAATCCTTAAGGGGTTGGACAGGCTAGATGCAGGACGATTGTTCCCGATGTTGGGGAAGTCTAGGACAAGGGGTCACAGTTTAAGGATAAGGGGGAAATCTTTTAGGACCGAGATGAGAAAAACATTTTTCACACAGAGAGTGTGAATCTCTGGAATTCTCTGCCACAAAAGGTAGTTGAGGCCAGTTCGTTGGCTATATTTAAGAGGGAGATAGATGTGGTCCTTGTGGGTAAAGGGATCTGGGGGTATGGGGAGAAGGCAGGTAAGGGATACTGGATTGGATGATCAGCCATGATCATATTGAATGGCGGTGCAGACGCGAAGGGCCGAATGGCATATTCCTGCACCTATATTCTATGTTTCTATGTGCTGGCAGCTCACTCACAACTGGCGGGCTGGCAGTTGACTAACGGCTATTCCTTGAAATTCCATTTCAAGCAGGGTGCAAGGCCACCAAATTCAAATGCAGTTTCCTTCCATTTGAAGCAGGGTGCAAGACCACCATATTCAAGTGCAGTTTCTTACCACTTCCAGCAGGGTGCAAGGCCACCAAATTCAATGCAGTTTCATACCACTTCAATCAGGGTGTAAGGCCGCCAAATTCAGGTGCAGTTTCCTACCATTTCCAGCAGGGTGCAAGGCCACCAAATTCAAATGCAGTTTCCTACCACTTCAAGCAGGGTGCAAGGCCACCAAATTCAAGTGCAGTTACATACCACTTCAGTCAGGGTGCAAAGCCACCAAATGCAAGTGCAGTTTCATGCCATTTCAAGCAGGGTGGAAGGCCACCAAATTCAACTGCAGTTTCATGCCACTTCAAGCAGAGTGCAAGGCCACCAAATTCAACTGCAGCTTCATACCACTTCAAGCAGGGTGAAACCATCATAAAACCACACAAAACACCACATAACCACTGACAGTTCAGTGGATATTCAGTGTGTTCATTTGATTCACAGCTCAGACAGAGTCGTGACCTCTCCCTCCCCCATCTTGCAGACTGAGCCATACCCAAACTTCTGGGTTATATAATCCCTCTTCCTTCGACCAGAAGGGGCGGGCCCTTCATGGCATGATTGACAGGAGAGAGGTTCTCAACATTTTTAAAACACTAATAACACCTTTATTTTTCCATTCATGGGAAGAATCCTCTGCACATGATGAGGGGACTGAGTAAGATGGCGAAAAATCACAGCCGTAAGTGGTAGCGTTTTACCTAAAATTAATATAAAGTGCAAACAGGAAGTTGTTAAGTTTAGACTTTTAATCATTTACCATTTCAAACCAACCACCACCAACCATTTGCTGTGCTTCATTTCAAACCAACCACCATTTGCTGTGCTTCATTTCAAACCAACCACCATTTGCTGTGCTTCATTTCAAACCAACCACCATTTGCTGTGCTTCATTTCAAACCAACCACCACCAACCATTTGCTGTGCTTTATCAAACCAAGCACATTTTCATTTTCAAATTATATTAAGGGCACTCAAGGTCAGTAAAACCACAATCACAGTTTAGTAGACATGTGTTCAGTGTTATTTGCAGCTCAGACTGAGAGACGTGATCCTCTCGCACCCTCATATTGCAAAGACTGACTGAGGCACTCAAAACATCTGGGTGTTATAGTCCCTCCGGAAGGGGCGTGGCCTTCAGGAGAGAGAACTCAACATTTTTTAAACACTAATAACACTTTTATTTTTCATCGATGGGAAAAATCCTCTTGTCCTGCGCAGCGGAGGGGGACTCTGAGTACGAAGGCCAAAAATCACAGCTGTTAGTGGCAGCGTTTCTTCTAAAATCAATATACAGAACAGGAAGTGGTCAAGATCAGACTTTTAGTAACATAGATTAAAAGTCTTGTCTTGTTTGTCTGTCTGTGAGATCAAGGAACTATGCCAAAACGGTACACAATAGCTTGACATTTTTTTGCAGGATCTTACTGTTTTTTCCCGTGGTCGTTAGTACCAAGTTTCTTCACATTTTATGTTATATTTCATGTTATTGATATTTAAAGTTAAAAAAAAGCCAACTTTGAAAATAACTGCCTGTATGTGGGAGATTTTTCTAGCAGCTTCCAGTGATTATGTCACAATGGCATCTCACAGTGGTCCAATCACAATGGTATCTCATTTACGAAAGCTGCAGGTAACATTCCAACAACCGAAAATGACATCACAATGTGATCTCTGCTGCCAATACAGAAGCTACGAGAGTTGACAATGGGGGATGGGAGGAGAAGAAATGTTAATTAAACATTGTCTTTAATGAGGGAGCGCGAAAGGGGAAAGGTGATAGAGGGAGTGACTGCCCCCACCACGTGGTAAGGATTGATTGCGTTGGGGGAATGGGTTATGTTGGGGGAACGGGTGAGTGGTGGAAACGGGTTGCGTTGGGGAAACGGGTGACTGGTATAATATGCATTGGGGAAATGCGGCCCAACAGGTCAGGTGGGTAGGGATGGAGAAGTGTTATGGAGGGTGGGAGGTGAGGGTAGAGAAGAGGGAGGGTGAAGGGGAGTGTTGGGGGATGAGGGGAGTCACGCCTGTGCAGTTGGGGGGGCTATGGGTGAGTGGTGGAATATTGCGTTGGGCGAACGGGTATGGTTGGGGGAACGGTTGATTGCGGGGGGGCGCCTGTCTCCAGGGTGAGCGTCGACGTCACGTTCATGGACCAGCCTTCCCATGTGACGCCGCCCTCCCCCACCCATGTTGGGGGATGGTGCCCAACGGTTCCTACGTGGTCCAGTATATATTACTAAAACTCTCATCTTGTTTGCGTGTCTGCGTGCCCATGTGATCCCGGAACTACGCCAAAATGATACACGATCGTGGTACAATTTTTGGACCACCTTATTCACAATTGTCCTGTGGTGTTTTGTTTTCAAGTTTCGTTCAGTTTGATGATATATTTTACACGTTATTCACATTTTGAACTTTTCACTCAAAGTGTAAAAAATTATAATGTTGTAAATTGCAGGACACCGAGTCCTCTCATTTGAAACATTGTAACGGCAGGGGTACGGCAAGGGAATTGAATTTATTTTTTGTTTAAAAAGAGGGAGTGTGAAGAGGAGGGGAGTTGCGGGCTACGGGTGAATGGTGGAATATTGCCTTGGGGGAACGGGTTTGCGTTGGGTGAACGGGTGAGTGGTGGAATATTGCGTTGGGGGACAGGTTGCGTTGAGGGTCCAGGCGTCCTGTAGAGGCTACGCGTGAGTGGTGTAATATTACTTTGGGGGAATGGGTTGCGTTGGGGGACCAGGCCTCCCGTGTCCCACTTGGTCTCGTTTCTATTAAATGATACATTAATGGTACAGATGTATATAACAGGAACAGACCCTTTAGCCTTTAAACATGATTTAAGGTTACATAATTGTTAGATTTACTTCAATCATAGCATTAATTCAGTTTCCTTAATTTGTTCAAGCTAAATTGAAATGTGTATTTCTTACGTGGGATATAAAATCCTAGATTTTAACATCAAACAATAATCAGCACAATCACAATTACATCAATGGTCCACTGGAATTGTTAACATCTGGTGCACCAAGATTACGTGCATTGCTAGGTTATTTTGTCGGACAATACATCAGTGTTTGTCTTCCTTTGTATGCTCCACTGCAAGCAGGAAGAAAATTGCAAACTGGAACAATACCTCATATTCCACCAGTGCAATCCACAACCCAATGGAATGCACATGTAAATTTCCTGTTTCAGGTAACTGACATGCTTGTGCCCCTCTCTCTCCTTTTGATCCACCCATTTCATTATTTCATTCACTGCCTTCTTTATAACTAATTCCTCAGCCTCCGATTGCTCAGTTTCTTTCCTCTCTATCTGCTCATCACCCACTCACTGAGTAGTAATTTGACTCAGTAAAAATCTATAGTCATGCAAGGTCAACCTTTGATTTGACTGTTATTTTACCTTTTCATATTTACGTCAAACGCAAATGCAGTTCTAACGACTGGATTACGTTATCTTAGTTGCCACATAGGAATAGAATAGTTAGTTTAGGCATTGAATTATCAATGTGCCCAGAATCTTGTTGGAATTTGATAATCTTTCTGATAATCACAAAAATAAAGAGCACGTTATTAGCATCTTACATTTGGAAGCAACGGGGTCACATACCTGGTCTTATTGTGCTATCCCTTCCAAAAATGTGCAATCTTCTTCGTCCCAGACAGAAATGTTCAATGATATGAAATATTTCCACAGGCTTTTCAAGGTTCCCAATCTCAGGCTCTTCTGTAATAATAAGATCAATGTCTACATTTGCATGGATAAAATCACCATCTGTACTTCGGCGAACCGTCCCTTTGATACCCATTAGACAGTGTTCCTAAAAAATAAAACACATAACACATTAGGGATTACAGCCATTAAACTCTTACATCAAGTAATACTGTACAGAGATCCTAGATAACTTTTACATTTTGTATTTCACCCAATGTCTCCAGAAAATGTTCACAATAGAAAAGTAAATTCAGTGATTGCTGGAAAATGTCATAAAATCTGTCATAATTACCACACTGATTGTACAATGATTAATTTACTGAGGAAATATGTTTTAAAAATTATACTTTCAGCAAATTTAAATTTAATCAGCAAACTATCTCCATTTAATTAGAAACTGGAGTCAAGAGTCAAGTCAAGTGTATTTAATTGTTATATGCATTGGGAATATAATTAAATTCCCACTTGCTGCAGCTATTGAGGGACATTGATGCTACATAATAATATATTATTAATATATTTTCAAAACTTGAGAAACGTAGTGGTTTATTATGAATTTATTATGTTAACCTTTCATGGCCCAAGTATTAACTATTTCTTAAATAGATCTTTTATGATAATAGCTGAAAAGCATACTTTGATCCTTAACACAACTTTAAACAAGAGGTTCAGAGTATGCTCATCTTCAGTTAGGTTTGGTACAGTATTCATGAACTAAATATTGGTCAACAAAGATATTGTATTTCAGCAAAGCAAATTATTAGCATGCCCAATAAAATTGTTTATCCCAGTGGCGGGCAGCATCTCTGGAGAACAAGGATAGGTGATGTTTCAGATCAGACCCCTTCTTCAGATTGATTGGGGGGGTGGGGG
Organism: Raja brachyura; assembly: GCA_963514005.1. The sequence continues at coordinate 124,307,661 of OY740781.1, forward strand.
GAGTGAAGAACTGGAGAAGAGAGGCAGGACAAAGCCTGGCAAGAGATGGGTACATAAATGCGAGGGAGGTTATTGAAAGGAAAATGGTTAGACAATTGCCAGAAATTAAAAAAACAAAAGGTATGAGATAAGGATAGAAGAATTGCAAATAATGAAGGCAGAGGAAGGAATGTAGGTGAAAGGGGAGGGGAGCGGAGAGAAACGGGTGTAAGTCCAGATGGAGCACATGGAAAAGGCGGGGGGGGGGGGGGGGGAGGGGGGGGGGAGAGAGAGAGAGAGATGGGAGAAAGAGTTTCGTTAGTTACCTAAAATCTTAGATTTCAAATGTTCATACAGCTTGTTTGTAAGCTACCCAATCAGAATATGAGGTGCTGTTTCCCCAGTTTGAGAGCGACAGCTCTCTGACAATGGAGGAGGCCCAGGACAGAAAAGTCAGTATGGGAATGGAAAGGGGAGATAAAATGGTTAGCAACTGGGTGATCCTGTACACCTTGGTGTCCGGCGAAACGGTCGTGGAGTCTACGTTTGGTCTCACCGATGTAAGGATGACCACATCGGAACATTCGATGCAGTTGATGGGATTAGAGGAGTTACACTCTGACTGTTTCCTTTACATCAGCAAGAAGTCATCTATCCATGTTCTCCAGAGTTGCTGCCTGACCCGCTGAGTTATTCCAGCACTTTGTGTCCTTTTTTGTAAACCAGCATTTGCAGTTCCTTATTTCCACAACTTTGATGTTTTCATTTTCTTTGTTCCACACCATGTTTTATTCATCATTAGGCTTTCCAGCAGCTTGCAGCATTTCTGCTGAAAACACCTGTTAACTTGAACTAATCATGTATAGTATTTTCTTTGACTGGATAGCGAGGAAACAAATGCTTTTCACTGTGGCTCGGTTCATATGATAACAATAAACCAAACTAAACCAAAACAAAGCTGAAAAACTTGGCATTTCCCCACTCCTAATTTCAATCCCCCAACATTTTTTCCTTGGGCACTCCAAATCAAATAATGTTTTCATCAACTGGACTGTGTTGACCAGCCTACATCACAGAACCAAATCTGAGGAAAGACATCCTTGCCATAGAGGGGGTACAGAGAAGATTCACCAGACTGATTCCTGGGATGTCAGGACTTTCATATGAGGAAAGATTGGATAGACTCGGTTTGTACTCGATGGAATTTAGAAGATTGAGGGGGGATCTTATAGAAACCTACAAAATTCTTAAGGGGTTGGACAAGCTAGATGCTGGAAGATTGTTCCCGATGTTGGGGGAGTCCCGAACAAGGGGTCACAGTCTAAGGATAAGGGGGAATTCCTTTAGGACCGAGATGAGGAAAACATTCTTTACACAGAGAGTGGTGAGTCTCTGGAATTCTCTGCCACAGAAGGTAGTTGAGGCCAGTTCATTGGCTATATTTAAGAGGGCGTTAGATGTGGCACTTGTGGCTAAAGGGATCAGGGGGTATGGAGAGAAGGCAGGTACGGGATACTGAGTTGGATGATCAGCCATGATCACATTGAATGGCGGTGCAGGCTCGAAGGGCCGAATGGCCTACTCCTGCACCTATTTTCTATGTTTCTATGTTTCTATGATATAGCTTCTTTGCAAATGTGCACAAAATTAAAGATTTTACTGAAAGGAGAAAACCATTGCAATGAAATTAATTCCAACTCTGGTAAGCCATATTAGCTCAGTAGGTTTCATAGAACTATAGAAAAAGGACATTGGGGAAAGAAAATATAGATATTCAGGTGTGGCTGATTGGTAGCCTACTTCCGAATCCACGTTGGACTTTCAAGTGAAACTCCAGAAACTTGAGAACATAAATAAAACCCATTCAGTACCACTTTATTGGAGGCATTGTTTCTTGAATGAAACGTTGAACTGAACCCTTGGCCCAAATTATGCTACTGTTTCAAAAAGCAACAGGTGCCTTGGGCAATATTTATCATTCAATCTCTGGAAAACCAACCTATCCAAATTACTGGGTTAGATGGTGATGAATGTTGCCGACTCGCATCTAAGCAGATGGCAATCAACCATTTAAATTGCAAACAGATGGCAATCTGAACCATGCATCTGCCCACTCACCCAACCTGTCCCAAGTCACCCTGCATTTTCATAGCATCATTCTCACAGTTCACAGTGCCACCCAGCTTTGTGTAATCTGCAAATTTGCTGATGTTACTTTGAATCCCTTCATCTATGATTCCCCATTGTAAAAGGTGAAGTACAACGGGATCTGGGGGGGTCCTTGTTCATCAGTCAATGAAAGTAAGCATGTGAACCTTAGCTGCACTCCCTCAATAGCACAAATGTCCTTCCTCAAATTAGGGGACCAAAACTGTACACAATATTCCAGGTGTGGTCTAACTAGGGCCCTGTACAACTGCAGAAGTACTTCTTTGCTCCTATACTCAACTCCTCTTGTTATGAAGGCCAACATGCCATTCCCTTTCTCCAACAGTAGGCAGTGGAGAAAGGGAATGGAGAGAGGGCGGTGGAGGCTGGTTCCCTGGATACTTTCAAGAGAGAGCTTGATAGGGCTCTTAAAGATAGCGGAGTCAAGGGATATGGGGAGAAGGAACGGGGTACTGATCGTGGAACAGCCATGATCACATTGAATGACGGTGCTGGCTTGAAGGGCCGAATGGCCTACTCCTGCACCTATTATCTATTGTCAATTCTTGGAAGGCCGATTCTGTCAGATTGCTGTATTGCTGTAAAAAATCGTCACAGGGATCTAGAATCTAACATCCAACTGATTTGCATATATTGTTGGTCTATGGATTAGGAGATAAAGAATAACTAAATTATTATTTTTAAACTATGTCCCTTGAGTGTAAATGCTTTTAATTGTATATACTTTTTCATGTTATGGATTACTCTATTTCAAATTAAATACTTTAAATTACATTTTTTTCCAATTTAAATAGTTTAAAAGACATTTAAATGGAAAATTAATTACAGGTTTTACAACTGGTTGCCATGGAATTTCCGGGGAATAAGACTTCAGTATTTTGATCGTACAGCAGAACAACTATCTGGACCATCCCAGTGGATTCCAGGGTGTGGATAATGACAAAGTCCCTTTGCACTTGACCTTAGTTCATTCATGGGTGGGTAGACAGGGAGCTGCAATTCCAGGAAATGGGCTCTGTTCAGCCCTTGTGCTCGCTGCTGGAATACCCTTTCTTTCATTCCTACCCACAAGTAAATTAACAGTGCAAATTTAAACAAAACTTCATACAACAATGAAAAAGTGAACAGTGCCTCCATATTATCTCACACCAAAAAAAAACCTTTGGAATTGACAAGCCATTAATTGTCCATTCTGAGCTGCGTTCCTCATGTAATTCAATGTAACAGGAGAAGAAAAAACAGGCAATTCTTTCGCTGTGCTCGCAGGAATTAAGTTTAGACTTGCTATATAAGTCTGCCCCCAAGGTCATACAAAACACTTGCCTTTGTTCGCTGGAAGACTGCTTTTGGGTCCAGGGTTTTGGTTTTCCCAGGGTTATCTTTATTGGTTTTGATCCAGCAAATATCTTCACAACGTCTGAATCCCCATTTACGTAAACACTAGAATAATAAAGACATGTCTATATGTAAAAATATTTCTCTAATTTGAGGCTTACTAATTGCAAACCACATTACATTTTAAAAGATGAGAGATTTGTTGAGGAATTTATCGTACTTGAGTAAAAAGATGGTGACAAATTTATTAATCACGCAATCTTTAAACACATTGAAGTAGCTACCAGAATGCTGTGGCAAAATTACATTCAAATTACAAAAGCATGGAATCTCTCCTTTACAGTTATCACATTATGAAATAAATAAATAATTGTTAAGATCGATGATCATGAAAGAATATTCAGAACTTTTATTAATAGATAAAAATTTAAAAAATTAATTTTTAAATTACAGATTATTTTTAAATTGGATAGGAACTATTTTTTGGGATTTGCCCCCCCCCCCCCCCCCCCCCCGAGTAATTCAAATCACATATTAAAATCCTGCATAGCTAAATAATCATTTTAACTAACAATTAGAGGAGATTTTTTTAAATCAAAGAAATTGATCCAATAGTATCAACAGCTTCCCAGATGCAAAATGTTTAAAAAAATGCAGTTATTTGAACTCTTGAGCAGAAATTTAAGATTTTCTTCCCATGAAAGGCATTATAATGAGTATACCTCACCAAGGAGAAAACCATTAATCAGAATGACATGCATAAAACAGAATAGGAGATTAAATATTCAGTGTGAATTATATACGAATTTTAAGACTTAACATTCGCATACCATTGTTGGCAAATGGTCAGTTGTGCACCAGACACTATTTATCATCTGAATAGAGTACTCGGTAAATTAAGGCCTTTGTTGGGTCAGATTACTGCTGCAACTTACCACTCTACCAAGGTCCAAACCATCCCCAGAGCCACACCACAAAAAGACAAATGATCGTGGAGCTGCAATTTCTTCAATTTCTAGCTTCATTATCTATAAAAAAGAAAAAAAAGCAAAAAAAGTTCCTACCCACCTTAAAAACTATCCATAATTATTTTCATGGATTCCATAAACAACTGATTTTAGTAATACAGAGCAAAGACTTTTGCAAATTGTCATGCAAAACGTATGAATTATTGATATCTACAAATGAGAGAGTAAAAGTTGATGAACAAAATAAAGACTTACTTCTTACTACAAATTCATGCTAAGTGAAATGAAGCAGCAGGAAGTTTAAGGAAAAGGTTAAATGGGAGTACGATGAAGAATTGAACTCTTGAGCAGAAATTTAGGGTCACGTTTGCAGATTGAAAGGAGGTATTATGCACAAATTAGACTGCTATATTTAAATATATGAAAGTGGTGGAAGGGTGTAATTTCGTCCTAAACAAACTGGAGGGTTAGTTTAGAGGCCCTTCAAGCCTCCATGTCCGCACAGACCAACGGCCATACGTACGCTAGTTCTATCCTACACACGAGGGACAATTTGCAGAAGTCAATTAACCTACAAATAAACGTGCACATCTTTGGAATGTGGGAAGAAACCTGAGCACCCGCAGAAAACCCACACCGTCAGGAGAACGTACAAACTCCATACAGACCATACCCGTAGTCAGGATCCAACTTGGGTCTCTGGCACTAAGGTAGCAACTCTAGCGCTGCATCACTGTGCAGTCCTCAAGTACATAACTTCCAGACTTTTATATTCGATGCCCTTACCCATGAAAGCAAGCATTCCATACACCACCTTTGCCATTCTATTTACAGTGCCCTCCATAATGTTTGGGACAAAGACCTGTCATTTATTTATTTGCCTCTGTGCTCCACAATTTGAGATTTGTAATAGAAGAAAAAAATCACATGTGGTTAAAGTGCACATTGTCAGGTTTTAATAAAGACCATTTTTATACATTATGGTTTCACTATGTAGAAATTTCAGCAGTGTTTATACATAGTCCCCATCAATCAAGGGGACTTGGGAGAGTTGCAGGATCCCCAAAAGGTTAATTTGCAGATTGAATCGATAGCAAGGAAGGCAAATGCAATGTTAGCATTCATTTCAAGAGGACTAGAATATAAAAGCAAGGATGTAATGCTGAGGCTTTATAAGCAGCTGGTCAAGTCACATTTAGAATATTAAGTGCAATATTGGGCCCAATATCTGAAGAAGGGTGTGCTGGTGTCAGAGAGGGTCCAGTAGAGGTTTAAGAGAAAGACCCTGGAGATGATGGGCTAACATTTGAGGAACAATTGATGGCACTGGGTGAGTACTCAATGGAACTTAGAAGAATGAGGGAGGTTCTCATTGAAACATATTGAATAATGAAAGGGCAAGAGAGAGTGGATGTTGAGAGGATGTTTCCTGTACTGGCAAAGTCTAGGACCAGAAAACCCAGCCTAGAAATAAAAGGACGTGTCTTTAGAATACAGATGGAGGAATTTCTTTAGCCAGAGGGTGGTGAATCTGTGGAATTCATCGCCACAAACGACTGTGGAAGTGACTGGGTATTTTTTAAAGCTGAGATTGACAGGACCTTGAATAGTAAGGCCATCAAAAATTATCAGGAGAAGGCGGGTGAATGGGGTTGAGAAGATAAAAATAGATCACCCATGATCGACTGGCAGTTCAGAATTGATGGGGCGAATGGCCTAATTCTACTCCTATGTATTTTGGTCCAAGTTACTTCTAAACAGAGAGTGGTGGATGCCAGAGATGAAAGCAGAAATGTTAGTGGTGTTTAAGAGGATTTTAGATAGGCAATGAATATACAGAGAATGGAGGGGTACTGATCAAGTACAGGCAGAAGAGAATAGTTACATTTTGCATCATATTCGGCATAAACATTATAGATTGAGGGCCTGTTCCTGTGATGCATTGTTCTATACATGATCAAAATTATATAGCTTTGGCCAGGAAACTGGAAGTTGTTAATGTTGCAATGGACACTGGAAGCATTGTTAGCATACTCAATATTTTGTTTTTAGATCAGATTTTCAATATCAGCACAGTAGTCTTTAATTATTTTAATGGAAATAAATTAATTTGCAGCCACACAACCTATTTATATGGGATTTAAGATATTTATAAGAATTTCAATGGTAATCCAAATCAGTAGTTTCCATTAAAAATGTTGGCTTCAATAATATCGGGAGCCAACCTATTCACAAATGTAAAATGTGAAACTAACTTTTATTCATAGATTTATTTTAGAGTATTTCACCCGATATTTCGATATTTATACCGGCATAACATTCAACATGTTTAATATTGTTTTTACATTGTACTTTTGATGCTGTCATTCTGCACTATATTTTCATAAATGTTTACATAATCAAGTGAGAATTTGCCTTTCAAAATTCACCAATTGGAAATTGCGAGCAGATTTAGCAATCTTTCACTGAGTGGGAGACAAATCAGTGCCAATCTATGTTTCGTTGCTAACCAAAATTTTTTTTTTAACCTATGAATGCATATCATCCATTCAGGTAAGCAAGCCAGTGCTACCAAAAAAATCAGTTAGAAAACCGACAAATAGACAATATAAAACAAAATAGAAAATAGAACAAATAGACATTAAACTACAATGTTAGCGGTACAATCAACTGTTTACATATGCCAATATTCTAAATTGCACTACATTCATACTATTTTTCACTATCAATAAACAGCTTAAACAATTTTGTTCAAGGAAATTACTTGGTATGTTTACTTGGTGTTTACTTTTAAATAATAATTATGATATGTGGCAAATACATCAATCTTCCTTAGTCACACAAAATTCTTAAAATTCTGAGTTAGTGACAAATTAATAACTGGGAATAACTTACACCTTTTTTTTAAAGGGGGAAATATTTAGAGAAACAATTTAGTAGATTGATCATTACAAATAAAAGCACTAAGCGCAAAATAACTCACATCATCCCATGTCCAGCATTTTTCAATGGCTGTTACCCCAGTTTCCCTGTA